>CAVNZK010000032.1:3600000-4200000 GCA_963693345.1 Pieris melete | reverse complement strand
AAAAACTCCATTATTTGTTAAACCGTTACTGGTATAGTACAAAAAACATTTAATATTCTAAATATGATTTTAATAAAATCACTTTACTACTTAAATACTCTTATAAATGCGTGAATTTATTATTTTAATGAATGAATAACGAAACACTTTTTTATATTATAAGTTATTAGTATGATTATCTAGACTTTTTTTATATAAAATACCGGAACAAAGGATGAATATTTAATTTTCTTAATTAATTATAATGTCCAAATAATTGTAGTCAGTTCCATTTATCAAACTGTATGAAATAACTATCACATCTTTGTCACTCGCTTGACGTTAATAAATTGCTTTAATTTCATAAGTCTTGATTTAACCAAAACGAGACTGCTCTTACAAAGCATATTTTAACTTCCTTTATAAATTATTTTTTTTACTTGAAAAGGTCCCTTAGGGTCTGAGTACGATTCCTGGTGAAACAATAAGTATTCTTCTTGTGTCGATACACTAAGGAAGCGTCAGGGCCAATAAAAAAAACGCTTTATATTTATCACCATACCTTCTATCGGCCTGGGTGGGCTGCATCGAGATGAGCAGATGAAATTATCAAAACGGCTGGCTCAAGCTGGATGTAGATTGCCCTTGAGAGAGATACCTGGAGATCCTTAGAGCGGGCCTTAACCTGTGGAGGGGCTATTGCAAACTAATTAGAAAATAGATATTACTTTAAGATTAAAAAATGTAAAAAATTAGTGTCATTATTTCCATTAAAAATATATAATAATATTAAGTTTACTTTGATTTCGAAGAAATAAAAGCCTTTTTATTTTTATTATAATAATATATGCTATTGTATGAACGTATACGCTCATTATCCTTAATTAGAGATTGACTCACTAAACTTACTACCTACATTAAAAGCACCTGTAGGAAGACATAAATAATACTTAAATTATTTTTTTTATATTTGAGGAAAGTTATTTTACCAATTTAATCTAGTTGGTAATATTATAATAACTAAATCTATAGTTATAATACATCAATAAATCATAAAGGTGTTAAGTCTGGCGGAAGTTCTTTTCGTGCTGAAATGCATGCGCAGACGCAGATTTTTAACGTGCATATAACTAAATAAAGTCCTAATTGAAATTTTTAATAAATTAAATTCGTTTTTCTCTACTAAAGTTACAACCACCATCTAATGTAAGTCCGAACAATATTCGCTAACTTCATTAATCAACAAAGTGCTTTCCACAAAGTGACATTTTCATTGTTATATCGCCCTGAAGTTCGCATTAAACCGTTCCGCGTTCATAACTTCACCCCAGGCTAAACCATACGTCCCATAATAAAACCGCTAATTATCTCGGCATACAGTGATGTGGATGATTTTATTCTTATTGGTCTTATTTTAAATGTATTATGCCGTGTACAAACCGATAAAATGTATTGCTACCAAATAAGATGTTTGTCTAGTGTTAGGTCTAGAACTATTTTCATAACACTTCTTCTCTTCTCTTCTTCATCGGTATATATATACCGATATATTGAGCCTCTTATTTTAATTTTGAAAGTATATATAATTAGTTTTTTACCATTAACATTTAAACTATTATTTTCAAGTCATCTGTGACATCGATTAATTTAAATTACCCGCCAAAACGCTTCTCTAAGCAAGATGGCGTCGCACCGGTCCTTACGAGTTACCACGCCTATAAACATGTAAACAAACGTAAAGTTTTAATGATTCATTTTTAAATATTTTTTATTGATTAGTACGTGTTCATACTCATCTATATTCTACGATATATATATATATATATTATCTACATTTTAAAATAGTATTAGGATTATACAGGCGACATATTAATTACAAGCTATATCATCGTCGTTTCGACTAATCTGTGACACTTGACTGGCTTGTCACAAGATAGATTAACAATTAATAAATTAAGAGTGTTTCTACAGATAATTCAAAAATCTCAATGTTAACATTAAGCGTTATGTAGGTATGTATAACTTAAATTACCATACAGTACGTAATATGCTATGAAATACTCTGGTATCGGTAAGATAAGCGCTTTAATAAAAAACAATGCATTGAGGCCATTGAAAATGTCCATGTAGTCCAGTCAGTCAAGACAATTAATTCATTATAATTGCAAAAGTTTTCAAATTTTGATGTAAGGTCGGGAGTGGTATTAAAACAAACTATAAAATTTTGCAACCTGCTCTGCGGTCCGGAACATTGTTAAAAATGCAATAAATGATAATTTGCTTAGTTCTTAAGACCAAAATTCCAAAAGTTCTGCAAAGTTGGAGTGGTGCTAAATATATTATTTTACATCACGTGTCAAATTTGCAACCAATTTAAGTGTACGGAACATGTTTTGTTATTAAAAATTAATGTTGTTCTTTATTAAACTGAAGGAAAACGTTCCAAAAGTTCTGCAAATTTGACAGATATATCGAAAATAAAATAAATAACAAAAAATGTTCCGTACACTTAGGTTGGTTGCAAATTTTATACGTGATATGAAATATTATATCGAAAACTTCCCCAAGTTTGCAGAACTTTTGGAATTTTTTTCACGACCATACAGACATAAAATTAATTTAATTGCAATTTTAACAATGTTCCGGACTGCGGACAAGGTTGCAAAATGAGATTTATTGTCGTCCCAATGTACCATTCACTTGACCGAAGTTTGAAAACTTTTGGAATTATTATCAAATTTTCGATTTCGAATGTCTATAATGACTGGTGTAATGGGTGGCGTTCTGACTTAACGTCAGGTAAGCGACGTTAAGTGATAGTTAGTTTCCCCCTGTTCTAAAAAAATTAACATTCTAATATAGAAAAGTATTTTTCTGGTAACTTTGTAACCATAAAAATACTTTTCAATCAAACTATCGTAGATTTACTGGCTGGCCCAAGTATAACTCGATAATCAACCACCCAAAAACGACACTCAAAGTTCAGTGTGACCTTACAATATCCATACATGCTACATGCATGGTACGAATTCAGCATTAACTTACTAGTATTTCTTGATAAACATATTAAATACGAACGAAAGCTACAACCTTAATTATATACAGTAGAACCTCGTTAAGCCGAACC
This sequence comes from Pieris melete, assembly GCA_963693345.1. Lineage (NCBI taxonomy): Eukaryota > Metazoa > Arthropoda > Insecta > Lepidoptera > Pieridae > Pieris > Pieris melete. Next base: position 4,196,894 of record CAVNZK010000032.1, on the reverse strand, counting down.
TCGATAAGTCAAAATCCTCCAAATCTCGAAAAAATGTTTTGTTCCCTTCCCTTAAAACACCAAAACCTCCATTACTTGAAATCTTGACCCTCTGTTAATCGAAATAATCACCGAGTACCTCCAAGCCATTTTGGTACATATTTTCACTCTATAACTCGAAAAATTAAATTTGACCTCTGTATCTCGAACATAGGTACGTTTTATTTTACAACCTTTACAACTTGATCATTTGGAATGTATTATCTCTATTGTTCGAACAAAAATAAGTTACTGACTTTGAGAACTTGCCGACAATGTGAGTACACTATTGTTTCTTAGAAAATAAATTTATGACTCATGGAAACACGTGTTTGCTTGCTTTGTGTCAGGTGTTCAATTTTGATTCCCTTTGAAATTTAGCTTAATTTATAAGAATAAACCTCAAACTCTTTATGTCGAATCAAAATCCGCCTAAGTCGAAATCCTCCATAAGTTGAAAACTCTATAACTCGAATTTTTTGGCGTCTCCCTTGATGTTCGACTAATAGAGGTTCTACTAAAGACGTGTTAAACTGTCTTCACCAATTGCATAACTGCGTAATTGTGCGAACCATTATAGTGGTACGAAACTACCTAAATTGCTACTGAAATCCGTGTGCAATATTCATTTTATCACTCCTCTGTACAAGAGCCATGTAATTTGAATACGGGAACTCCGCCCGCCAAATATATGGTGATACAACGGACATAAAATTTTGTTGATATTGATCAGTGCATTCACAGAACATTCGCTTAATTGCTTCCATATTTTAATTATTAATTAGGGTTTTATTTATGACACGTTATATATATATATATATATTCCTGTTATTAAAATGAGGTGAGACCATTTATAATTAATTATTTTCAGTTTCATCAAACTTTGGCACTGGCATCAGAGTGTAATGGTACAAATACAGCCTTGCGATTCTCTAACTCACTTTTCGAACTCACACAGCTGGTTTCACAGCGACGGTCGCGCTCAAATCAGTCGTAGTTCTGATAAACAATAAACTACAAGCTCCCTCCTTATCAGAATGCCAAATCGTAAAGGTCTCCTACTTGCATGCAATAGAGACTTTAATAATAAAAAAATCTTTACTTGCTTTCACAATAGATTGTTGGAAAACTCGATCGAATAAATTGAACAATTTAATTGTATATAAAATTGGAAATATGGTGCCTCCACTTATTTGTTGCCCTAAGGTGTCCAGACCATTTTTCATTGGTGACCATTATTCAAATATCTCATACATAAGATTATTTACAAATTTAAAACAACCTTCGTAGTAGTTCTAAATGATTTATATATGTTGAATTGTTGAATTATATTCATTGAAAAAACAATATTTATAAAAGGCACAAAGCGAGTTTGTATTGGTGAATGTCGTACTTTTAAGCTCCATTCGTGAAAGCTGCATATTTTGTGCATTGTGAACTTTGTGTAATAAAGCTTTATTGCATTTTGCAATAAAAGGCTCGCATAACTATAATATTTTCAAATTATATTTTAAAACACAGCTTCGCATATTAACTTTCTATATTAGGTGGTATTATGTTAGACCAAATACTATAAAATAGTACTTGTATAAAAAGATATTTAACGTTTCAAAATATTCGTTTTTTATTGTAAACCTAAAGCGTGATCTAAGCTTCGGGAAACTTCTATATACATTAAGAATGCGATATATCGCATATGGAGGATATATCCTCTAGCGTCTAGACATTAAGAATTATATTCTGTATGTTTGTCGTGACATAATCGAAACTGCCTAACGGGACTGGCAGTCCCATCTTTTGACTGTTGGACTTAATTTTAAAAATGCCATGATAAAGTAGCATTCTAATGTAGAAAGATATTTTTATTATTATTAGATACATATATCAGATACTACTATTTAAATTGTCTCGTTGTTTTTGATTTTCTTAGCAACCATAAAATACAAAAAATCCCTATTTATAACACTCACCACACCATACTACACCGCACCATGAAGCTAAACTTCTTCATTGATACACGTACGTACGACAGATGTTTTCACTATAACGAAAACTATTCATATTCTCCCACACGTGTTGTAATACGGGGACAAAGACAGTACAGTCTTGGTCACCATGGTTACCGTGTTTTGCATGAAAATAACATCATAATTAATCTCCCACAGTCTACGTTATATAATATGTTGGTTAAAGTTTTACTTAAACGTGACATTTTTAATCTATTCTTTTAATGAATTTTTCATTGTAGTTGCATTTGGAAAATGTCTTTAATTTAACCTTATAATAACATTGTTATTTAGAAGCTACGCCATTTTTCGAGTGTACGTAAATATTGTGAAAATTTCGATTGCGAACATAAAGGTAAATAAATAGGATTCGTCGAATCGAATACTCCCCAAAACAGTGTAGGTTTGGTTTGTCGAAACTTTTCAATAAATATAAATATATCAATCTCTTTCGGAACGGGTTTTTTCGAATATAGAAAGCATTAAATGACGTATTGATAAGACATAAATTGTAGTTCATATATCTATCTATGTATATCATATCATATCATAGGTATATCAAAATCAAAACATCTTTTACAGCTACACTGCGATGACTTCATATAATTAAACACATTAACGAATTTATTCCCGCCGCTCACAAACACTTCATGACCTTACCCACCGAAACCTTGGGCCGACCAGTCTGTATTTAGACTGCTCCACAAGTACGATGTGCACTTATGTTGCCTTGTTCATTAGTTTCAGCCTGCTGGACATATAGGCTCTCCCCTAAATTTCGTTACAACGGGCTCCCCTCGCCCTGAAACCAACGCCGTCAACCCTCACCGGGTGTTCTAACCCACTAGTGGGAGGCCGTCCAATTCTAAGCCAGGTGGTACTCGGCCTCCATTCACCGTTTTTGCCCCATTTCGCCCCATTGGCCATCCTTTCTTCAGGTACTGTGTTACACCCTCTGCCATTTAAGCTAATACGCCCTTCATGCTATGTCGCTTCTTAATATATATTTACTATTAGTTCTCGAATATGTAGAACGTACTGGGAGAACTTCATTTAAATATGTTATGTGAAAAATATGGGTTATTAAATATAACTCTTTAATTAAGATATAAGTTTTTCGATCCATTATATAATTACTACAAAACAATATTTAGTTAAATGGTTAGAGTCATGTTCATGTTAGAACTGTTATTCATAAACATTAATTAAATAAACCTAAATTAAGACAAATAATTAGAAAAATTTAAGATCATAAAAATAAAGTTTTTATTATATACGAGAATTATTGTAACTGAAAAAAAATAAGTTTTGCTTCGTTATTTCTCTGTATTTTCTTTTACTCATAAAAAATCCACGGCGCTATTTCAAGTGCAATATTTTAAAATAACAGAATGTGCACAGTCACGTTTGCGGTAAACTGATGTTGACCATAATTTATTCTCTTAAACATAACTTGAAAATTCGCTCTGGTTTTTAAAATTCGTTAGTCACTGCTCCTTCCACTCAAACCCTTTCGAGTGCTCAGAGTTAATTGGATCTTTTGAAAAATTCTTGCCGGAATAATTTTTCATCTATCACTTTGCACGTAATTTGCGCTTGTTTGCCGAGCAAACATTCCTTTGATGTCTGCAATCGGAATATTTAAGTGTTCTGGATATTTTCACTGATTATTTATATTATAAATAGGAATATTTTTACTATTTTACCTTTAACACGGTAGAAGGTAAAGTTGCACCTACAATTACATCATCTTCATGTATACAAAAGTGCACAGAAACTATTCCTACGATACCAATCGTATCGTAGCATACTGCCAGGATACTGATTTTCAGGGAAGATTCGAGAATAAGGGCAGTATTCTAAAATGTTCTTCAAGTCACTGCCTGAGCACTGTCAAATATGTCAAAGTTCATAGAAAAACAAAGTAGGTACACATGCCAGAAGTGAAACTTCTTTGGCAAACATAATTTTTAAGTCTTGTTTATATTTATACAAATCTAAAACTTTAGATTTCCAAGACCTAGATTGAGGTAAAAAGGAAGATATGTTAGGAATTTAATTAATTTAATTGTCATTAAAATTTTAAGTGTCGAGAATTAATACAAATTATTTTTTTTTTCTTCGATAATAAAAACACGTGGCATTTTAATTTACAATTCGTCATTTGAGATAAATTATTTTGCATAAAATATATAATATTAATATTTCATAAATCCTCTTTCCGAAAACTTAATTTTAAAAATAGAATTTCTAAGGCCAAGGCTACACGGGCGGTTCTCCCACCGCGGAAAACCGCTTCTGAACCGCACTGGACACAATTTAATATGAAGTTGTATGCTGCATACTACACTGCGCGGTTTCCCGTCGCGGCTCACAGGCGGGAGAAATACGACCGCCGCATGCAGCGTCAAACCGCCGCTGATAACCGACCCTTAAAACTACACGGAAGGTTTCCGCTATCCCGCTACTTTATTTTTTAATAATTCTATTAATATGAGAGCTGCGAGCGCAGTTATCATTGGCGGATCCATGTTGAAATGAACAAAAGGCAGCGATAAGCCGCGTTCCGTGTAGTTTGATGGTCTGCGGCAGCTTTGTCGAGCGGTTCCCCGCGGCGGGAGAACCGCCCGTGTAGCCTTGCCCTAAAGGTAATTCGCCCTTCTCACTCTCTCTCAAACGCTTTCTTCCTTTTCTTCGACAAAAACACCGCACATCTTCGCAAAAATTTTACCCTCATGCACCTAAAGTAGATTCACTACAAAAATGAGATTAATTTTGGATAACGTTTTAGAATATTATTAGTCTTATGTCTGTCAAGTCCGATACGTTTTTGAGACCCTACGGACCGTACTTAGTGAGACCAGCAGAAGTCAAGGTGATTACATTGACTATATACAAAAATGCCTATTGCTTACGGAAAACCATTGATAAAAAAAAGTGTGTGTGTATCAGCTATGACGCACGATTGGAGTTTACTCCTTACGAACGATAAAATGGCGATAATGTTCTGTGGCTGTCGACCATATTTTCATACTAAAGGTGGTAAGAATATATGTTTTTATAATATAAATGTTTGTAGTAGTAATAAAACTTACCTACATCATCTATTCCCAAATAGGAATTTCTTTCTGTGACCAAAGTTACCTTTATAGTAAGAGAAGAATAAGAATGAACAATCTTTTTAGTTTTAATTTCACTGACCATTACTATTGACAAAACTCTATGGCACGCTTGACAATCTACTTTTATTTCTTACATCTTTCAACACTGACAATGTTGTAACGTGGCTGTCAAAACGTGAATTCAAAATAGAAAAGTCTGTGTAATGTATTCCATCTCATTCTTTTACACGTTCAACCCTACAGATATATATGTTTGTCTCTTTCTACATAACGCCTCAACTTTTCGTGTTACACTTGATTTTACTCCTCATAAAATTTCCGTACCGGGCCTTATAACTCAAATCGTTTCTTAAGGAGTAAACTCCAAAAACTTCTGTACAATTAAAACGCTTAAATACTAAGCGTGAAACTGATTCAAAACGTCAATAAACTTAATGTAATGATTTCGTTTAAATTCGATCAAGAAGATTTTTTGTGCTGTCGTGTAAGCTAAAAACCTTTTACCCAAATGAAATCGCTCGTTTACATAACACGCATTTTATAAAAGCACTAAAAATTTAGACACCAAATGGGCAACAAAATCTTGATTTTACAAGCGCTTTATATTTCTCTCCACATTATTCTTGTTTTCACACGAATATCAAAAATTTTGTCTGTCACGTCTTTACTGCTTTCATAAAGGGTTCTCCCATGAAATTTCATGGGCAAACTTAGGCGCTTACTAACAGCTTGTTTATAATCCATTGTTCGCTCACAATACAGTCTTATTGTTAATCATATGGGGTATGTTTATGTGTAAAGTTGGCAAGGATTAATGTACTGTTAATGTACACTGCGAGATAAAGTCAACCTCCAACAATTTCAAGTAACAAGTACGTAATTGGCAAATTTGGAGAATTTACGTTTAATTTACACGACACTTTGCGTTACCGCGAATTAGAGAGTTTTAAATTTAGAATTTAAACATTTTAGTGTAAATATAATTAGTGTTATAATGATGAATTATTTTTTTATTTTTTATAGGAAAGGTGGGCAAACGAGCCTAAGGGAGGCCCAAAATGGGCAGCCATCGCAGCCCATGAATACCCATTTTAAAGGGTGCGTTGCCAGCCTTTGAGGGAGCCTTTTATACTCTTTTAAAAAAAATTACAGGTCGTATCTCCCTGGGTAGTAAAACGACACAACGCTACACTGTTACGTAATAAACATTTTCTTATATTTTTTATGCCAGGAAATGTCTATGGTTTTTTCCATCGTTCCAATTTCAAACACTCATAATTATATCTACAGTGTTAATGTACGTGAAAGAGCACCACAGATTTCTATGAATACTAGTAAGATTAGAAGATGTAAATAGTGTAAGGTTAGTACAATTTAAGCGTGTGTACATCAATCACCCTGACATGACTTCAGGGTGTTCGGTTAAATGGATTATAGGAAGTCGCAGCCCATGTCAGAGATCCAGATTTTACGTGTCACCGTGTACTACCTGCAAAATCACTTGAATATACAATAGTAATTACTTTTTATCGTAGAATAAAATATGGGTTACAATGGGCTATTTGACAGTACAATAAAATAAAGAATTGTTGAGAGTACATATAGTAAGTAACATGAGTTTAAAAAACGTTATCGAGTAAAATAACTTGTAACTTGTTTGTTTAACTGTTTATTAATATATATTTCGCAACCAACTAGGTTAATTAACAGTTCAATTAACAGCCTAGCCGTTTAACGAGCAGCCTGAAAGATGTCCAGCCAGTTGATCAAACAGCTAGGGTAATCATATATCTAATAACTTGGTTCGATGACGTTTCATTACTTGCCGAGCCTGTTGACTGTTAATTTATTTTTAATTCAAGTTTCTGCCACTCTCAAACTAGAAACGAAACGTTTTTATATACGTTAAGTTTGTAGCTAAATGTGTTTATTTATTATATTTATTTTATGTAATTCTTAGCATCAAAGCAAGATTAAATATTGGATAAACCACACTTCCTCAAACCGACTTAAATACACTTTAAGATAATTCTAAAGGTACATTTTATCTGAATTCTAAATAAATTAGCCAGCTTATTCAATGCTATAAATGCATATTTAAATGTTCCTATTTCCTTTATGATTCCTTTTTATCATAATTAAAACATAAGGACTTATTGGAAAACGAAAACTAAAGTTTTCATTTTCGTTACCAAGGTTACGATATTCTTTCGCATTTTATAATAATATACTTAAGTTAGAGTAACAATAATATAAGCCAAGCATTAGAAAAAGTTTAATGTGATTTTTTTATTAAAATATTGTAAAATTTATTCAATTGATCAAACATTTCTTTGTAAGTTTCGTAAATTAATTTCACTACAAAACCTTGTTCGTAACATAGTCTTAATAATGAAATTTTCTTCAATTTGAGTATTAATTACTGTAAAGATTTTAATTATCTGCGAGGTGAAAGTTAACGAACCATTAAGAATCGTCGTGAATGCCAATTATATTGATATTTACTGCGAATATTTACGATGGTTTGAGGTCGTTTGAGGCCTTAGTATAAACAACGTAAAATCTAAATAGAAGTAACCTATCCAGAAAAAGAAAAACCAGAAAGTCCATCAAAATGTTTGAATATATGTAGATCAAACAAATTGTATGCGAGTTATGTCATATATAGGTGAGTGTTATGTCTGGCTTTTATCTCTGTCTTTCTGTCTATGGGCGCATTTAACACTCGTTCGCACGCTGAAGGAAATCGACAGAAAAACGGCATGCTTTGGACCCAAAAAGTCGCCTTCGTGTGTCAGGTAGCCTAAATAATAATAAACAAATGATTACGCCCAGTAAGACCCATACTTTAAACGGTTATAGCGTCACTCGGTGTTTTAATATAAATTGTATGAATTGTCTATAAGTTCATGCTATTAAAAAGTGAAACGTTATATTAACGTACGCGAAATGATACAACTGTCTTAAAATCTGTGCTACTGACGATTATATCTATTTATACACTTCTTTGCACAAAAGTGAAAATTTAAAAAAAAACTTGGTCTACAAGTAAGCAATCTATTTCAGGCAACCCATGCCTGAGAGAGAGAGAAGAGAGAAGAGAGAACTAAAAAGGAACAATCTTAATGGTGCTTAACATGTCCTATTCCGATTTTTTTCCGTTCGCTATTTCCCTCACGTGCGTTTAATTTAATGAATTTATGAAACATAAAAAATCAAACCCGATTAGACCATGATTCCAAAAATAATCTCAAATGCAGGCGCGCAAAGCCTAAATCAATAACTTATACCCGACAATCAACATACGTCTAAAGAAAATAGCAGTTTCGATAGCCTGAGGTCAAGTACATTGAGAGCACTCGACTCGTCAAATGTAGGTGTGAGTGTCGTCCGAAGTTGGTGACTTCTCTCGAGATCCTTTGAGACCTGATCGATACGACCCTTTGGACAAATATTTCACAGAAAGGTTTCAAATTTAAATATTTTAGCTTTGAATTTGTATGCTTTGTTATTTTACTATAATAGAAATATTAATTAATAATAGGACAGGGACACTTTTGCGGTCACAGAGCGGTAAATGAGAAACTTAGACTTTATTTTAGTAGAATTAATTTGGTATGTAATCCATGGACAGCTATATAATTTATTTAAATTACTAAGAAATAAAAATTTACGTAGCGTTGAAGTCATACAAGTTTAAGCAATCATTTCTAGGCAACCCGAGGAAAAATTATACAAATTTGTGAGAATTCTAATATTAGAGAAAATACAAAAAATAAAACTAGCTAATTGATAAAATTCTCAGATCTCATCATCTTTTATATTAGGACTCTCTTAACTTTAGTTGACAGGTAATTTTATAAGCAAAATTAATTAACTCGGGCATTCAACACACAGCGTCAAGAAACAAACGCATAAAATTCACTTATTCCTTCGTCAAACACCACAGCCGTTATTACTCAGTCGATGCAAACGGTCGCCTCTAATTAACCCAGTTACCGTATAATTAGCCTGCTGCCTTTCCTAGCTCGGCTGTACACTAAATTTTCACTTTACACAAGCTTCATTTTCTAACCTACGGAAATTTCTACATTAAATATCTAAAGGATAATTGAAACTTGATAACTAATTATGCTTGTATTATAATAAATTTGTACTTATTTTTCATAAGCAATGAAAAATGTCCAGTTCTTTTACAAAATTCAAAATCTGTTATTCATATAGGTAACACAATGTACACTTATGAGCGTCAAAAAATAAATATATATGAAATGCTTCTAAATTTAAATTTCTCAAATCAAGGGCGTAGAACTGGCAATAAACTTTTAATATTTTAATCACCAAGTTTTTTGTTTTACACAACGTTTGTAAGGAGCTGCAACCATTACACCATGTTCCACATGACATCTTAAGTAATTAATAATAATAAAAAAAAGTAAAAACAAAGATTTGTCCTCTATCAGCAGGAGGCATAGTGAAATAGGAGCTCGCACTTACATTCTCGTGGGAACAACACGCAAATACATAGTCGAAATAACTAACATAACCCCATACACGCATTCAAGTACGACCTGTCACCACAAGTAGCACCTGTTCACGAGTATGACGCATGGCCAGCCATCGGCCCCCTCGCCATATTTTATGCAGAGAGACCACCCGACGCATGGACGCCGCTACAAGGTAGACTTTAGGCGCTACAACCTTTTAGGTCTGGGCCTCACATTTCTTTATCTGTTCCGTCATCGTTTTTTATAGGCAAGAAGGTAAATTTCTAAGGAAGGTCCACTTTTTGGGTTTGCACCTTTGTCCAGTATATTTTAGTTCACATGCCAGCTTCCTCATTTTTTTCTCACGAGATTTTGCGAGCTTTATTATTTATAACTTTAAATAAATAACGACCACTTTAACAGATTCGGTTAATTGTTTAGTGTAAATTGAAGAATTCTCTCAACAATGAATATCGTTATTAAGCTCGTAATTTAGCATATTTTAATAATTACGATTGCAATACCAACAACCTAGATAATATATAGTATGTATATAGTAAAATATGTGAAATTTGCAACTAGGTGGAATGAGATAAATTACACATATCAAAATTTGGATTCTTACATACACACTCCAACATTATTGCGCTTAACATACTGTATACAAACTGAAATTATGCAAATAACGCAACAAGCGTTTACGCTATCACCATTGCTATCCTAAATCTCGCGGGAGAGTTGCATTTATAGCTTATAGGTGTACGTATAGGCGTGAAAGCTGAACGTTTATTAACAGTTTGTAGTTGCGACGAGCCAGTCGGAAGCGATAATGTCCGTGCTCCACATTTATGGTCCGCTGCGTGCCGTTTGTTCAACCGCCCTGCTGATTCATTCTGACTGCACCCGATGCAGATATCGGCTTTGTCGTCACTTTAAACTGTTTAAATAAGAGAAACGGTTATAATCTCCATTTGACCTGCTTCATTTTGTGGTCACCTTATAGTCTGACTTGTGACCTGAGAAAATATAGCCAGCCAGGTCGGTAAAAATTGGTTATGTGTATCGTCATAAATATAGTCAATGTTGGGTAACTGCACTAGGGACTAGATATTAGAGGGTTTAGAAAAACAAACACATCCCTATACTACACATATAGTTGTACCCTAACAGGTTAATAGTGCAATAGTTACGTTGGTAGCCTCGCCATAATTTCTCAAGGTTGTCAAAGGTTGCAGGTGAGCTTTTCCACCACGATAATTAAGGGCTTAATCGCATCTATTCTTTTTACTACCCTGATATACCACTCAAGGGATATTATTAAGCAATTCATATAAAACGATTCTATATTAGGTTTTATGTATGTGACCATCCAATAAGAAGCGCGACTAATGGTGAAGTCGAAGACACAAATACATAGAATGATGACCAATAAATTACATTTCGTATTAGTAAAAAGTCTCAATTAGGAACTTATTACAATGGTTTACGTTACCTGAATACCAATAACCCTTTTAAGACAGTAATTTCTCGCAGACACTAAATCTTAGTATTCATTCTTTGTCTGCTGAGTAAACGTACCTAAATCTTCTCAGTTTCTAAACCATTTGGTCCGACATCGCAGACATATGGTTTTACCTTAAGGCAATCTAATAGAATTAATTTTCCCAACGTTTTTTCCCATCATGAAATTGATACTATGTCATTTTTATCTTAAGAAGTACCGATTTGAATCATTTCAATTAAAAATGCTTCGGGATATTATAATAAACTTTAAACTAGGTTGTGACAAAATTCATAAATCGCTAGTCCCCACACTAGTGGATAATAACATAGAAAGTAGGTTTACTGTTACAACTAATCAAACACAAGTCTTATAAGTAACAATAAAACCAACTACAAAGTAATAATAAAAATAATTCAAAATTATTGAAAAGAAAATCAAAACAAATTTTAAAAGTTATCTATATATTTTATCTGTATCTATCTATATTTCATGTTTTAATAAGCAGAAACAACGGTTTGGTGCTGAACTACTACCCTCAATGAAACTATTAATTAAAAGGACAACTAAGTTTTTAAACAAATTGGCAGTAAAGTAAAGAACAGTCGTAACCTATAACTTAGTTTAATAATTATAAGTTGAGAAAGGGTAACGGTCATCAAAAACCTTTTAAGCCGTTGTTAAACCGATAACGAGTTATATGGATAAAGATTCAATAATTTTAAAATACCCTCATTTTATACATTATTTGTAGTACTTAGATTACAAGAAGGCACGTACGAATACAAACATATTAATTACTTAGCATGTACCTGAAGAGAATTTCACTTATAATTAGACTCCTAACCTGTATATGATACAATTATTGTTGACACTCCGCGGATATTTGAGCGGGGCCTAATGGAAAATTTTAATTGGCATCGCATTACTGTTGCGATCTTAAGGCTCTTTTGACTACGAAAATTATACAGAGATAAGACACAGCGCAGTGTTTGGTCTCATTATTTAGTTAGTCGACTTTAACTTCATAAAGAAAATTGGTAATTGGTAAGCTACCGCTTTGTGAATGTATTTCAATTATTCAAATTATATTCTTTGGTATATGAATAAAATTTATAAATAGCCATTCAATGTTAATTTATAACTTTATTTTTTAGCAACGCTCGATAACTTCGTTCCAACAAGACTAATTTAGTTAAGAGATTCCAAAAATAATTTTCATTTCTTATCCCTACAAAAAAAAGCCAACATCACGAGGTGTTCTCAGGCGGTCACCCATCCAAGTACTGACCTCGCCCGACGTTGCTTAACTTCGTTGATCGGATGAGAACCGGTGTCTTACAATAGCAAATAGCAAAAAAGTGTCGTGACAACTTTTCGTAAGATTTTTTTCCGTCTAGCCCCCTTTCACAACGCGCGATAAGGAACTTCGTTCCAAAACTTCGTTCCAATAAAATAACTTCTCGTGAAAAAAATTAAATTCTAAAGTAAGATTATATATAGTATGGAGTTTAGGAAGACGTGCAACACCAACACGCCGTTCAGTAATGACTTTGGCTTCAGAACGCGACTAGTACTAAGGAAGAAAAGAATACCAGGGGAGCCTAAGCGGAGACTTCGAGATTTACTCGAGCGCTTCAGAATAATATAAGGAAGACCACCTTACACCTTGTTAAAAAATCTATCGATTGATAAAACGAAGGCGTCAGATAAGGTAAGCTATATGTACAAAGGTGTGAATTGCATGTATTTCAATAATATAACAATTTAAGCGTGACAAAAGTAAATGGGAGAGGGAAAATCACCTGAAAACTATCTCTATCTCCCCTTTTCAAAATTTGTAACATGTCAAACATTTAGACAGCAATTACGTTGTTATTACGTTGTGTTATTTAAATTTCGAATGTTAAAATTACCAACTTTCGAATTGCATTTATAATTTCAAAATGCGTGTCTTTGTTTTTTCAAATCTAAACGATGTGATTACAAGATGACACGACTAAAATGACAAAATTGTAAAAGCCTCGCAAACACTTAACCTATTTTAAACTAATTTGAGTATACAAATTTATTTCAATTTTTGGGAAATTATAAATACCGCAAACGACTAGCACAGTTTTTCACAAGCAAGGTTAACGTCGCTCTAGAGTAGTCCCGAATTTTACTAATTATACGAATTTAGGATTGAAATACTTTTATTTGCTCCTGTGTTAAAATATTACTGAGAATGGCGCAAAACAGTTTCTATATTTATGATTAAATATAAAGGGTTTTTCAACAAGAACTTTGTTTTCTAAAACAAAATAAAACAAAGAATTTAGAGGAAAATGAATAAAATTTTTATTGTATTACAAAGAGAAAAGTTTGGCAATTATGAATGAAAAATGATATCTGGCAAATGTCCACCACGACCACGCTGACAGATGTTGATCCTTTCATCAAAATTTTTAATCACTTTTTGGCAAAATGGAGGGTCTATTTCGTTAATGACATCACGGATTTTGAGTTTTAAGGCTGCAATCGATTCGATTGGCTCCGTATAGACTCTGTCTTTAACATAGCCCCACAAAAAATAATCCAGTGGTGTTAAATCACACGATCTGGCTGGCCACTTAACAGCTGAATTTCGCGAAATTATGCGCTCGGGAAATTTGGTTTGCAATAAATTGATCGCTTCATTGGCTGTGTAACATGTGGCACCGTCCTGTTGAAACCACATTTCAGTGATATCCATGTCATCAATAATAGGCCAAAATTTAGTGGTTAACATCTCGCGATACCGTGATCCATTGACTGTTACCGCATTTCCAGCCTCATCTTCGAAAAAAACGGCCCAATCACGCCTCCAGACCACATAGTGCACCACACAGTAACACGTTGAGTATGCAAAGCCTTCTCAATAATTGCTTTAGGATTTTCAGAAGCCCAAATGCGACAATTTTGCTTGTTGACGTACCCTGACAAATGAAAATGGGCTTCGTCTGAAAAAATGATTTTTTCAGAAAAAACAGCAGGTTGTTCCTGAATGAACTGAGCGAATCTGCGGCGATTTGAATGGTCGATCAGCTTTAATTCCTGCACCAGTTGAATCTTGTAAGGCTTCAAAGCCAAATCCTTTCGCAAAATTCGCCATGTTGTGCTTTTGGATAACCCCAATTGTTGAGAACGTCGTGAAATTGACAAATTTTGATCTTCTTCAACACTGTGGCTCACGGCGGCGATGTTTTCTGTTGAACGACCCGGTCGAACACGTGTTGGTGTTGGCACATTTTGTACCGAGCCTGTCGACTCAAATTTCGCGACTAAATTCTTAACAGCGGTCTCAGAAGGACGATTATGCTGGCCGAAAATATCACGAATTTTACGAAATGTAACTTTAACAGAACCACCATTTTTATAGTGGATTTGAATTATTTTAATGCGATTTTCGAGCGAAATTGAATTCATTGTAATAATTGCCAAAGCACCTGCTACGAATACCGCCAAAAACTAAATGTCAAAACTATCACGTTCTCGGTGTTGCCACAATTGAAAAACAAACTTCTTGTTGAAATACCCTTTACTTGCTGTTTTTTATTATATATTTTTTAATATAAGGGCCTAGTATACACTATTCCATATTGCTCCAAAGCACGTTATTACTTATGTAAGAATATACAATTTATTTTAATCACAATATTATAGGACATTTGTTAAAGGTTTAATCGTAGAAAAACCATTTATGGTACTCTGATCATTAATTCACTCTGATTACTTGTGTATTCTATTACAGTGGAATCTCGATAACCCGAACCTTGGTAAGTCGAAATCCTCAGTAAGTTGAAAAAAATTACCATTCCCTTCCGCTGAACCTCTAAATAAACGGTATTTCAAATTATTTAGACTTTTTAACTCGACAAATTGTTATTTCCCTACGAAGTATTGATAATAGATAATAAAACTCTATAACTCAAATTTCAAAAAGGAGACTCTGTAAGTCGTAGTTAGTAACATATAATGACGTCTTACTTGGAATTCCCCGAAATAATAGCAATAAACTGCAAAATGAATGTTCGGGTTCGCTGCTTCTACTGTTTTGCTTTAGTCTTGTACACGTGCTATGAACGAATGTATTCATAAAAAATATATATACTACAAAATTTAAGTTGAATTGTTATTCAAATTCGACTCTACAAATCGAAAAATACACTTAGATATTGAGTCTCAAGTCGAAATTTCAGTAGTTAAATCATATGTATCTCAAAGTTCTTGTTAAATCAAAAACTCGATAACTCGATTTTTTCCGTTCCCTTGGCATTCGAGTTATCGAGATTCCACTACCTGATGCCAATTTACGACTATTTTAAGCAAAATCCATATTTAAAAAACCTGGCGAAACTATTCTTACGTCGCTCTAAACTTTTGATGTTTTGTTAATGCTAAGCAAATCCAAGCTTTCGACGGACGGTTAAAAAATCCTACAAGCTGAAGCTTACATCGGACCGGTCCATGTTCGTTATATCACTACACATGTGTATCAGGCTCCCATCGGACTATTCTGTCCAACTAGACGCTATAAACTAAAATGGACTTCACTCTTTCAGTGTTCCAATACGGGCTAACAATTTTAATTGCTACATTTTGCATATACGTAAACCGATTATGTTTATGTTTGTCGTTATAGCCTTCATGTCGCTAGCAAATAACTATAATTTATGTAATGCGTTGTGGTGTTTCGGATTACCGCCTAGGTCTCCTGTTTTTATGAAGTGTTTTCATTACGGGTAGAAATTCTTTTATTACCAGTGTAGTTAGTTAGGTATAAAGGTACAACTCATTATATTTTAAACACTCTATACTATTTTTCTAAAATCGAATTATATGAACGAAAGGTTTTTGTTCTAAGAATATATTTATAATAAAAAAAAATAACAAAAATTTCGTTACGAACCTATTTGACAAAAATATTACTATAAAATAAATTTTCTTAATTTTACCAGTCGTTTTAACGTCACCACAAGTGCACGTTGGCTATAATTAAAAAAAACTATAGTGGTTCATAAACCTCAATCAGACAAATAATGTTGTTTCGCCTTTCTACTTGACACGAAAGTTACTGATAAAGCTTTTTTTTTATTAATTTTTTTGTTTTATAAGCCATATATCTAGTGATTAATGCGGCTTAACTTATAAAGCTTAAAATGACGATTAAAGCAAGAAAAAAATTATGTGTACGTATATATAATACCCGTATGTCAAGTCCACTACGTTTTTGACATACATGATTTATATTTAGCGCTAATTCTCGACTATGAGTGTCAATATTTTGTTTTAAAAAATTGTCTCGTATATTTCTCCTGTAAACATAACTTATATTTGATCAAAATACTTGCCCACGGATATTCGGATCAAATATTGACATTCTTAACTTTTACCTTTGAGTTACTTTTCTCTTCGATGTTATTAATTCTTATTAAGATACAAATTCCCATTATATTTTATAGGCCTTACTAGAAAAAAAATTGACTTTAAATTCAATTTTCATTTCCGCCATCATCCATATTGTTGGTTAACCCAGAAATGTTTAGCCGCTTTAGCCTTTGTAAAGAGCTTTATGCTGCTAGGCAGTCGACCTAAGGGACCAAGGAAAACTAGAACGAGGAAATTACAGAGGCCCAATTAAAAACATTGGTCTCCAACATCGCCATATGAGAGGATTGACCATTTATTGCAACTCTTGATTCTCTTTCATTAAAATTATAAATTCTTTCTGACTTGAATGAAACCCAGTAACGCTTACCAATGAGTCCGCCGCTAAGGTACAGGCCTATTGATATCATAGTTAAAGAAAACACTTTTTTACCGGATTGAAGGTATGTATTATTATAAATTTACAAGAATTTTACATAATTTTAAATTTTTACTAAAAGATGGAGTTTTAGTCGATACCAACTCCGGGGAAATAAATACAGATAATACAACTTTTTCTACAGCTGTGATACTTTTTGACATTCAACACCTTTTGTCTTCAGTCAGCGTGACCACGCACGCTGTAAAGCACGCGTAACATCGGAAAAATTTAAAATTATGTAAAATTATAATATTACAAAACTTCAATCCGATAAAAAAGTGTTTTCTTTAAATGTGTAAAAGTTATGTCAATAAAAGACGATATCATAGTTCTTTCTTTAATTAGATATATGTATAATACATAGAGAGATATATCAAAGTCGACACACTATTCTTTTAGTTAGGATTTTCTTATATTTTTTTCACCCTTTTAACGTCGGCCTGCTTAAAGTGCGTTAAACCGCATCTCTCACCATCCCCATAAAAGCATGGAACATTAAAAATATAGTGTCATTAAATTAAACTTTTATCAAAACTGCCCTCACAATTTTATTGTAACGACCAGCTATGAATTTTCTGTTTTCATTACAATTTGAATACATTCATGTTTAATACACAGATAAATTAAATAAACAGTAATATTTGTGCTTTTAATAATATTATACTTTTATTGCTATCGTAAATAACTTAATAAATGGCATTAATCTACAATAAAGTATACAGTGTTTACAATTTTCTTAACCTACAAAGTAATAATAAAAATTATTAAAAAGATAATCAAAACAAATTTAAAAAGTTTGGTCCCTGTGGCGGTGTACCTTTAACTCTGGCAGCATTTCCTCGCTGTATTGCGATACTTATTCGTTGAGCCAGGAAAGTGCCAGCTCTGGGGTACCGGTACTATCTACTAGTTATCTTTAATAAACGCCTGTGCACTTCAAAAAATTATATAATTTATATCACTAAATAGCTTTTTAAACTAGTACAAAAACGGCTACGTACAGCCAACAAAACAGTGAAATGCAAGGTAAGTGCCGGCGCAAAACTCGCTGAAACGCTGACGCCCGATTAATAACAACAGAGTTGTTGGGGTTGTGTATGCACAAAACTGCACAAGTTGGCTTGTTAAGCCTTTGTGCTGAGTAATGCTGGCAACTTCATCACAATATCTTCGTATAAACCCCAAAGTGACTTCCGCTCGCACACTCTTATGACAGCTTAACGACGATTTAATTGCTTATGTAGTAATAATCCAGTGGCGATACAACTGTTTATGTATGTCAGATTTCCTGATTACATGTAACACGTATATTATCGAAATCGCTAAACTATTAGTAAAATGTGGACATTTTACAAATTCGATACTTTACGAACACATGAAGCAAGGGTCAAGATTTTTAATTTTGTACGTGAGTGTCGTCGTGATGATCATTATCATATCCTAGATATATTGCTACACCGTATGAGTATGTAATAAAAGAACAACCATCGGTATTGTGATTTCAACTCACGACCATAAAGCACTTAACCACTACGCTTAAACTGCTTTAATAACAAACTAATAGAAATTAAGACTATTCTAACATATTAAAACTGATCATAAAAAACATATTTCTTGTATTCGCAAGAGTAAATTATAATGTAATAAAACTGAAATAAAATCACTTAAATGCTAACTTTGCATCTAAAGTTTATGCAGAAATCTTGCACTGAGAGTACGGATCAATAATTAATTACTCGAACATGACATCAAATTGGTTAACAGCAAGACAACACAAGTTTGGTTATTAAACAATCTATAGGATATTTATGAATTTGGTATTATGTAGAAGCATGTAGTTTTTTAAATACTCAAGCTGTTCTTTTGAACTTTGACTGCAATCACTCTGGAAGTTTTATTTAATTTTATCTGTAATATCTAGGCATAATATGGAATCATGGACTTTTTGTAGATATGGATGTCTTTTTATATACTGTAAAACATGACTCTGCTCTATTGTCAATAGCTACAGTAGCGTACGTAGGGATTTTTATTGGAATTATTTGAACTTTGGTTCTAACATCGAAGTTTTTCTACAGTTTCATAATTTATTTGAAAATATTTTATAGCCTATGTTCATCAGGGATAATTTAGGATTCTAATGACGAAAGAATTTTTCTAATCGGTGCAGTAGTGTTGGAGCCCATTCAATGCAAACACATAAACAATAAAATATTTTCTCTTTATATTATAAGTAGTATAACTTCTTGAATATTATCGGAAAATCTTCATAAAAACCATTTAACCTAAGTAACAATTACTTAATGCAGTATTCCTATACTATAAATTAAAATGTGTACCTTCAATTTATTGCTAAACATTCGCAATTTATGAAAATATTTAAAAGAATTATCTCAGAGCATAAGCTTAGGATTTCACTCAAGTATCAAGCGAGATATAATCCCTAATTTTATTTTTATAATAAAAAAATCGACTTTCATTTCTATCTCGGATAATTAGTAACAAAGAGCAAATACTTGTAGAAAAATCGGGAATGAAAATAAAAGAAAATAGTCGGGGCGTTCCCAAGAGCATTGTTGACCCTGGCTGGTACTTAAATCAAATGCTCACAGTTTTAGGAAATTATAGAACAATGATTTTAGGCATCTGAAAGCTAAATGAAACAAAAATATTTGTTTTATATAACTATCACCAATTTAACAAAGAGCTAGGGAAAAAGATATAAAATAGTTATTGTCCTCAATATTGTTGATATAAGGATCTCCCAGTTCTAGGATCTTTCCCGTGTAGCTGAAAACTATGCGATGTGGTGGATGAGTGTTGTTGTATACTGAATATGTTTGTATTCATAAATTGCAAAAAAAAGAGAATAGATATCTATAAATATCAGCAAAATTAACGCATGCTTATGGTTAGCATTGTTACTTAGCGCTTAAACTTGACAGTGCACGTGTTCGTCTTTTAAAAACATTATCAAAGATACCGTTATCTGTGAAATTTATAAAAGATTGTAGTGCGAATAATTTGTCACTAATACATCATTATTATTTATTTTTCTAATTAACTTCAAAATAATAATTTCGTTAGTGAAAACATTGCGTGTTTTTCAGCTAGTTATTGAAGATATTGATTACAACAATATTCAAAGATATGTACTTAGTGCTAGTTGAGAATTTTCTTTTTTGTTGTCTTCGATAATATAACTTTACCTCGCAACAAACTTAAGGGGCCTAATCCGCTTTTCAACTCGAGCTTTTACTTGCCTTATGACAGCGAGCTTAGGAGCTTGGTCGCAGTATACGCGAAGACGCGTGTGCGGTAGCGATATCCATACACACACTTTATTTCATTATTAAAACCAGTAATAAGTTGTCATTATGTACCCAAACTGACGAAAAATTAGAGGTACATAATATGCTTGTACCATTTGCGTATTCAATAACTAGGAATAATCTTAATAGCCCCGACCTTTTAACTGAACGTGTACCCCCTAGACTTCCAGGCCATCTCGTCATCCCATTAAGACATCCCATTACGATATCCAGATTAAGTATTCTGTTTAACTAGCTACGTATACATATCCACAGTTGTTATTCTCTCAAACTTTGAAATTACTTTTCTTTAGGTTTTATAATTTTTCTTGAATTTATTGTTTTTCTTCCCCATTAATGTTTGAATGTTTGACTACTACAGTGCTTGTCACGTTCATGATGTACCTATTTATCAGTTTGCCGAGCGTTGGCAAGCTTAACGCAGTTAAATGTTTGATTATCAGCAAAAAGTATAGTCATACTGTTAATTCATAATATCACATAAAATTAATTAAAAACGTTAAAAATGTTTTAATATTATTGTTAAAAGTTAAAGACGTGTAATTTGGTGACACATCAGTAAAGTATATAAATTAATATACATATATATGTTTAGTTTGTCCTCTTTATGTTTTTGATATACCGTAGTGATCGTAAGCGCTAAATCTCAACATACACTTGCTAGACACTATACGTGTAAGTCGCCCAACTCTTGCAAACGCATTCGCGATTTAACGTAAACAATCCCTACTGCTTCAAGAACAGTGTGGAGAAAGTTTTAATCTTTCTTTGCACACATCTGATAATAGGACAATCGTGTCTTCGATACCTTTGTTTGTTTAGGCGTCTATTTATTAAATACATATGAACCCTCTTATACTTCATGTAAATACAATAGTTCTGGCAAAAATGCCTTTAGAAAAAGAATTACTTTATAATATCTACAAATAAGTGATGAATTGCCTAAGTAATTAATGTATAATAGTATTATATTTATTATAGCAATTAATATAACGTGGCGTATAATCACGTCAAAATTTCAGAAGAACAATTCATTTTTCGGGTTAATAGACATAAAACCCCTATCCTCCTGCTTACATACCTACCGCATTTTTTCTTACTTATGTTCAATTATGTTACTGTCACAATTTAATTATCGTTATTAGTATCGGAGTGAGGTAATGTAATGAGCTGTGTTGCATATTTCTATCAATCGGTTCCAATATAATGTGACATTACTAGCTGGTCTGGAATGATGTTTAATAATTAGTAGCAATTTTGTTTGCTCCGGCTTTCAATATAAGTACCAAGGGCGGTGGTCATTTTTTTTTATTTTAGAACCTAGCTTCGTGATAACTAGTGACTTCATGACTCTTGAGACTAACTTTTAGTTTTTATATTTTATTTTGGATTTATTTTTATTTTTCAGTTCAGTTACGTATTATTTGCACTTTACCTAGTATTTTTTATTTTCTTTTCTCTTACTATGGACGATGGTTGCCTGGAAGAAATCGTTTGTTAGCGATAAAACCACCCGTTGCCTTCTTAATTTAAATTATCTGATGTATATGTATCAAATATGTCAAGCAACAAAGTCTTAATAAATAAATTAAATAACTATTTCGAGTTAAAACGCTCAGAAGGCTAACAAACCTTTAAAGAAAACTGCTTAGTAAAAAAGTGCCTGACCCATTGGAAATTACCCAACATGTTATAATATATTCATAAATAACAAAATCGTTACTCGTCTCAAATGAGAACTATTATACCCAATTCAAAGCCGTTATTTTATAAACGGAGTCGACCGCAATAAACCTTTGTTTATACAATAGTTACACTATTATAGTTCTAAATTCAGTGTCTTAAGGACTTTATTACCCTGTGTGGGCCAACCTCTGACTTACTGAACGCCTCTGTAGCTCCAACCTTACCACAATTTACGACAAGAACAATTAAAATTATGAAGGCAGATGGAATGAGCTAGTCTGAACGTTATATGTGGGAAGTGCTAATTACACAAATTCAAACTAAAATTTATACATGAGTCTCTTTGTTCAATTCGTTCCCTGCATGACGAAATGATAAGTAGTTATAATAAGCTACTCTCTTTTGTGATAAAGACATTCCATTAATATATGATGCACTATTTACTGTGTGTCTTGAGAAATGAGCAGAAGCGATAAGAACTTGAAGAAACTGATTGTGGTCGGTAAAACAGAAGGCAAAAGATCACGTGAAGTGGATAGATTTAAGTAGTTTCAATAGTTAATTATAAATGATAATTAAATATGTATGTGTAATTTGGTAGATTCTTTTCTAATAAATAAAAATAGATTAACAACATCTTGTCTTCTCAATACTTGATATAAATCAATATGAATTTCAACAAATAAAATGTTAAAGAAGCTTGTGTATACGTACCAGCAGCTATTACCTATATTGTTTGATTCAAAGCCATCCATTGAGTACCAAGCTATCAATAGTACCGCTATTGCCACTATTAATGCGACGTCAATAAGTGACAAACGAGTTATCAAAACGTAAACCTACTCTTAAATCTAAAAGCCCCTACATTCTTTTGGTTACTGGAAATTCTTTAATGTTAGAAGACGAAAGTATTTAAGATTAATATTTGTTTATAATTTTAAAATGTAAATAAAACGCCACCGTTTCTTATCAAATGTAAATAGAGATGTTATTGAACGTTCTGCATACATTATATTTAGGTCCTCTGATCCCTATTTGTGGAAGAATATTACCTGCACCAGAAATGCAAAACTGTTTACACAGGCCGGAGGCAAACTGTACTTCGCTTACGGGTTTTATTTAACTCAAAATAAAAAGGTTTTTTAAATTGTAAATAAGTTATTTTTACAAATACGACATTTAAACGGAATTTACTACATTCTAAGCCGTATAGGCTTAGAATTGAACTCTCATTGTTTGACAAAGACAACAATTTATATTCATTGACAATTAAGAGGAATTTCCTTTTTTTTAATGTAACAGGGGACTAATAGGCTGGAGGCTCATCTAATGTTAAGTGATACGGCCCATAGACACTCACATTGTCAAAGGGGTCGCAAGTGCTTTGTCGTCCTTTTAAGAATTGGTACGCTCTTTTCTCCCTTAGTTGGATTGGTTCGGAAATACATCGGTGAGCAGCTGATTCCACTTAGTGGTGGTGTGCAGCAAAAACTACCTTAAGAAACGCTCAGTTGTGCAACTGATTGTTACTTATTTTTTCGTTGTTTTAACGTGAACAGAAGTCACTTAAATCCATACATTTTATAGTCCGTCAGTAATTTTTTTCCAGGAGTTTCAAATTAATAAATAAATAAATCAGTGGCGCTACAATCTCTTTAGGTCTTGGCCTCAGATTTCTGAATCTGTTTCATGATCATTTGTTAATCTAATAATAAGTAGGTGATCAGCCTCGAGTGCCTAACACACGCCGTCGACTTTTTGGGTCTAAGACGTGTTGGTTTCCTCGCGAGGTTTTCTTTCACCGTTCGAGCGAATGTTAAATGC
This sequence comes from Pieris melete, assembly GCA_963693345.1. Classification (NCBI taxonomy): domain Eukaryota; kingdom Metazoa; phylum Arthropoda; class Insecta; order Lepidoptera; family Pieridae; genus Pieris; species Pieris melete. The sequence continues at coordinate 4,173,088 of CAVNZK010000032.1, read as the reverse complement.
GCACATAGAAAGAAAAGCCATTTGTGCACAGCTCTCTATCTAACCTACGACCTCAGGGATGAGAGTCGCACGCTGACGCCACTAAGCCAACACTGCTCTTATTTCAAATGAATACCTAAACTTATTCCAAATTATACAATCAGATGTATACATAATTTATACTTTTATTTGCAAAATTTTTCGGCATTCGCAATCGACTCTGTATAATGCAATACGCCTACGAGAACAAACAGTGGCATCAAAGGTGAAGAATCAAAAAAGCAATTTACTTTTTCTACTCTCTCAAATTGGTTTCAGATTCATTCCTGTTGACAACTTTATCGAGCGCTTTTCGATAAATTGCGGTGAGGGTAAACTAAATAAATCCAAGGACTTTAGATAACGTAATGGCCTCAGTAATGTCTGCCTTCAGTAATGCAATCGGAAACTAAACCGGCCACACTCCACATTGCTCCACTTTTTTCTCCCTTAACGAGTAAAGTAGTTGTCCATTATCCTCTATTCCCAATCCAACTTTAAATCAAATAATTACGGCATAGAAATAAAAATAACTCTCGACTCAATAAAGCCTTTACAATTTAAAAAAAACAGATGACTAAAGAGTGTACCGCTTACTATTAAACGAATTAAAATGGCAACACTAATAAGATTGTAACAAAATTCAGCTTTTGATACTATCTACATTAACAACAATTTTACAGTGTACTTAAGTAATCTCAAAAATGAAAATACATGTTAAAATAACTTCATTTAGGGTGGTCGTTATGCAAAACTCATGGCGTTATTAACGTTAACACGTCCCTGTTGTAGCTTTATTAAAAGTGAAGATTTATTACAAAGAATCGTCAAAGAATAAGAAATAACACTAGCAGCGTATCCTGGACGTACATTTATAACGATAAATATATTTTATTATTTGAAGAATATATGCATAATACATACATTAATAATTATATTCTACACTATATCAGCAAAAATGCCATTCGTCATGATCTTAGAACAATGACGGATTTGAAAGAAATCCCAAATCCACTTTTTATCATATTTGGATACTACATTGACTAAATATTACGGCTACATTAAAAAAAAATCCATGTGTTTTAAATTAATCAGTCGGTAAAGTGACGGATATGATAGACGCTTATTGATTTTCCTAGAAAACTGTGTAATTTAATTTTAATATATTTATTTTGGTTCAATAGAAACCCCATTGTTCGCTTGTATGCCAATTATCATAATTACAGAATATTAATTTAAAAAGTTATGACCAAAAACTAACATGATTATATTATTTTGAAATGGCTGCCCTGTAAAGTTTACTATTTGTTAGATCCGTCACTATTCTACTACTATGACGCTGATTATTCGAACTCTTACTATAGTGACATGCGCGATGCTTATACCAATCTTATCAAGAAGCAAACATCACATTCAGGCGTTACAGCGAACTAATTCGACGGCATTGCAGGAGCTTCGAAGGATGAAGGACCGCGGCAAGCCCGGATTAAACTTGTTTTTAAGTTTATCGCAGCTTTAATATTGTTCGCGGGAGCTTACAAAACTATATATCTTACGTACACAGATTAATAATGGTTTGAAATGTATAAGTTTAGTATGATACTCTTTTATATGACTCGATTCAATCAAATCTTCTACTTAATTTCTGGATAAGCTCAAATTAAAAAAAAACTGCTTTTTTTGGACATAGACTGTTAATATGTATTTTGCTACTTAGTGCTAATTCAGTAAAATAGTAAATTGTGCTACTATATATAAAAAGATCCGAAAGTGAATTTATTAATTATATAATTCGATATTTTTTCAATTAAAAAAAATTAAAACCATTGCAGGTATCTCAACATTCTAACATACGCCAACACGGTTGTATTACAACTGTGAAGCTTTTAGAAAACTATTCCATCATATAACAATTGTTTAAGAGATATATATAAAACATTACGTAGAATCTAATTTACCACACGAAGCGTCGGACTTGATCCATCAGGTGACGGCTCGGGTTCGTCGATTACTTTTCTTATTTCGTTTATTTCAGTCCGTTGTATGTTTGCATCGTTAAGGCCAAATGTGCTAATATTTTTTACACTCTGGCGCAGCATTAAGCGACTCTGATGGCCGTAGTAAATCGTTACTTGATAACGACTGCGATTAACATTTTATTTTTTTATCATGTTTGGTGAAATTCGTTGGCAAATGGCAATCCCTTACGAGTAATTAACCTTTTTGCGTGAAATTTGTTAATTATTGTAATTCTTTGTTTTGTGTATTTAATTTAATTTTGCTTAAAATAAAGTCGTTTTTTACAATAAATCTGTTTAAAGACGTTGCCTAATCTGCCGCATGGCCCATGGGGCAGATAAATTCCTGTTTTATCAGTAATTCTTATTAATAGGCATAGATCATGCTTCTTTACCAGACAGTTTGTCGATATTTTAATACATAAAAATAATAATATAATATATATTCTTGTATATTAAGTATTATTAAAAAAAACTGTGACGCTACAACCTGTTTAGGTCTGGGCCTCAGATTTCTGAACCTGTTTCATGATCATTTTTCAATCTAATAGGCAAGTAGGTGATCAGCCTCCTGTGCCGACGACTGTTTGGGTCTAAGACATGTCGGTTTCATCACGATGTTTTCCTTCACCGTTCGAGCAAATGTTAAATGCGCACATAGAAAGAAACCATTGGTGCACAGCTGGGGATCGAAACTACGACCTCAGGGATGAGATATATAAACTAATAATACAGAAAACACTTGGATCTTGCTATTTTTTATATCTACTACATTTCACATACGCGCCTAAAATATTCCTATTTTTCCTGAAATATACAAAAATGTGAACATGAAAAATCTCCTTTCAGAACTACGTAATATATTTTAATGAAAATATGCAATAATTTATACTTATATCCCACAGGCACACAAGGTTTTTCTTATAATGAAAATTCATTTACTTACGTTTAATCTTTAATAAGATCCTATAGAGATTATCAGTTTTCTTTGTTTCTCGAATTCCTTTGAACTGAAGTGATTGCTAAAGATATTAATTTAGAGATTTTTTTTTATATTAAAAGATTGCCTATTTAATTGTTAACGAGATATTAAAGGCATTGACGTTTGATCACCATGGTCTGTTAAATAGAAATGATCAAAGAAGAAAATGCCAAGTGTGGCAACATCCCTAAAAGTAGATTGGTATTATTTTATGAGATTTCGTCACAGCTATGAGCAGGACAAAACTTAATAGAAGCTATACAAATTTTGATGAGTGACTGAGTTTTAATTAGCATTGGCGTAACAAAGGAACCTTTGTGACGTCATCGAACGATTTCATAATTTAATTAATTAATTTAAAACCATACATTGAAGTTATCATAAACCAACAGTGTACATCTCACATGATGGCTGACAGAGTTATCAGTTTTAATTAGCTTTGGCACATCGATAAAGAAGCCTTAGTGACGTCACCGAACGATTAATTCGTAATTTTAATTTGAAATGCTATTGAAGTTGTGGCTTACTGTCTGCGGTCAATTGACGATAAATACAATTTCCGGGAACAGATGGCGCCAGCTGAGCTTCTTTCTCTCCAATGACAATTGACATAGTCACGTGGCAATAGACCTACCACGACGTTAGCCATAAACCACGCTTTATAATAAAACCGTTAGAAAATATTCATATAAGGAAACAAATTCAATTAGTAGATACGTATTAAAAATGAGACAAATATAGAATAGAATGGATATATTAAGTAATAGATATTCAAATCTTAGTTGCGTTCGTAATGATTATTATTCAAACCAAAATGCAGTATGTTAAAATGTTAAATAAAATACTTGTTAACATTTACATTTTTGATTGTTTACATTTCATAAAATTGTAAACTTCATTTTTTTTTCCCTAAACCTACTTAACATTTAACATTTTATTATAACCCACAATTCACAAATCCATAAATACCGATATCTAACAGGACTCAATTTAAAATTGACTCAAAAGTTTTCTTAGCTTTCAAATGGAGAGTTGCTTAGAATCACTGAAGTCAACAGAGCAAAGTTTTAGCCCGACTTAAATGTTGGTAGCGATTAACTCGATCTAAGACAAACACTCGCTAAGGTACATTAAATAATTGCTAAGGCAGCAAATTTATTGCAAAGCTTTTTTCAAGGCATTATACTCATCCTTTCAGAAAGGAAATTTTAATAAAGAAAACTACTTGCTTTCACTTGCACTTAGCTTTTATAGTCAATAGTCTTTAGAAATACATTTAAAAAAATAAAATAATGGTTAAACGGACGCGTTTTCACATGGCTTTGTGTTTAACAGATTTTCGCGCTATTGTCTATAACAGATTTTCAGAATATATCTTTTACTCTTAAACATAAGCTAAGCTAAGTAAAGATTATGTATTTTTTTTTATTTTAGATACAAGAATTATGTTTTGTTTTGTGTTTAAAGCTATAAAAGCGACCCATAACCTTGCATGGCCACGCTGTCTTTCTCTTTTATCTTTTAAACCATCCTTAATGTTACATATAGTATATCTTACAATAAAAATATTGCTTTTAGGAGTATATAATTTGCCGTTAAAAGAATTATTTTGATTCGAAATAATTGGACACGTGTGACTGAACATTAAAAAGCTATTCAAACTCTTGTCCTTTTTATTAATTATTTTATGAATACGTATTTCACATAAGCACGGAGTTCGGTTTTTATTATTCATATAAAATATTATATCTGCTTTTAGCTTTCTTAGTCGGGTCAATGAGTTTGTAGCCTGTATTTGAAACCCCTAAAATAATTCATTATAAAAAGGCTGAACACTCGTTTCATTACGCAGAGAATAAGCAAATCGTATCCGAATATAACGCAATCAGCAACACTTCATTGAAATGCAAACTGACATGAATAAACTAGAGAGGTCGTTCGATTGAAATGTACAATGGGCTCATCACTAGTCCCTGCGCAGAGTTGTGATAGGAATTTATATTAATTTCCTGTGTCTGTCGAGCAAAGCAGCCGTTGGAGGCTGCGGTCGCCCGGCTGTCCGGCTCTGCAATGGACATGCCCGTATAAACTCGTACGCTAATTTTACCTACACCACGAAATTTCCATTCACACTCGACTCTAGAAATAGACATTGTCAATTTGTTTAAGCCGTGTTCCAAGTTTGATAGTACTTTATTGAAAGAAAAAAAAAGAAGAATTCAAAAATAGAACATTTATTAAACCACTATATAAAATCATATTGCCTTTTGGATCTGATCTGATAAGCCAACCAAAAGCCGTTTAATGCGAGAGCGTAAAGTAACAAACAAGTTTTATCTTGGAAACTTTCACAACACCTTCATTTTTCACAAGATCCTCTCGACAAGAAGGAAATACCAAATAGTTTGATAACTCTGTAATCGTGGTCTGGGTTTTGATTTAAGGATTTTGTTTTGCTTAATACAATGCGCCTTGGACGCACTAACTGGATTTTGAATTTAGAAAATAAATTCTATGAGTGCCACAATAACAATAATACGTAAGGCGTATATATCATGAATCGGATTTATTTAGAAATAAAAAAGAAGTTTATAACAGTGTGGTGGAAACACAAACTGGACGGATGTATCTAATATAAGAGCAGTGTTCGTCTAGGTTTTATCCTTCGCTTTCCACCAATGGAGTTTCTGTCTACGCATTTAACACTCACCGTACGTTGAAGGAAACTAGAGTGTATGTCAGGCACAGAAGGCTGATCACAACACATTTAGAAATTTGAGGCCCAGGTATATATAGACGACATATATTAAGAATCGCTCGTCGTTCACTTAAAGAAATTAAATTTATATTTTGCGTAATTTAAATTTTGTCAGACATACATTTGCGTGTCTAGTGTAATTAATTATGACCGTGTTAAAAAAGCTGTTTTACTTACTATTAATATTATTATATATGCTTTTAGCTTCTTAATAATATTTTTTCTAATCAGTGGAGGAACATAAGACCTACCTGTAATTTTAAAAAATATCGATCATGCCGAGAAATTATGTAACAAAATAACTAATATAGTAGACCGAGGCGAATCGGATCACTTTTTCTTTGGGGTTGAGTAAATCATACTAAAGTGCTATATAATGTTATTTTTATTGATAAAATCGTAAGAAGTAACAATTACCTATGAAATAAATATTTGAAAACTTAAATCATACATATATTCTCTTAATTAGCTATTAAAAACTAAAAAAAGGAAAATATCCGATTCGCCCCAACTCTCGGGGTGAATCGGATCGTGCACAAAATATAACATAATTTTAAGGTATAGTGTTAAATAACTTTGGAATCAGTAAAAATATATAATAATAAGATCAATTTTAATTATTGGCACATAATTCACATATATATTATGGTCCTTTTTTTATGTTAGCTCGTGAACGGTACTGAAAAACTCTTAGCAGCTTTACGCAAGGTCAACTCTTTGTTCTGGACTTAATTTACAGCCTCTTTCATTTTTTCTTGACACCATTCTCCGGTGGTCATGAAATAAATATGAATCAATAACCTCAAACAATTAATAAATCAGTTTAAAAGTATCATCCAATTCGCCCCTAAGGATATGATCCGATTAGCCCCATAATTAAGACTTTTGAAATAAATATGTTAGACGTTAACCTCTAAGATTATACTTAAAAGCGAATTGGTTCTTCAATATTAACACCTTGCTTAGCAATATAAACCAAAGTAGTTAAATTTTAAGACAAATCCGTCATATGACACAAAGAAAACGTAAGTACGTAACCTTAGATGAGCGCCAAATTGCGACACACACAAAAAACCGAGTGGCTGACGAGCGGCATTGCCACTGATTCACAAGCGCGATCGAAATACTGCTTATGTCGGGAGGTGCTCAGTAAATGGAGAGACACAAAACGCCGGTTGAGTGCGTTCTATGTGAATGTGATATTTGAATTATCAACACATTTCTAATTTTGATCCGATTCGCCCTGTGATCCGATTCGCCTCGGTCTACCCTATTGCAAAACAAAAGGTTGGTACCTACCGAATTATATAATAAACCACTAAATATTACGACTCGAAAATAAATACTTATTATTCGCATGAAAGTAAATTTCAGCCGAAATGTGAAGTAATCCCTATTAGCCGACACTTTATAGTGCAATGGAATTGTCCGATGTTGAGCCATCGAGGTTTACGAGCAATGAAAACGGGCCCTAGGTAATTATAGGATTACTCATACTTACACGTTACAGGTTTAAGGGCTAAAGGTAAATGCTGGCCTCATGATGTTTATCGCCTTCTCCCACGTTATATTAACGAAAACGTTAGCGGCACTCTTAAAGGAAAGACTTCGACTTCGAAAAGATTTCGTGTGCTTAGTGAAGTGGATTTCATCGTTTAAAGCACCATGTAAAGAGTATAATGTTATAATTATTTCTATTATAAACGTATATTTATGTTTTAAATTAGTAAAATCAATGTTTTTTATCGTTGGTAAGATAATTCAATATAGTATTGAATGCCTGTGCAGCATTGTATTCAAATGCTTACATATAAGTTTATACAAAAGAAAGTATTTTAATGAAACAGGCCTGAACAAGCCGTACCTACAGTGAAGTCAGTACTTTATAAACCAATAATGTTTTTTTAATTATATAGTTATTGTTGTATCAGAGTTAACGCTATATCTGTTTACTGATAAAGATACCTACCTAAATACTTTAACATAAATGATAAAAATAAAAATCTTACTTTGGCAGACACTTTTAAAAATACTTTTAAATATTGTTATATTATTAAATTCCAAAGTAATAAGAAAAGGGTTGAAATCCTAGATGTATCTTCAATTAATCACAATTAATTCAGCCGACATAACCTCCCTCGGTGATATATTAATTAGGTCAAAACATCGTGCCAGGACCGATCTGGTCTTGGGGCTTGTAACGTAATATTACCTGATAATGAATCTTCCATGTAGACTGTATTCACCTTCCCATATTAACCAGTTCTATATTCATTCGTCACTGTTACGTGGTCGAGTCGTTGTTTTTTCTTTCTTCAAGACGATCACAGCCATGTTGTACACGTTGCAAAACGATTCCTAAAATCACTTTCCAAATAATTGATTTCAGAGCAAACAATCATTGTATTAGCCAGATTTTTTTATCACAGGGAGGCTTTTTAGTGAGTAAGTTGCCGGCCTTTGAAGAAGTAGATTGCTCTTTTTTAAACAATTGGCTCGTATCTGCCAGGGAAGAGCCCCGGGAACCCATCGATTGAACAGTTCGCTTAAACGTATAAGTTTTCGAGTATGGAAAGAAGTATAAATAAACGAAAATGCAATTAAATGAAAATAGATTCCTATTGATATAACCCAGCTTGGCCAGAAAATTTAAATAATGGCCGACAATGTACAAATCTCCGATATTGCAAGTCACAATTAGAGTTACGTATTTTGGCTCATATCGTATAAAAACGTCACTATGAACAATTAAAAAACAATATTTTCAAAGCATCAAAATTGTCAATACAATCTGTTCTAAACAGATATTATCTCGAGGATAGCTTTTCTCAACATTTCCTTTGATGCCTTATCTCGGGAAACTATTAATCTTTTGTTTTTCAACCTTTGTGACCCTGTTACGTTTATTACTACATCGCTATCTCCTTTATCATTAACCGACGGAAAATTAATCTTACGTTCCAAAGAAGTGTTTTTGAAGTAATGTACCTTTAACCAGTCTTTGTTAATTGTTTATAAATATTGCTTTTTTGCATATATTAGAGATATGTATAAGGTCAATTTAGGATCAAACCAAGAATTTTTATTTCATCAGATAGGTTGAGGTTACTCCATCCATACTCAGACGCGATTTGTCACATTTTTTTTTTTACATGTCGTTCTATTTCTAGTGGCAATTCTCCAATAAACAATATGATCACGTCGTTGGAGAGGCGTGACAGTAACATTCCTTCTTTTGCATTTCTTGCAGCAGTTGATCCAAAAGTAGGTTCCAGAGTATAAGGCCACCGATGACTCCATGAACGCATCCTTTTGTTGTATCTTTATTAACCTCTTTTCCACCATAAAATTATGGTGGAAAAGAGGATAGATAAATATCTAGCACTGTTCTTTATTTTAGATATCTATTGGCCACCAGGCATTGTCAAAGGCTCCGTCTATGCCCAAAGAAACTACATTTATCCGTTTTTTCTTTATATTGTCTATGTTTTGTGAATATTATATGCAATAAGGGAGTCTTCTGTGCTCTTTTGTGGCATAAAACTGTATTGGTGGTGTATTGAAATAGGTATCAGATCATTTTAGTTTATAATAACAAGCAATTTTTCTAAGAATTTTCCCATCACGGGCCGAAGACCAATTACTCTATAGGAATAGTCTTGTGTCTATTCATCATTACCAGAATTCCTGAGAACCACAGCTATTGCGACTTTCTATAGTTTCAGGAAGTATGTTTGTGTGCTAGCCAATTGCTTGCCGCTGATACATACAGAAACACTCCCGGATCTTATGTATAATGTTTACATAACAGAAGAAATGCAAGTTAAATTGTAGCACTGCACAAACATTTCAATATCTGTTTCTTCATAACCCTTAAAGAAGCCTTTTATGTTTTTCAATTCGAAACTCATATTGGGTATCGAAAACGTCTCTACAATCAGTCAGTCATGGTATAAATTTGGACAGTGTATATACAATAATTCCATTCTATATAAAATAAAATAACAGAATATTTTATTTATTAACACTTTGTTGCATTACAATATAATTTTTTTTACATAATTAAATGAAAAGGAGGGCGCGGCCTTATCGCTTTCAAGCGATCTCTTTCAGGCAACCACTGTGAGAAATGGAAAAAAAAAGAATTAAATTAAATTAATAAGGTGTCTTTGGTTTAAGAGAGCACTACACATTATTAACTCACTAAATAATTAAATCAAATAGTTATTTGTCAACTTAATGCGGCAGCCACTCGCTGACCACGATTGCTAAACAAACATTCGAGTTACGTGATTAATGGCGTCTATATGTAATAAAAAAGTTTTATCTTAATTTCATGATAATAATAATATCGATATTTGGATTGACATTAGCAAAAGTAACTTTCAATCCTACTTCGATACGTACACTAAGTGACAGGTTTTAATGTACCAAATGGGATAAAAACGTCTTGATCATGAAAGAGTATCAATGATTTTAAGATTTTGTTCTTTTAAAAATGGAACCACAAATATTTGTAAAAATTTGTATGCCAATACGCCCTATGGACTTCTGACCTTTATACCCGTTGTCAACCCATTTAATTAAACTTGCAATCGCTGAAAATGTAATTGACATTTCCGCAGATCATATTTTATTCGGTCGAATATGTTTAGAATAAAAGCTCACTTCTGTTTCCGTAGAATTTCGGGATTTCGAATTTCAAACAATTTTAAAATTCAACTTCTAAATCTTCCGTGACGCCCCCAAGCGAATAAACTATCATCAATGCAGTAAATCAGTTTCAGTTAGCATGTGCCGGCGTGGAGTGCGGACGCTCGATAAGCTGGACCAACGCTGACGAGACGAATTGCTATTGTTCTATTAATCCACCAGTGTAAGCTGAGCTCTGAATAGAAATACTTCCGTATTTCTATGTCAATAACGGAATGAATGAATAAAATATGAGATATTAATGATGTTATTAATGGCTACATTTATAAAGCGTTCTTCGGAAACAGAGACTACTTTTAGTATATCACATATACTAAAAAAGGAAAATATGTGTTCAGTAGTTTCTTAATGTATAAAAGCTTTTTGTTACTTTAGCTTTATGTAGGCGTTACAAATTGAATTCCAAAAGGAAAAATCACAGCAACACAGCGCGATAGAGTAATCTATTTATATTTATTGTGATAAAAATATTCACATTACTTCCAGTTGATATAGGATATAAAACCTCATTTAAGTAATAAAATAAAGCAATTCATCTGCACGCTATGGTCATTTTTGAAAACAATTAAAAATTATGAAAACATTTGAAACCGCCATACATACAAACAATAAACAGTACAGTTCTAATAAGCAAAGACACAACAATATCTGTTTAACACGAGCGCTATTAAAACATTGCTGATGACGAAGATTGGCTATAAATAAGTGGCTTATTCAGTTCAGTATCCAAACCAGTCATATCCTATAAATTCTACATCGCATTAATTGCATTGGCAATTGCAATTTTATACGGTTAGATTTAGAGCGTTGATTGCATCGAGGTTCTAAGCGAATTGCAATCCTCAATACAATAATTCGATTCCCTCTCCAACTATGAACTGATATTCTGGTCATTTCTAACGTGAGCATATTGATGGGATTGTTAAGGATTATTTAATGGACTAAAGTAACTAGAATATATTGCTGGCCTGTGGCTGTATGACTTATTGATTGATTGATTTATAAATGCTATTTTATTAAGCAATATATTTAAAACATTGCAATAATAGTACTTGATTTTTGTATTTGTGCAAATTTGAATATTGTTACATAAATAACTTTGTATACTACTACTTTTTGTCGTATTTTGGTAACAACAAAAATCTAATTTAAGATTTTTTTCTATTATGGTACTTATGTGATAAAAAAAGGGAAAGAACACAGCTGTCTTGTCTGATATTTCAGACTTACTTAAACTAAACCAACAACCGGATTAACGAAAATATAAATTACTTATGCGTTATATAATTTTCATTATAAAATAATACAGCGAGTAATTTGCGTAATCTTTTACAGCAATTACGTAATATTCATTGTAATGATTAATTTATCGAGTCTTTTTTTTTGTTCACAGCTTCTAAACTGAATGTGTTGATAGCATAGCGACACCTTCACTCTACGGCTACAATGCGATGACCTCATACCCTGAAACCCGCTAACGAAGTTATTCCGGCCATATATATATACAACTTCGCGACCTTACCCACTGGGGACCTTCGGGCCAGTCAGTGGTTAAACTGGTCGAGGATTCTTCCTGTAGGTTGGAGGAACTGTTCACTATCCGTCCTTCACAATTGTATAACGGAGCGTTCAAGTATTACGTCACGCAATTTTTGGGGATTATTGAGAAGCCCCCCGTGTAATTCAATAATCCCCACCCCGCATCGTAACGTTTTACAAAAGGACCCCCCCTCTAAAATTCGCTCCCTAATCGTAATTGTATACAATCATTGAATTGCAACTAGCTAGCACAATTTTCCTTAGCTTCCTTCAGTTTTATGCAGCGCGCTCACGTGTATTTAGTAAAGGTTGGCCTATAAAACTTAGGACTCTCTAAACAGCGCTGAATAGACTTCGTCGTAGTGGATTTTCTTTAAGAGAAAATTACTACCTACTTAATCTTCTGCATGACTGCACCCAACGATAAAACTCATACATAATATTGCAACGCTTTCACTGTGTCGGACTGGGCAGATGAATTAAAAAATAAATAAAGCAATTTACTCGTTTTCGTCTAAAATAGAATATTCTCGAACGTTCGTTCGTTAAAACATTTGGACGGATTTTCATAAATTCTGATAGACGCTAAGGGATATATCTACTACTGTAATGTCGTATGATACTTTAAAATTATTTCATGTATTAAATCATTTCTAGCATAATAGGCATACACACACACCCCCACACATTGCACATTCACACACACACACACACGTCAACAGGCAAATTATTAGTACATTGTCTTTGTTAATCATCGTCATATATAGGAAAAGTTGTGAATATTATCTAATTATATAAAATCTGTGGATGATTAATTAACAGTTATAAATATGTAATTAATTATATACAATTTCTGCACTAATAGTTTCTTACATTCCTTTTAATATTTATTTTCATATCCGCCGCGTGATATTAATGCTAGGTAAGCACTTAGTCTAGTATATAGTTAGTGGTATATGGGTGTGTAGGTGATTGATTAACATGTCGTATTGAAACAGTGATGTGTTCAGACAAGAACATATCAGAATAGTTACGGTCGTGAGTTCTGAAAAGAACAGTTTCATCGTGTCGTAAGACACGGTAATAGTTGTTAAACGTTTTCGTCGTGAAACAAGAATAATATGTCCTGAAAAGGACAGTTGTTAGACGTTTAATCGTGATACGATAATTTGTCCTGAAAAGGACAGTTATTAGCGTTATCGCAAGGCTACGATATCGAAGTGTTCTGAGAAGAACACGTTCGTACGCTTAGGCGGCTGCGTGCAGAAAAAGGCCAACTTTTTGCCGCGCCGCATTTTTATCGCCTACTCTGGTACCTGCGCAACCAATCAACGCTCCGCATCTTGGCACCACATGTATATATTAGTTGTAAGTGTAGGATAAGTTTTAAGTATAATTGTACACAGTTTTGTAAATAAATATCATTCACTATTCCATCTTCACCGCTTCTCTACAAGTAATTAGGGAGTTTTATTACAACATCGACCAAGTAATTCTGAACGAGTCAACCCTCAAGCAACATCCCTAAAGTGGTGACCCCGTGAAGAACAACCCCGTGAAGAACAACCCCGTGAAGAACAACCCCGTGAAGAACAACCCCGTGAAGAATAACCCCGTGAAGAACAACCCCGTGAAGAACAACCCCGTGAAGAACAACCCCGTGAAGAACAACCCCGAGAAGAACACCAAGAACATTGAAGATGTCGACAACAGAAAATTCCGGTGCAGAGCGTCTAACTTCATCAACACCGTCGAGCCAAGAAGTCTCCGGCATTTCACTATCGCTCCGCGTGCCACCATTCTGGCGTGACCAGCCGCTCCTCTGGTTCTGCAGTTTCGAAGCAGCAACCGCCGATCTAAAACGAAGCCAGGCCCAGCTCGCCCAGATGGTCATCGCACAGCTTGAAAAGCAAGATATACAAAACATCGCTGATCTCATTTGCTCGCCGCCGGAAGCAAATTACTACAACGCAATTAAAGACCGTTTAATATCGTTATACGAAGAGTCAAACAGCGCACAAACGAAGAAGCTACTGTCACAAGTTGAGCTCGGAGACCAAAAACCCAGCCAGCTGATGAGGCAAATGAAGCAGCTTAACAAGGATAAATTTCCCGAGAGCACCATCAAAATGATGTGGCTCGAGCATCTGCCGCCACACATTCGTTCCGTGCTAGCTGTCAGCGAAGCGTTTAAAATCAAAACGACGCTCGACGACCTTACCTTGCTCGCGGACAAAATGATGGAAGTCCACACGCCGTCGCAACACATCGCTGCCGTCGCAACGCCTTTTGCATCGCCAACACCACCTTATCCGCAACAGCAAACTATCGACACACTCATCGGTGAAATAAGAAGATTGTCTTGGAAGTTGCTGAGCTACGAGCACAACCTCGCGACAACTACCGCAACAGTCGCTCTCGCCACCGTTTCCAGTCACGCTCGCGGAACGCATCTCCACATCACAACGAAAACCAACGAGAGTCGCAGATGGAAGACCGAAGCCGGAAAAAATCTCCAATGCCGTACTGCTACTACCATCATCGCTACGGTATGGACGCGAAGAAATGCGCACCACCGTGCAGTTTCAAGCCCATTAACCAGTCGGAAAACTAAAAGTAACGCTGGCCGCGGCGGGAACTGGCGTTACCGAATCATCACACCGCCTTTTCGTTACCGACAGGGTAACGAAACTTACCTTTTTGGTCGACACAGGAGCCAATATCTCCGTGCTACCAAAGAAAAAAGGCTCACGCGAAAAACCACTGCCATTTCAACTCTACGCCGCAAACAACACTGTAATTCCTACATACGGAGAGAAGTCACTCACACTCGATCTTAACCTCCGAAGACCATACACATGGAAATTCGTCGTAGCAGATGTGTCCAAGCCAATCCTGGGAGCAGATTTCTTACAGTACCACCACCTCATTGTCGACGTAAAACACCGACGATTGATCGACGGGAAAACACAGCTGGTAACTAACGCTCAACTCAGTACTGCGGGCATACCTACAGTTCGCAGTATAGACATTGGGCAAAATTACCACAGCATACTAGCAGATTTCCCAGGCACAACTAGACTTACTTCAATGAAGCTAAGTCCTAAACATTCCGTCGAACACTTCATTGAAACAAATGGACCGCCTCTTCACTGCAGGCCACGCCCCATTGCGCCGCATCGTTACGAAATGGTCAGAAAAGAATTTCAGAGCATGATTGATCAAGGGTTATGCAGACCAAGCAAAAGCCCTTGGGCATCACCTCTTCACGTCGTGCCTAAAAAGAGTGGAGAGTTACGCGTGTGTGGCGATTACCGAAGGCTCAACGCCATAACCAAGCCCGATCGGTATCCCATACCACGCATACGTGATTTCACATATCAACTCGCAGGGAAGAAAATTTTCTCCACACTCGACCTCAACCGCGCCTACCAACAACTGCCAGTCAGCGAACAAGATGTGGAGAAAACAGCTATCATCACACCATTTGGCCTTTTCGAGTTCCCGCGCATGTGCCCTGGTCTAAAGAACGCCGGACAGACATTCCAACGCTTTATTCACGAAGTACTGCGCGAACTCGAATTCGTATTCCCTTTCGTTGATGATCTACTGATAGCGTCAATCGACGAGGAAGAGCACCGAAAACACCTTCGCACCGTATTACAGCGACTAGAAGAATACGGCATTACCATCAACCCATCAAAATGTGTTTTCGGCCAGCCAACAGTCAAATTCCTCGGTCATCAAGTCACGGCGGAAGGAATACAGCCACCCCAAGAGAAGGTACAGGCTATCACAGATTTTCCAAAGCCACAAACCGTAGAGGAACTGCGACGTTTTCTCGGTATGATAAATTTTTACCGTGAAAATATCAAAGACGCAGCCACCATACAAGCGCCGCTAAATACTTACCTGCACAACATCAAGAAGCGTGACAAAACTAAGATCGACTGGACCGCTGAATCGTCGCAAGCGTATGAAGCATGTAAAGAGAGCATAAAAAACGCCGCTTTACTCGCTCATCCGTCTCACCATGCGACGCTAGCGATATTCAGCGACGCGAGCGACAAAACAGCAGGTGCCGCACTCAACCAATTTGTAAACAACACATGGCAACCACTCGGCTATTTCTCTAAGAAATTCAGCGACGCACAGACCCGCTATAGTACCTACGATCGAGAGCTACTCGCCATCTACATGGCTGTCAAATATTTCCGCAAAATGTTCGAGGGACGAGAAATCATAATATTTACGGACCACAAGCCGCTAACATTCGCTTACACAAAACCAAATACAAACAGCGAATCACCGAGACGCACCCGACAACTACTTTATATCAGCGAATTTACCACTGATATACGACACGTCAGTGGGTCTCAAAATGCAGCCGCAGACGCATTATCACGCATCGACGCAATCACATGTCCATCGCCGATCGACTACAATCAACTTGCAATAGCTCAAGAGCGCGATAGCGATACAATTCAAGCACTCGGTTTACAGAGCAACTTATCTTTCAAGGAAGTATACCTGTCCGCGTCAAACATCAAATTACTCTGCGAAACTTCAACCTCATACATACGTCCGTACCTACCTGAAGAATACCGACGTACCGCATTCGACGCAGTACATAACGTTAGCCACCCTGGAATAAAGACCACGCGGAAATTAATAACGCAACGCTACTTTTGGCCCTCAATGAACGCAGATGTCGGCAAGTGGGCAAAAGTATGCCTACAGTGTCAGCGCGCCAAAATACAACGCCACACAACAAGTCCATTGTCAACTTTTTCACCAACCGAACGATTCGAACACGTGCACATCGATATCGTTGGTCCGCTACCTACCGCGGCCACCGGTCATCGATACCTCGTGACAATGATCGACAGAGCGACGAGATGGCCCGAAGCATACCCATTATGCGAAATAACAGCTGAAGACGTCGCCAAAGCAGTGTACGAAGGTTGGATTTCCCGTTTCGGTTGCCCTGCTACAATAACAACGGACCAAGGACGCCAATTCGAAAGCAGAGTATTTGCATCCCTTTCTCGCTTACTCGGAATTGACAAAACACGTACAACATCATACCATGCACAGTGCAACGGTATCATCGAAAGATGGCACCGTGTCCTTAAGGCCGCATTAAAGGCAAGACTACAGACCGCAAGAAGCTGGATCAACGAGTTACCAACCGTCCTACTCGGATTACGCGCCGCTATGCGAAGTGACACCGGCGTAAGCGCCGCCCAACTTACCTACGGATGCAACATACGCTTACCCGGTGATTTCTTATCAACGACCCGCGATAACGTCATTATGGACTCTGCCTACATCGATCAGCTTCGTGACGCAATACGTAACTTGCAACCAACGCCTAACCAACCACACAGCAACACAAAACCTATATTCATACACCGCGACCTGCAGACATGTGAATACGTATTCGTACGCATAGACGCCGTAAAGAAGCCATTACAAGCACCCTACGACGGACCCTATCGCGTGCTGAAACGAGACAGCAAGATATTCACGCTGCAGTTACCTAACCGTGAAACAAACATCTCTATTGACAGACTCAAACCCGCCTACACAATTGCCGAGCCAGATGTGCCCACTGATACAATACCGAGTACCTGCAACAAGCAAATCACATCAAGTGCGAGCGAACTACATAAACCATCAAATAGCATCAAACATCAAAACGATAACAGCCTGAAACATCAAAATGACAACGACCTGAAACAACAAGACATTGGGAACAACTCAATACCTGCAAGGACAACTCGCCGAGGCCGGGTTATACGCCTGCCGGTACGCTTCGCTAGAGGGGGAATCCTGTAGGTGATTGATTAACATGTCGTATTGAAACAGTGATGTGTTCAGACAAGAACATATCAGAATAGTTACGGTCGTGACTTCTGAAAAGAACAGTTTCATCGTGTCGTAAGACACGGTAATAGTTGTTAAACGTTTTCGTCGTGAAACAAGAATAATATGTCCTGAAAAGGACAGTTGTTAGACGTTTAATCGTGATACGATAATTTGTCCTGAAAAGGACAGTTATTAGCGTTATCGCAAGGTTACGATATCGAAGTGTTCTGAGAAGAACACGTTCGTACGCTTAGGCGGCTGCGTGCAGAAAAAGGCCAACTTTTTGCCGCGCCGCATTTTTATCGCCTACTCTGGTACCTGCGCAACCAATCAACGCTCCGCATCTTGGCACCACATGTATATACTAGTTGTAAGTGTAGGATAAGTTTTAAGTATAATTGTACACAGTTTTGTAAATAAATATCATTCACTATTCCATCTTCACCGCTTCTCTACAAGTAATTAGGGAGTTTTATTTTAACATCGACCAAGTAATTCTGAACGAGTCAACCCTCAAGCTACATCCCTAAAGGTGTAATTAAACCGGGCGTAAGTAGGTCTACAGCGCGTAATAAGCTGGTTCTGATATGATGAAAACATCGAGCCGGGGGTGTCACGCAACGCACAAATGTGTCTGATTTATCTGCGTCGCTCGTCCGACACACTTGTTTTATTGTCGCGTCCTCCCAGCCCTAGTCCATAGTACGGAGATTTATTGCCTACATTTGATACTGAAGTATCGAATGCTGTTCTGAAGGATAAATTGGTACTTAGTGCCTACAAGAGTACCTGCCACCCGATACCTGTTTGGCTGATAAGGTTTTAGAAGGCTTGAAATGTTTCGGAGTAAAATTCATAAAGAATGTTACTAGTCCTAAAGTTCATTGACTTTTGTTGACCTTTACCTAAAACAAAGAGGCTATTAAAAAGTTAGCTTAGCTTAAATCTACGAGAAAACGAAGCATAAATATTTTTCTATATTAGGAATGTGCTAAACTACTAGGTTTAGTAAAATTTTAACTCGTACGTGAAATACCTGTATCATAAACTCGTACAATGCAATATTAGATGCAAATAAATTTTATTACGTCCGCTAACTCATTTGTTATTTTCAATAGATTTGTCGATAACTAACACAGGTGTATTTTAAGCGAAAATTTTATTTACGAAGTCCCGTAATAGTAAATCGTATTATAAAATAAGATCAGCCTTTATTTATTTACAATTTACAAGAAAAATGTAGAAAAACTATTGTTAGTGCTGCATTTATAAAAAAACTAACTAATTTTCCATAAAGTAGAAATATCAATAAATTTTAATAGAGATTCAATTATGTTTATTAATTTAGACATTGTACTTCTTAATACTTTGGTGTAAAAAATATGTAGCGAATGTATTATTTAAATAAAAAAACTGTTATTCGTATTCATATTTTATCAGATTAAAAACATCGTTTGAAATTTTAATTTTCAAAACACGTGCCAGGAATTAATACTCAAATGAAATAATGCTTTTCAAATTTATTTGTTTCATAAAATGAATAAACAGAGATTAAATTGGATTTAAATTGCCCACGTTTGTGAAAAATCCCTTTTTAAATTGATTGTACCCCTAGTGAAAATAGTGTATAATTACCAAATTCTAGCTGTTTCGATGCTTAAAGGTTAAAATGTATATATAAATGGATCTATAGACAAGGTATTTTAAAAAGTGGACTTCGTACCCAGTTCAATAATATGTATCTTTTTTTTTTAAACAGGCCAAACGGCCAGGCGGCTCAATGCCAGAGGGCACGCGAGTACGTCGCCGACCTTTTAAGACTTGGTACGCTGGCTTCAACGTGTGACTCATGAAGGTCGCCTCAGCTAGAATTGGGATCTTAGATCATACGTTCGAACCTCGGCTGACTACCATGTCAATGTGCATTCGCTCGTTCGTGAAGGAAAAACATCGCGAGGATACCGGCCTTAGCCTCACCCAAAAAATCTACGGCGTGTCAGCCACAGGCGCTGATTGTCTACTGACCCATTAAACAGAACAGATACACAAATCAGAGGTCCTTAAAAGGTTGTAGCGCCACTGAGTTTTGGGTTATTTCGAATATAGAACTCTAGCAATTTATCAATAGCACATTGCTACATTTGCATTTACGACATCCCAAAGACATTACTAAGGCTATTTCCTTATCTAATGCGGCCACAGAATTTATTTAGCCCTTTCCACGCCCTCATATCTCAGTTATCGTTCAATCCTATAGGTTCGTTTGATATAGATGTTAACAAGGTAACATCGCTTTGACACCTTATGAAATTCTTTTCGACAACTCTGTATAAATTAAATATAACGTAGGCTTCGACTTTCCAAATCAAGGTGCAATTAAGGAAATGAGTATTAACGAAAACAAATGGGAATAAATAAAACTAATCGAGTTAGATAGTATTTTAGTGCTTATGCAAAGATGAATTTAGTTTCCGATTGACATAGATAGGTACTTCATGTGAATTGAGAACACACTTAGACATAATATAGTAATAGAAATGTCATTCGATTTTTATTATATTTTTTACTGTTTATTATGTTTTAGTATATTTAAAAAAAACACAAAAATTACAAGAAAATATTATTTGTTGTTATTGTTATATAGTTAATTAATACACAGCTAAATACTCCTTTAAGATATAACTCAAATAATTTGACACAAACAACATTATAATATTGAAATGGTTTATAAAAAGTGATAAATTAACTTAGTTGCTTTTGTTAGGAAGAAGTTAAAAACTAAATAATAAACACATATATTAAACAAAATACTATGACATGAAAATACAAACAATAATTCTATAGTCCACGGCAAAATTCCCCAAAAAGCCAGTCAAAACTTCTCTATAATGAAATGGTGGAGTGACAGGGACACGATTTTAACAAATTAAACGTCTAATTCAGAAAGTTCAGTCCATTAACTATGAAAAACGAAAGAATGAACAGTTGAAAAAATAAAATTTTGTTGAGAAATAAATTAACCCGGCTAAGGGTGAGCTCCGCAATCTGCATTAGCGAGACGCACTTCTTTTCCAACGATTAAATAAAATTTCATGCCCGGTTGCCTACGGAAACTGGACAAAGGATATTTAAATTGAATGGTTTTAATCCCAGAATGCTATAGATGTTCACTAATGCAGCCTTTTTCTTCTGAGAATGCTTTTGACATTAACATGCCTGTGATGTTATTAGTAATAATCCATTTGTTTGTACTTTTTATTATAGAATTGCTTTTAGCAATGTAATTTTGAATAAATGTTTGATTTAGGTAACTTTAAAACACTTGTAAATTTACTTAATATTAATACCTTAACTTATTTAATGTGATTAGAAATGAAATACAAATATATTTATGTCATAGGTTTTTGTATACCTCAGGTAACAGTTTTCAAATTAAAAAATACATGTGATATGGTTTTAGCCTTAGAATCTGAAACGTAAGAAACTAAATATTTAAAAAAGCGCCTGTCCGAACGCAAAAGCAAATTTTATGTTATTGGCCATAGGACTACGGCGTTATAACCCCATTACACCTTCTGCGAGATTCACTCTTATAGTATTCTGTAACAGCCTATTTGCATTTATTTTGAATTAACCGGTAAATTGGATTTGCTTAAAATATGTGTATCAGTTATTTCTTTATAGTATCTTATTTTTGTTATTAGTTTTGTTACTGAAACATTCAGATAGTACTTAACACATTTATAAGCGTAAGAATTGTAATTAATTAGGTAAGGTTTACTGAAATTTAATAGATTTTTAAAAAATTCACATATTAAACGAAAAAAATGCATTTCTCATGAGTTTCAATGTAAAAAGGATTTTTATATTTAAACTTTATTTAAAGAGCCCATTTATGTAGATATTTGTATATAGGGACCATGATTATAAAAATAATTTAAAAATTAATTATAAATGTAATATTTTAAATTAACGTTATGGAATTCCATTTCAATTTTCTCCTGATACTACACAAGTAAGTGAACAATGAACTTACAAGTCATAAAATACGCCCAATAATCGGTATAAAAAACCAATCTACCTAATGTCCTGTAAACTAAATGATAAATTAAAAATACTATAAAACACAAAGGATATTTCCCCAGGGCAACATTAATGTTCCGGTGGTGGCGTCGGTCCGTTCGACCGAATCTGGAAATTAAGGCAGGAAAAAAGTCAATAAATCCAAGAAGCAGGTTAGGGAAGGATAACAAATGTCTCTGGAACGACACAAAACGGCAGGCAGAGGCGACTGGAGCAATATTATGTGATACTAACCTCTCGGGAAGGGTGAATCCGGACTGATATTATAAACACAGATTGAGTCAATTTTAATGGCATTTAATACTTAAAGAATTTACACACATTTACGAGGTATGTTGTAAAATTTAAAAATAGTTTTTGTTTTGAAATAGGCCAAAACAATAAATGTATCGAAATTGACTGTTCTATAAGAATCGCGAAAACTGTAATGCCCGCCATCCACTGCGAGCGGAACGGACCCATTACGGACTCCGCTATACTCGTAACGATGGTTTTCATACATTTTCATTTACATTTCCGTGGGAAACTCTGTCAACTCGCTAACCTCATATGTGACTATTTCAAATCGCTCTCTCCGCTGCGCTCGTCTCCGCTTTGGTTGAAGCAAATGTATGAAAATCATTGTTACGAGTACAGCGGAGTCCGTAATGGGTGCGTTCCGCTCGCAGTGGTAGGCGGGCATAAATCTAAAACTAGTAAAAACAGCCTCTCTGCCTAACCCAAAATAATTAGTCTTTCGCGGGAAATAGAACCCAATAAACCCATGTGCTACCATTATATATCAGTATAATGGTAGCACATGTAAGTAAGTGTAAGTATATAATTTACTAATTATGCTATGTTGCTTTTTATTTCCTATTTTAAATTAAAAGTAACAAGTTTATTTAATATAAGATCAATTTTACATCTTACTAATATAGTTGGTCAGTTTTAATTAAATTCAGTAATAAAACGTCACCAAGTATAGATGCATGAGGCGCAACGCTCGTCCACTACAAGTTTGCGAACTAATCCAAGTTTTCCTTTACCGGCTAATGAGACGAGTTTGATTCGCGTTCCTTGCTTTGAATAGTCCACCTCACTCTTTAGGTAATATGATACAGAAATTATATCAAAATAAAGTTTATATTAAGTTTGACGTAAGTAATACATATAATTGGTCTACGCTGCAAAAATGTTTGCATATCTGTAACCCTACCAAGACGGCAAAGTATTGTAATTTATGATAGCGAATTCTTGTCTTTACCTTTTTTTTGTTTCTTCTATCTTTATGGATTTAATGTTCATATTAAAAATGCGTTTAATACTTTGTCAATCTCATGATAGAGCTAAAGTAAAGCCAATGATGATTATTACTCGTTGATTTTTCACAAGTTTATTTGACAGATTTCATATCCTAAAGACAATGAATTACTGAAAAATACTCATACATTCCTACATGTATATGTGATGTACACCGACTTCTCTGTAAACAAATATAAATAAAACTACATTTTCCATTAGCCTGTGTTAAAAGTAAGTGTGGATGGAATCAATGATAGAAAACGGAACTTTAATGAGCGACAATGTATTACAATAAATAACTTGTAAAAAACTTCTTGAACATACTAAATCTCAGTATTTACGTAAGAAAATGGTTCTGAAATGCCATTAGAGAACCATTTCTTCTCTCACATTAGAACGGTAACTCAACCAACTTCCAACTAGCGTTCAAACAAACGTAGCCCATAATGGAAATTACACACCCCTGAGGTTGGAAATCAAATTGATAGAAGAGGTTATACAAACGATGTGGCCGAGCGAAGACCGAAGCCTGCCGAATATTAATCGGTTGGTAAATGCTCTTTTATTTGTTTTATCCTTCCCACGTTGCCGTCGCTTGGTCAATTGATCAGGCTAACACTTGGACTATATTAATGGTTCGATAGATTTAACTGATTATCCATTTACTAAGTATGTAAGGGTTGTAGACAAGGCTGTGAAGGTTTAGGTTGCCTATTTCTAATACGCCGTACGCTAAATTAGCTTCAAACTATTAAGATCTATCAATATCATGAACTACGGTAAACCATATGTAAAGTACTAGTAGACTCGGCCAAGCGTGGCTGTGGCTATGGTTTTTGTTATATTACATATTAGGGAAACGGTAGGAGAACCAGTCATGGGGACCACCATGCATTTTGGTGTTTAGTTGAAAAAACAATACTATCATAAGTTGGGATGCATTATCGTAGTCATTAAAAAATCAGTGGCGCTACAACGCTTGGTGTTAGTATCAATTTCTGTACCTGTTTCTTGATCATATTTTGTATATGGCAAGTAAGCCCTGTGCCTGTTACTCGCCGTAATTTTAAGTCTTAATCCTTTGGCTTTCCTCGAAAATATTTCCTTATAATAAGAATAAGAATATTAACGCTTAATTCATTAAAATAAAATCGTTACCAATTTGTTTTTTTTATACATAATTTGATATGAAATACGTGTTTCAACGATAACGTAATAAAAAGTATTAGCGGTACAGCTATACCGCCGTTCAGTTACCTTTGCCCCACACGGGGCAGAGCGGTAGAACACCAGCCTAATTGGACATAGACAGCTATTTTGTCTGATGCTTCGTTACCTGGTTGGTTTTATACAGCCGAGTTTCCTTTAACCTTGGGTCTTGGATACCTTCAGAGCTCCGCTTAGCGCATTTTAAGTAATCTCCAACGTTCGTGTTTCGTAATTACACACTTATGGATGTAAGCATTATTAGACAGATCTTGAGATAGAGAAAACTAAGCTTTATTAAGAATTTAAAATATGGGTCTACAATCTACATCTTAGTCTGCCCCAAAGCCCGAATATTGCGCTATTTTCTTTTTTCATCGATACCAACCTATGTGAATAAAGATATTTTAGCCTATGCTATCTAATTTATTTACCTTACATATTTATTTATAAGTTCTAAAACAATGTATACGCATAAAATTATACAAGAAAATATGGCATCACAAAATTTTACACACATACACATCAATTGAGGCCTTTAGAACCATAGTGGCCTAACTAATTTTTATGTAATTATTATATTAGATCATAAGCAAGCTAGCAAGGGAAAAAATTAAACAACCAACCAGAAAATAAAAAGAAATAAAAATAATTACGAAAAAAGTAATAATAATAATTAAAACTAAATGAAAACTTAAGACCATAATAAACAAAGTTACGGTTAGTTGGAAGACTGATGTAAAATATGTATATCAATGTTAGTTATCAAGTTGTAAGAGCGAGATAGCCTATTCACTGGATCATTAAATGTAGCAGATTTAAGCTAGATATTCATGTTTTGCATATAACATTTTGTTTATATTGAAAACAATTCTTTTACCTATTCAACGCAAACCAATATTACATTTCACAAATAAAAGGCTCCATGTTTTAAAATCTTTTATTATTTGGTTTCAATATACTGATCCACTATCAACGTCCGACGGTATAAAAGCTTGATTAATGACATTTTCCTCTAGAAACCGTTTGCAATGAATTATCAACTGCAACAATTTTATAAAATGTATTTCGGTTAGTAAAATATTAAATTACCAATGATTTAATTTTATATTTTTCAATAAATACATGTTTCGTTCTTTCCGCAGAATTAGAATGGTAGGTAGCAGGCTTTTCAAATCTTAATGAACCACGATGAAATGAAGAAAATTATTGAAAGTTTAAATTTTCTTGTACTGTACTGAATAAAATAATTTAATATACATTTTATCCTTTGACCTTTCATCTCATCAGTGGTTTATTAGCGATTAACTGGAAAGTTGATTGTTCGAATCACGGAATAACTAAGTATGTTTTTATCTGAGTGCAGTTTGCTCTTTGAGTACTTGACTTTTATTGACTATTAAAAAACTTTATTGACTGTTACAGTCGAACTATTCTTTTAGTATATAACTACTACCATCTACTAGTAAATATACCGCTTTAACTATTTTAACCAACATATTTTTCCTTTTTTGTTATTGCGCCATTTAGTTTAGTTCGGTATTTATTTACTTAAAACAATTTCAAAGTATAATATATAATGTAGGTGTTACGATTTTAATTGCTTTTTTATTTAAATATAACTTTTTGGTTTGAGGTTTGCCTGTAACCATAGTACCTATAACCCGTCAGTTTCATAGAATCTTAAAATTAAAAAGCTAGAAGCTGAAAATTATTACTTTCTTATGGTGATTTTTCACAGCGACGTTTATCCGTTTCAGTTCTTGCTTTAAGTGCGCGCTTTCTTCGTAGAAACTCGTGCTCACATTCCACATATCATCTTTCATTATTATAGGCAGAACATAAGGAAGACCTACGATAAACTATTATGTTAGATATATGAAAACTGTCAATGGCACTTTCTTAGAGATTTTCGGGATAAAGGTATGTTTTTATGGCGGGATTCGATCACTAGACCGCCAAGGCAATCTTCACTAAACCACTGTGGGAAACACAGAGATGGATGAAGAACGAAATACATATTAATTTATTTTATTCAGTTTTGGTTTCTACAGATTTTGCATACGAATCCTAGGATTAAACTAGGTCCCAAGGCCTCCGCTTAATATATTCTCGTACCTTCCATTTAGCCCATAATGTTAGTAATAAAAAATAAAACTTTTTTAACATTCGTTACGTAACTAGCAGCTTCGCGTGGAATTAAGTTTTTTTACATTATGTAAGGTCGTCGTTACAAATCCTTGATCCTGTTATATCTCCCTCACCAAGACTCTTTTATTAAATTACGTTTATTAATCATGAATTACAGTACAGCGTCGATTTAATTGCGGAAGCTTTATATGTCACAAGTTATATACCTTTGGCGGTGCCCAAAGATCCATCACTTATAACACCCATATTACAGTGTATTTCAGAACTGTCTCGGGCTTTCCAAATGTTCCTCAAAGTTCGTGCAAACTCTGCCGCTTTATAGATACAACCGTATGGGTTCTTAGAAGCAGACATTGCTATCTGTGGAAATTATAAATTCATATGAATACGTTTCTAAGTTTCATTGATAGTCAGTAGGTTAGGTGTTGTATAAGTATTTAAATAAGAATGAAGGAAAACTTCGTTCAAGGGTTCGAACGCACAACCCCAGAATAGTCGCACGCCTAACGAAGGCTAAGACTACATTAAAGCACGTATTCTATTAAAAATATATAAAATATTTACCAGTAGCGCTAAAACCTTTTTAGTCTGGGCCTCACATTTTTGTTTCATGATCATTTGTAAATCTAATAGGCAGGTAGGTGAACAGCCTCCTGTGTCTAACTCACGCCATCTACTTTTTGAGTCTAAGGCAAGATGGTTTCCTCGAAGCGAATGTTAAATGCGCGCATAGACATAAAGTCTATTGGTGTAGGCGGGGATCAAACCTGCGTCCTCAAGGATGAGAGTCGCAAACTGAAGCTACTAAGACAACACTGCTCTCGGAGGAACATATATATATAGTGACTTTAATATAGATACGAATATCGAACGTTAGAAATGACAAAATCTTTATTTTATCCAGACCGAGTTTCGTTACATTGTATGCCAAGCGATTTTTAAATTCACATGCACAACCTAGTTTCAGCAAGTAATATATCTCGCAGCATTTTCTTACAACGCTAAAAACCGATAATACCTTCTCAATAAAATCCTTTTTCATCCAAGTAGCGTTGAATTGAGTAGGATCAAGATTCAGTGATTCCAAGAAGTCTTTAGCGAGTAATCCAGAGTCACATTGCGAGTCACTTTCCTCGTGAATAACGAAAGGTTTTTTAACTTCGATGTGAAATGTTTCGTCGTTGGCTGCCCATACTAGTACTTTGTTAATTACGTTGCAGTGGACCTTAAAGTATAGACTAAACATAGGTTTTTTTTTTAATAGGAAACGTGCGTCTACAAGAATTTTGACTTTATATATTTTTTTAAGAAACAAAAATTCATATTTGATGCGTGCGAGTGCGAAAATTAAGAGCGTGAAAATTATATTTGTGTATGTTTCTATCGAATAAAAAGCTGTTACATTTAGATACTCAGCTAGAATCGACTTTCCGATTGCGGTTATTGGGGTTGAGCAATAAAACACATCTGGCGGCATATTCTTTGACAACGAATTTAAAATGTCAACAGCAATAAGACCATCAGTAACAAAAATTGGTTTCCTTTTTGTTTTATTTTGCTTTTCTTTGTTTTTTCCTGGCTTTCCTTCATCTTCCGTGACTTCTGGCCATATAAAATTATTAGCTAATTTTGTTATAAGATACAATGTGTCAAAAACTTCCTCTGATGGCTCATTATTGAAATCAAACGAATTTGGATTCGGGAAGTTTGTTATGAAACAAAACACGTCACCGTCTGCAACGCTGAAACAATAGCAAGCTCTACCTCATACCGTAAGATTTAAAGCGTAATAGGATTTGCAACTCGCCAAAATAATACATTTAAGGAATATATTCCACCAATTTCACCTGTCATTGTATTATTAATATCTACCTAATATCCTTGACCCGAGAAATAAAGTAAATGTGATCTTTGGCCTATGTTAGAGCATAATATGTCGACAAGTGTCGGTACAATATAAATTCATATAGCCAAAACGATACCGTTCACAAAGTTCGCATGGAACAAACTGTACAATGAAGTCTTGATCGCAATTACTACCACTTAGTCCGGGAGGTAGCGTTGCATTTTTGGCAGTGATTTTACGCCGACTATTTTCCTTCTTTCACTATTAATCTCGAAATACTTATAACTGAATCAAGCGTCAGCTGGCGCACCTGCGGTGGGTGTGGAATTGGGAGGTTGCGAAAGAAGTAAAAAAAATTAAAAAATTAAGTAATAGTACGCTGCCTGAAACTTTTTCCGTAAATAGTTGATGTCATACTGAGCACAAAAAAAATCGTCAGCTGGATCGTGAAGGGGGGATTATGCGTCAGCTGCTCGCATGAACTTGTAATAAAATCACGTGAAATAAAGTCATAGTACGCCGGATGAAATTGGACTACGTGATCGTTTAAATAATTCAAAGTACGAAAATAACAATCAGCTGCGTGTATAGCGGTGGAAAGACCGTCAGCTGACGCAGTAAAGGTAAAGATTTTTCTAGAAATGCACTTCTGTGAACTTCTGTGAACTGTGAAAAAACGAGACAAAATGCACGAGATGAAATAAAATCGAGTGTAAAATGAAATAAACGCAAAATAAAATGAAGGGTGATATAAACAAAATCGAAATATAGAAATAAGAAGATCGCAAAAGTTATTAGTTGTCGATGGTATCGCTATCATCATCATTGTCTGACATATCATCGGCCGAACTGTCCTACAGGAAATCGTTCTCTTCGTCTTGATCGAGTTCTTGGCCTCGATTCTCTTCACCGTCATCTGTAAATGACCATGTAAATTATCAAAATTAGGCTACTAGAAAGCTCAAAGAAAGTGTCACCGACAAAAATTCCATACCGCCAATATTGTTGCTGCTATCCGCTATACTGGTGACTGATAGGGATACTTGACCTCCTTCGAACCATTTGAAGACATATTTGTCGTCGTTTTCTTCCCATCCCCAGTCCGTGGGAGATAATTGAGATGGATCTTGAAGGTAAGCATGGCTCCAAAGGTGCGCTATGTATGACGTGCGCAGTAAATGCTGGCGTAGCTCGGATTTACATGGTGGGAAGATCGCCCCGTCGATACGGCTTTTCCACTTGAGTACGCTGTTTTTCTCATTGATTTGATAATTTTTCGCGAAGGTAGCAACGCGTGTAGCGTTGAGATCGTTTATCGATTTAAACCCATACAAGCAACAAACTAATTCTTCAATCGTTATGAAGACCTTGTCTAATTCACGACTCGGAATAGTTGCGATATCCCCCAACGCTTGCATATATGCCCGTGATTTTCGCAACAATTGTAAAGGCTTTTTTTTCTTTCCTGTAAAATGCGGGATTAAAATCACAGCCTGTGAGGGCATGGAAACCTGGCAACGCAGAGCACAAATCGGTTCCCAAGGTCCGTTCGTTCGACGAGGAGAACCGAAACTGATTGTGTACGACATAGATTCCCCAGTCAGATGCTGCTTTGAAATTTTAGGGGGAGAGGTTTAGGTAGCCCGAAGGTCGTGCTATGGGTTCAAGCAAGGCCAGAATGTATCGCAAAATATGTGTTTGAAAGCGAACAGCCTGACAGCAATGCTCCAAAATTTTAAATCTTGACTGGGTCAGCTGACGGTCTTTCCACCGCTACATAAACAGCTGATTGTTGTTTTCGTACTCTATATTTTTTGTAGAATCACGGAGTTAAATTTCATTCGGCGTATTATAACTTTTTTTTTTACGTCTTTTTTTCACAAGTGCATGCGGGCAGCTGACGCATAATCCCCCCTCCACGATGCAGCTGATGATTTTTTTTTGCTCAGTATGACATCAACTATTCATGGAACAAGTTTCAGCCGGCGTACTATTACTTTATTTTTTTATTTTTTTTACCTCTTTCGCAGCCTCCTACACCCGCACCCACCGCTACTTGAGCAGCTGACGGTCGGTTCACTTATTAGTCATATAAGATCAACTATCGATGTTAATATCAGCCGGCTTACTATGACTTTCGCATTTGCAACGCTACCTCCCGGACTAACTATTGGGAGTTACAGAGTATCGGCGCAGTCCAAAGGACTGTTGCGTCATCTTTGCTGTGATGTGACAGCTAAGGTGGGTGAGAGAGACACTATAAGTTTTTAAACGTGATTAAATATTTGCTAGATTTCGTCAAAATGGGTTACTAACAATTTTATTGAAAGGATTTTAAAAAGTTATTATTGATTATACCTTGGTAAATCTGAAGAAACTTTGATTGAATTAATACAGGGAAATGCACATGCTACCACCTCATTCTTCAATCCTTCAGCTATATTAATTTCATTCGAATAAACAATAATATGAAGGTCGACCAACTGTGCCTTCCCAAAGACTATCCCAGACATAATCTTAGCTATAATTAACTTGCCAGTTGGGGATAATCCATTAAATATTAACACTCTTAACGACTCGTACACCGGTTTGCATTGTAAATTCATAGTTTGATGAATATCTACTACTTGTAGCGAATATCGATAAATAAATTATTTTATTCAATTAAAATATTCTCTTATAATCAATTTTCTTGCCATAATAATATTAATATTTGTAAAACATAATGTTTGATTAGTAATGTCAAAAAAAACCAGTTTGTTCTACTTTATTTTTATCAAAGGTTCTATATTTAAATGCGGAGTAACAATTCATGTTCAACGTTCGTGAAAGTTAATTCTGGTATTGGTATGTTAGCGAAAGCTGGCGGCTTCAACACATTAATACTTTGTGCTTGTGTAGTGTTTGTGAATACGCGCGAGGCGTGACGTCACACTGAATATGCATCATGAAAAGACTGTCCGTCGCTCTCGCGCTCGGTCAAGCTTATGAGTATAAAAGAGACATTTATTGTTTTGCTTTTGCTACTGTTTATAAATACATGTTGATCTTTTTTCTCATTATTATTTTGTCTGTGATTGTTTACTTATTTGGTTGGAGAGTTAGAATCCTTAGAAAAAAATGTCTTATGAAATATATTCCGACTAAACATTAACAGGACAATCACGTGAAATAGTGTACAATGTTTTTTAATTATCTTAAGCATCTTCATGAAAACAGTTTAATTAAAAAATTTAATTTTTAATTTGACATCAGATGCGAATGGTATTTCTAAAACTCCTTTTATAATTATTGAAAGAATTGTTTGTTAGTGAAGTGTGTTGAGCTACGTGGAGCTTATGTCGAAAAATAAAAAAATATTTACACAAACTACTCCTTTACGTTCTTGTTTGGGCTAAGAACTTTTGGACCTACCCTCGTATGCACATAATATTTATATGTATTTGACACATTTTCATTTATTTACCTACAACCCACCCAACCTTACTAAAACCAGAGTACACTAAATATAACTTGGCAAAAAAGTCATAATTTTAAACATACTGTATAGTGAAATGCATTAGTGTGAGTACTGTGAACGCGCCAGCTTTCGATAACCGACCTATATATCACAGAAGTAACCGACGTTCTCACTCCTCGAGAGCTCCTTGAGATTTTCTGGTCAGTTAAAAATTCACAGATAATAATGAATGGGTTGATGTCTTGTGTTTTAACAACGTCAGCATATAATAAAGTTAAGCTAATTGTCAAAGTGACAAATGACAACTGATAAATGATAACAAATTCAAGTTTCAAACTACTTTATTATAAAATCAGCGAAAACAAGGACACTTTCGTATTATTTATAGAGTTTTCTCTTGTAGAAATGATTTGTGAATTAGTAAATAGATAATAATGGCTTCTGCTTCCTCTCAAGACAACTCTGAGGGATCTCCAACGGCGTCAGTATCGTCCCTTAAAAATCTAAAACCAGAGCGTTCACCATCAAGATCTTCATCGAAAACCGAAAGATGGCCGGAAATGTTGTTATCCAGGCCAGAAAAATCTTATTTCTACACCACAAAAAGTAAGTACTATTGCAATACTACTTCTTATATAAGGAATAATATATTCCATTTACCGGTTCTAGGGGTTTTAATCAAAAATTGTTAGAAGCATGGAATGAATCCAGTCAGGTGTCATCAACATCCCATATTGTTTATTGTGAATTGACTTTATTTACTCAGAATTGTTGAACTCTGAGTATTTATATTACATGTTATCCATTCCATATACACAATGTCAATCATTATCTGTGCATTGTAATTACAAAGAGAATATTGCTTACAATTTTAGTGCCTTATCAATTTTTTTACATATTGATAAAACATACTGCATACTACATGTAATATGTTTTGACAACTTTCGAACCTTTTATTAAATTGAGAAAAAAATTGTTTTCAATTAGGCAAAATAATTATTTTAAAATATCTTTCTCTCGTGTAGACTATTGCTTTATTTGAAACTCAAAAACAAGAGATAAATTTCAATTTTCCAAGAGGTAACAAAGATTTAAATAACAACAATGGTGGAGGAGGCACTCAAGTAAATAGGAGTTATCAAAATTCGAGATTTATTATTTCTATGTTATTATTATGTATTAACAATGAAATACAATTATTTACAAATTTTTATTTAAAAAGAATTATTGCGATGATGTCATCAAACATAAACATGACTTATGAATGTATGAAAGAAAAGTGGACGGCAAACTTACCCATATTTTATCTATGTATACTATTGACAAGTCTGTGCATGATAGATTTATTATTTCTATGTTATTATTATGTATTAACAATGAAGTACAATTATTTACAAATTTTTATTTAAAAAGAATTATTGCGATGATGTCATCAAACATTAACATGACTTATGAATGTATGAAAGAAAAGTGGACGGCAAACTTACCCATATTTTATCTATGTATACTATTGAACAACTCTGTGCATGATAAACACTCCACATTATAGTGAGTAGGGAAGTCTAGACTTCAAATGATTGCATCTTGGTGAGCAAGATATTCCTTTACTTTTAAAATTACTGAGGCAAACAATGAATATTGATTTTATTCAATTTATCAAGTATTGTTTTAAATAAAAATATTGAGAGGTACAAATTAGTAAGTGTCAAATTAATGAGAATCCCCTGTCAATTTATTTTTCGGATTTCAATTTAAAGAAAGTACTAGAGAATAACTTCCCTCTTGCCATTGCACATTACACCTTACTATAAATAAGTAACAAATTATGCCTAACCTAATAATCATATCATCAATTCTTGGATTTGAGACAAGTAGTTTCCCCAAACCGTTTTCATTCATCATAGGAGCAAGTGTTAATGGAACATATTGAGAGAGAAAAAGTCCATTGATTCACAGCCATGTTTCGAACACCATGTCCCAAAGCTAAACCAGCAGCTCACAAATTAGTATAATTTATTTATTAATTGTGTTTCAAGACAATAGCTGCCTGGCAGGAGTACCTAATTGATTTATAATTGATCAGTTTTGGACCTCTGAGAGTTGAAGTTTGTTATAGTTTGCTATTAAAAAACAAAGCTGAAAATTAATATATGTGTTTTTGAATGCGAAATCTTAAAAAATATAGACAAGGAATATAAATAAAATGTTGAAGTGAAACTGTTTATTAGTCAAGGATACATGAAAAGTTAATAAAATCGGTCAAACCGTTTCGAGGAGTCTAGTTACGAACACCGCGACACACACAGACAATACAGATTTCTATTCTACTAAAATCCCTAGAGAGTGATATCCTCAATTGGTTTCTTAAACATACTAATAGTCATTTTAATTAAGTTTAATAGCCATTTTAATAATATATACAATTTTCTTCATGGCCGTAATACTGCCAATTTACATAGACCTAAAATAAGGAAACATGTCATCTGTAGGAACTGGACGTAAAAACACAGGTTTCACACATCCTGTAAGTTTCCCGCTTTCCCTAGAGATGGCAGCTCGTCGGTAGAGTATTGATTTTTCCGTTTCCGCCGCGGTCGCCGGAAAATCAATATTCACTGAACTTGCTGGAAAAACCATTTGTATGTTGTCTCTACAAGAATCACATTGCGCGTATCTTAACATTAATCCTAAATTTGTGTTAAAACATTTTCTCTTGGCTTTAACATGCAGTCAGGGTTATAATCAAAATTAATAGACCAGTGTTTGTATTTTCGCTTCAAAGTTTATTTGCTGCTCTATTATGCGTTCTCTTGCCGCTGTCCGTGGGGTAGAACCCGTTCAGGAGTTGGCGATCCCGTCTTCCATCGAAGGCGACGGGAATTCTGATGCCGAAATGGCTGGAGCTCAGGATACCATATACCTATGCAACTTCCGCGTGTCAGTAGATGGTGAATGGCTGTGTCTGAAGGAGCTACACGACATGGAGATGCAGGATTCCTTTATCCGACCCTCTGATAATGGTGCGATCACTTCTCCGGACGATCCTATGCATTCATTGATGGGTAAATCTTTGTTGCTACGTTTGATACGTAGTGTCTAGCGCAAAAATGCGATAATAGATGCATGTTTTATTCGCATGTCAACTCGCACCGTCAATGCATCGATTTTTACGCTCCCATCACAATTCGAGACACCTATAGTTTTTTAAAAGGTGTGCCGTTTATGAAATAAAATATGTTTTAGCTCGTGATCCAGTGGTGATAGAACGTAGCAATCTAGTGAACATATCCAAGCTGATTGTAAAGGAATTGATTGAACAATCTCTCCGCTATGGCCGGATGCTCGACAGCGACCACTTACCGCTACATCACTTCTTCATTGTTCTCGAGCATGTCATGCGTCACGGCCTCAAACCTAAAAAGGTATGTTTTCCATAACATGCATTACAGTTACCGAGGTACACGTTATAAATGTTATGTCAGCAAAGATGAGGCTATTTATAACTTGTTGACGTCGCGTGTTAGTTTTATTATTGCAGACTATTCTTAACTATTGACAATCTAATACAAACTATAACAAACATTTGTTTGTGAATATGCAGAACTGCAATAATAGGGAGAGAATTTCGTAGGATTTCCGCTTCAATTAAGGCCATGAATATGAGAAACACTCATTGGTAAAGTAATTTTTATATCGTTCCTTTAAAAAAAATTGCGAATATTCTAGGTCGCGATCGTCTGAAAATTATTCAGTGTTTCGTATAAAACAATCTTAAAATGTATGTAATTATATATTGATATCATCTGGAAGAAATTGGATGACGATGGCACAAAATAATGTAGGGTAGAAAAAGTTGGAGGATACATTCTCCGCGGGGCCGCATTAGAGTAGTTAAAATTGTATTTAAATGTATTTTTTATTGTCATTAAAATATGGATGAATAAAGGCTTATTATTATTATCATATAGGGACTCCTCGGACCGAAGAAGGAGCTATGGGACATCTTGCAAATGGTTGAGAAGTACTCTCCAGAGGCGGCAGATATTACAGCAAGTGTGCGGGACTTGCCCACCGTTAAGTGAGTTTAGAATTTTTAAATAAATACTATAATTGAGACAATAAAAAAAAATATCCTAATAAAGTTACTGATGTCGGATCAACTTTTAGTTTTGAATAAATTGGTGGACATACAAACATTTACAAAATTAGGAACACGTGCTTGGAAGCCTAAATAGATGATCATACTAAAACAATGTTATTTAATTTAAACAGTATACAGATGAAACGACCTCCTATGTTTGGCGTCAGTTAAAAATAAGTCTGTTTAACTTATGTGTAGAACGGCCATGGGACGCGCCAGAGCTTGGCTTCGTCTGGCACTGATGCAGAAGAGACTTGCGGATTACCTAAGAATACTACTGGAGCGCCGTGAAGAAACGTTGGAGGAATACTTTGAACCTCACGCCCTGATGCTGAATGAGGAGGCGGTCATCATAACGGGTCTACTTGTTGGATTAAATGTCGTTGATTGCAATTTGTGTGTCAAGGTCAGTCTTGTAACTTATTTCTCTAGTATATTATGTACCTTTAATATTATATTGTACGAAATTATTTGTTTACTTACTCATAAAAAATAAATAAATAAAACAGTAAACTTAAAACATGGTGCAACGGGTCTTATCGCTACTAGCGATCTCTTCCAGGCAACCCTAGTTAAAGAAAAGTTAAAGTTGAATAATTTTGAATGAGCTGATTTGATTGAGATTTTGCTATATACATTGGATAAAATATATATGCATGTTGACTTATAAAA
The DNA here is from genome assembly GCA_963693345.1 of Pieris melete. Lineage (NCBI taxonomy): Eukaryota > Metazoa > Arthropoda > Insecta > Lepidoptera > Pieridae > Pieris > Pieris melete. Next base: position 4,136,346 of record CAVNZK010000032.1, on the reverse strand, counting down.
TTAATATAACCAACTAATACGATAAATTCAACTACTTTTAACCGACTTAAAAATATAAAGAGGAGGTTATCAATCTTACAAATTTTTCATATTAATTTCTAAAAATATTTAATACAGGAAGAAGATTTAGACAGTCAGCAAGGTGTGATCGACTTCTCTCTATACCTGCGCGGGAGTAGCTCCTCCCACGATCTCGCAAATAACGGTAACAATGGAAATAACGAGCCCAAGCAGCGACACATAAATACTATGCTGGATCAGAAGAATTATATTGAGGAGCTGAATCGACACCTTAAGTGAGTAAAAAAAAATACTGCACTGCTGTCTGAGTCTGATTAGTAAAACATTACTAAAAAAGTGATCGGCATAGAAAAATAAGATGTAAATACGTATGTACCCTAAGTTTAGATAAACTAGCCCACGAAAGTATTTCAGAACCAATTCGACTTAGGGAAATAGACATCAGTGTAACAATTCTTGCAAGGCTGGTACGTGCGAGCCTTCTGCCCATGTGAGTGTCCATGGGCTGCGGTATCACTTAACATCAACCTTCTGCCCGTGTGCCCCGGTAAAACAGGAAGTTTAAGAATTATATTATGGAGAAATTAATTTAAAAACTTAACTACATTTACGTCAAATTGAGTTGAAATGGAACAAGACGTTTTGCTTAATTCTAGCATTGTACACACATACTACCTTTTCTTGTATATGATATGGAGAGTGTTCGGAGGAGCTTTTCGTGTTAATACCTGCAGTTGAGTTTCATCATTGGACGTCGAGGCTGAATACAAAATTCCACCCGTATCACCTCGACGTTCGTCGTTCCACAACTGCCCTGCGATTCTGTAACTCACTTTTCGCTGTGTGAGTTCGAAAATTGAGTTACAGAATCGCAGAGCAGAGCGTTTTTTATGGCTGTTTTAAGAAATAACGTACCAATTCATAAAAGACCCCATTAATTGCGAGCCCTTTAGCAATGTGTATTGGCGGCGACGGTATCACTATAATGTTAGGTAAAAAATACTTATTATATAAACTTATGAAAAAAAAAGTCAAACTGTAACTTCGGGGTATCCCTAAAAATAAACGAGTGAGTAACACGAAAGGCGAAATGATGACGCGCTTCACTCGTATGTGATTGTTATTACAAAGTGATAAAATTATTTATTTAGAAATACCTTGACGTTTAATGAAATTTGTTTGGACGTTAATGTAGACATTGTTTCAATATGTCAAGTGAAGCATAGCGTTACGGTTGCTAACTAAATTTCCAAGTACAACTAAACTTGGCGATTAAAAAGCGGCAGAGTCGTTAGCTCATATCGCTCTACGCTCTTGATTTGGGAACTGTTACTAAATTTAGATACCACTTTTTAATAATGACGTTCATAAGTGTATTGACCAATATGAATAAATAAATTAATGTGATATGAAATTACTAAATTCACACATTCTTGTGACTAGTTTTTTTTTTGCTATACAGCATCAATTGACGGGCCACTATTTAAAATCACAAAATAAAAATAATTGAAATTATCGCGTTAATTCATCGGAAGTACGGTCCATAATGAAATGCTAATTGTACAATTCGACCGCAGAGCTCTGTTGTTTATAATTGAAGTCACGAAAGCATCTAATGCGTCACGATAGTACAAAGCTTTATGGCCACGACTTTCCGTCCATACAAATATATTAAATATACTGTTTGCTAAGGGTAATAACCTAGTTTTTACTTTATTATGACGTAAAGGAGAACCTTAGGTATGCTCTGTAATATTCCGAACAGTGCTAGAGTCGGATTCAGTCTCACTTAGCGCTAAATGAGACTCCACTTAATAGAAATCTATACCTCATAGTTTAAGTGGAGTGGCGAACACCTCTAGGAGCAGTGTTGGCCTAGTGGCTTCAGCGTGCGATTCTCATCCCTGAGGTTGTAGGTTCGATCCCCGGCTGTGCACCAATGGACTTTCTTTCTATGTGCGCATTTAACATTCGCTCGAACGGTGAAGGAAAACATCGTGAGGAAACCGACATGTCTTAGACCCAAAAAGTCGGCGGCCGCGGCGTGAGTCAGGCACAGAAATGATTATGAAACAGATTCAGAAATCTGAGGCCCAGACCTAAAGAGGTTGTACCGCTACTGATTTATTATGTTTTTATAGATGTCTATACCTCATAGTCATACACACGAAAGCCTGATAGTGTATGTTATAATTTTTCTTTATATAAAACGGGCAGGAGGCTCACCTGATTAAGTGATACCGCCGCCAATAGATATTGACATTCCCAGAGAGCTCGCAAGTTGCCGGCCTTTGCGGTCTGCATCAGTGGTGGTGCTAAAACTGTTTCAACAAACGCTCAACGCATTATAATCAAATCGAATGAATTTCAGCACTTATACACCTCCCAAACATTGGACACATCCTTCAACAATCCTTTTTGATTTTATTTTTACTTTAATGATTGTCAATAAAGTGTTAAATAAATAAATCAGTCCTACCATTTTAAAGTACTCAACTTTCAAGTCTTTCAATATTTCTAGGCTTACAGCCTTAGTGGATAGTCGCGCTAGATACGTATTGTAATTTTCTATGAATTAATAATATTTTTCTACTTACATGGCAGTTAGATAGTGTTCGTCGAAACATTGAATTGGCACTTAATTTTGCAACAATGTTTAGATAAAGGTATTCTATCAGAAGAGTTTAATTTCCTGACGCCGCAAAAGCATTGTGAAACTATTAAGTTACACTGCGCCAGGTTTTGTTTCATTTAAAAGGAATTGAATTCTCCTATTCCACAATTAACCCATTTGCCTTTCCGTCCTTCGAGATAATAGCGTTCCAATTCCTAAAACTTCGATAAGGCCGGCGAGCCGTCTAGCAGTGTCCATGGGGTACCCCCCACTTAGGAGGCTTATCATATGGTAAGCTTCCTGCCCTTTTGCCCCCTGTACTATTAAAAAAAATCTGCTGAGTAATCATTACCTTAGGCCCCGTTTCTATAGCCTTAACACGTTATTGCTACAAGTCGTTTTAATATAGAAACTAGCTGCCCCCGCGTACTTCGTTTCTCCTTAATGTGATTTTACTTAGCCTACCTACCTACTACCTTTTTAGTACATACCACCATGGAAAATTTAGCTATGCTACCCCAGAGACTGTTCGGTTTTCTGGAATGAATACTTTTAGGTTTTTCTGTGAATTTTTCTCTATATAATCCTCAGAGTTCAAGGCATAAGATTTTAATTAACAAATAATAAATAGGGGTTGATCGTAGAGTGGTTGTATGTTTTTTTGTATGCTGTATCATAAAAAAATAAAAACAAAAAAATTGTCTAAAAAATAAAATTTTGGGGTGGACACCCTTTATCACTTAGGGGTTTGAAATATAATATAGATAGTAGCCGATTCTCAGACTTACCGAATATGCATAAAAAATTTCATAAGAATCGGTCAGCTGTTTCGGAGGGGTATGGCCTATGGGAACGCTCCTTGTGACACGAGAATTTTATATATATGTATAGAGATAGCATTTTGTCGGGTAAGATGAGATTGATCCATTGGTGGTAAAAACACATGATGGAACGCAAAGAATTATTTAGAATTTAGATCCATGATTAGGGAATACAATCATACTAACCTGCTTTACACATTGTAAACGCCATGTTTATATCATGATATACATTGTTATGTTATATTTTAGTGCCACGGTAGCAAACCTGCAGTCAAAAGTGGAAGGTCTGACAACAACCAATGCTTTGATGAAAGAAGATCTAGCTATTGCCAAGAACACGATGATACAGCTGGTTGAGGAGAATAATCAATTGAAACACGCATTAGGTAAGATCTTATAACGATTTATTTATACTAACTAAATATTTTAATGTTAATAATACCAAAATACCTTATCGTGTGTTACCGTATCACGAAAACCGGATGAAGCTTTAAAAAATAACCTTGCTATTTTTTAAAAATATCTCGATACTAGACTTGGTACGGAATTTAACAATTTTGCGTGGTTAAGGAAAATTTGTACTTTTGTTTCTCATACGACTCACGCGCAACACTATCAAACTTATTAAAGGAGATTATGGTTTCTAAGCTATAAAGGTGGTCCTAAGATAAACATGTATGATCTTTTGTATTTTTTTTATAAGCAAACCTTTAAAGTAACTTTTTGTTAGTGGACACTTACATTGCCAGAGAAGACTCACAAGTGCGTGGCGTCTGTTTAAGAATTGGTACGCTCTTTTCTTGAAGGACCTATCAATAATATATATTATTTATTTGTATTTTTTTTTACTTCCGATACACATGTGAGGATAATAATTCTTGCGCTAGTTAAGTTCGGTGGCAACTGTTGGAGTATGTTGAAATAAATAAAGTACTTTGTTTGAAACTTTTGTCAACTGACTTTAAACGTTTGAAACATGTGCTTATAACTAATATAAAATTTGGGGTAGTGGGGTTGCAACGCTAACAAAAAAATGACTTTACTTATTTAAGGGTTATTAAATCTCATATTTATTATAAATAAGACATTATCGTTATATTACAATTTATGAGGATATGAAAACCTAAAGGGCACATTTATTACTAAACTGACGTATTACAATTTATTGGTTACAAGTGTAATTTGATTGCAAACATTTGGTTTGCGCTTCTAATTACATGTTAACTAAAATATATATTTATAACTTAACTAATGTTAGCTTACATTACTCGCGTTAAGTGTTATCATTATTAAAATAGTGGCTTAAATTTTAAAAAAAATTACCCGGAAATACGAAAAGAAAACGGAAGAAAAGTGCAAAATGTAAACATGCTTCAGAGATAATTGTGAATTTCGCAACAGATAACAAATGAGTCACGCCTATTGTATCGCTTAGTATACATTTAAATGTCGCCGGTGGATCACGTGTGCTATGGGTAATTCAAATAATACACGGAATAACTTTTGGAAATCATGTTAGTGTTTATATTGAGTGTTATTATTGAATTACTTCGAGTGTCTAATGTCCATTATTCTGTTCAGGTCAAGACATTACTAAAGATAGCAGGATCAAAGTGACCGAGTTGCATGAAGAGGAGGTGAGTGATTTATGGGTTTACATTTTTTCCTTTTGGTAGTATAAATCTGCGCTGTTCTTTTTATAACTCGCGATGTTCTGAAAAGGTTACAGCTTTCATACGTTTATCCAGAGTTTGATTCCCGGTTATATTTTTGTTGAAGGCTTAGAGGCTTGACATATCGTTATTGATTAATATAGTAAAGTATAGTAGGTTTATATTGACAATGTTTATAAACATTGCAAATCTATAATACTGATTTTTTTATTATTATTATTGTTTAATTGAGGCGATTGTTTTTGTTATTTTCACTACGTTGGAAAACATTTATGTGTGAAATCTTAGACTTTTATTAATAAATGTTTCTATTTAAGGTTTACGAAAAAATTCAAAACAATTAAATTTTGAATTAACATTTAGCAAATTATTCAAGTCATGTTTTAATTCAAAAAGTTGGAAAGGCTGACCTTAAATTTGTAATTACTGAATTTTTATAAATGATATGTGAAATAATTAAGTTTGTAGTGGTTTTTATTCAACACAAGGGCAACTTTATTGCTAACAATCTCCTCCAGGCTATCATAGTAGCATTAATAAAAGACTGTGGCAAGATTTTAAGTATAGATATAATAGAAATAATTTAATTAAGACTATATAGAAGAGCAAGAGACAATTTCTTGGTAATTACATCCATACTGTCAATACGATTCGGTTGACTTAATAGACAGAAAAATTACGATAAACGAGATCCATATTACAATGCAATTAATTTTTTTTCCTTTCTAAGTTTTGTAAATGTTTGAACCTTTTTGTATACCTATATCTTTGGCTGTATCTTTAGTATAATTGTTTTTTTTTTTGTTTCATTTTCCGAATATAATACATCTTTTACACAATTTATTAGACATAGAGCTGTCAAAAAACTTAAATATTCGTATACGAATACTAGACGAAACTATCGTAAATGTAGATATCGAAATTTAATGATTCGTAACGAAAATCGTGGCTGATACAGCAAACATAGTACCAGTACGTTTTGCTCTAATTGATACTAAATAAACACCTTGTGACAGTTTTATCTTAACACTTTTTATAACCTACTTTAGCACCTTCGACACTTAGCACATACATACTAAAAGTCGTTAAATAATAAATAAATATAAAAAGCATATATTCGAGTACTATAATATAGATACTAGAATATAGAGTACACGACTTCCACCAAATTCTTCAACTTGTCTCTCATCTTCGCTACTATTTTCCAATCTTTCTCGCTATCTCATTTATTCCATCTCCAGGTTTCTAGTGGGCGGTCGTCCTCTCTTTATTATTCCCACTGGGCTATTCCAAGTAAAGATCTTTTTGACCCATCTGTCATCACAAATGCCGTTAAATACGTTACTTTCATTAATTAGTAAATATATTAAACATAAACACTACAAACAAAACTAAAAGAAATTTTTAAAATCTCTTTAGGTGCAAAAAATAATCTTTCTATTTACTCAGTCAAGCTGCGACTATTTATTGAAATATTTTTTGTTTACTTATGTGCAGTGAAGTGTAAATAAAAAAAGAGGTCCCGACTCTCTTCTACGCTTGAAAAATTAACTTTCTTCTGTTTCACTTATTATGAGGAATGTATGTGCATTCTCAAAAATCTTTATTCTAAACATATCGTTTATTAAACACATAATAAAACAAAATCATATATTCAAGAAAAAACTGCACTATTAGCCATATAAAAATAGGCATGCAAATGTCATACCAATTATCATAATGTCATAATAATAATAGTTTAGTTATTTATAATTGTTGTCAAAACTTATTGTATAAATACTCTCCTACACTATATAAGCACCTTGCCTATATAATTAATCACCTTTCCCTTGAAAGCATTACACGGCAGTGTTTTATAACTTCTGGGAAGGGTGAGAGCCATGGCGTAACATTTTTTTTAAATACAACATGGTGCAAAATGTGCCGTGTTAGATCCCTCGATAGATATAAGCAAATTTCTTTAGTGGACTGATTGCCTTAAAAAAACGATTAAATATTTCAAGCATCGTTCCGAAGTCCGTGTTATATTTGCAAAACTATCGTTTTTTTGTATAGGAAAAACGCAGCGTGAAAAGTACAACGTCAGACAAATCTAAAAGCGACAAAGACACGGAATCTGCCAAACTGTTGGAGGAAGAAAGGAAGAAGAATGCGGAACTTCAGAAAGAACTTGACTTGCAAGTAAGTTGATCTTTTGATAAATAAAACCCAACGTCTCCTGAGATGTTCCTTTAATAGGTCGAAACGAGCCTCTTGAGAGGCAGTCATTGCAACACGGTACTGCAACAAAACAACTGAGATTTTGCCACGCCGTTGCTTGTATTATCGTATCGTAGATGATATAATAAACACTCCTGGTTGAACACTATTGAAGTATTGAACACACGTGAGATGTAAGCTATCCTATCTTTTAACTTGGATCAAACTACACACGCAAATTTGATTGATATCGGTTTGGTAGTTTAGAAGTCCATAGCGGACAAACAAGGTGACACGTAATTTATATATATTAAGATTATTCAATTATAGATAATTTGAATCATTTGTTTGTGCTTTCTAAGTAATCACGCGTTTTCAGCATACCATTTCATTTCAGCATTGAAAATTTTATAATAAAAATCCAAATTTACCAGAAACCATTACGACCATGCGATAACATTAGTAGTATTTTTTTTCAAACAACCGTAATGAAACAATGCTTAATTAAAAATACTTAGACTTCGCACGAAAGATTAACGGAAACTCTTAGTTTAATTACCTTTTAAAAGTCCAGTTGTTAATGTATTTAAGACCATATTAATCACTAATTAAATAGACATTTGTTAATAAATATACCAATTAATAATAAACAGTGTCTGCTATAATTAGATTTTTAATTTGCTGGAAAATTTTACGTTTTCATTAGGCTGGATGTGTCAATGGGTTTATTTTTTTATAGCATCCTAAGTCATATCCCAAAACGTTCTTATTTCTTTAAAGTCTTAACTACTGAACCTAACAACTTATGAGTCGAAAAATAGATTACATAAATACAAAAAAAAACAATTATAACTTTTCTGAGCCTTAGCACGCGGTACTCCGGCACTTGTGCAAAGTGCACTTCATAGTAGGCCTCCCCTCGCCGAACATATATATCTATTTTATATACTATTTATTTATTAGATATCCAACGGGTATTCTTAGTAGCATATTCTAGTCTATAAGTTATTTGCCATAAAAGTTAAAAAATATAAAAATAACTTAAACTTTTCGTAATAAAGTCGTATTTAAGAAATTCCGAAATGCACGAATTTTCATATTTTTATATTATTTATTAAAATAGTACGCAAGAACATAGTTTTGTTCCCTTAATAAAGACTGTAAGTAATGTTATTGGACACTTTCTTATGTAAATATCCTTTTAAGTAAATTAGGTTAAACTTGAATTACTTATTAGTCTCAACTCTCAAGTTAGGTAAGATCGTGAAATGATGTATTTGTGCGTAGACAATTTATTAAAAAAATATATTTTTAGTATAGGATCAATGGTTAATTTTCATTTGACATATTATTATTGTGTTTTAATAAATAATTGGATTTTGATGAAAATATATTTTTTTTCCAGATATCGCTTAAGGCAGAAATGGAGGTCGCTATGAAATTGCTAGAGAAAGATATACACGATAAACAAGACACAATTATCTCTCTCAGACGGCAGCTGGATGACATAAAACTTCTCAATTTGGAAATGTACAAAAAATTACAGGTAATTTTCTTTATTATTAATGGTACTTTTACTTTTACAACACTAATGAAAATATGTGTTTAAAAAATCGAAAATCGAGAGTATTTTTTTAATAGCGTAATAATTACGAAGGATATTTAACGATGTATTAAATCACTATTAATACAATGTTATAATGGACTGTCTTAGCTGATTTAAGACAACTTATTTTAAACCAATGCCCGACATTAATACTTTTGATTTTTGTTTTTGGACTTAAATATTATTACCATAATTCTGCTAATCATTACAATTAGAGCATGCCCTATGTAGGATTTTGTACCCTTTACCTACCTTGACCTACGTTTATTGTAGGCCTTGAATAAGTTATATTATAAAGGCTATTACTATAACAATTAATTGACCTCAAAATCAGTGAGTCGTATTGTTCAAGGTCATTGCAAATTTTAGGTTGGTGTAACTATGTCGCTGGTAGTATGAGACCGTTTTGAAACTATATATATTTATATATGTGCTGTGATTCTAATTTCCGCTTAAAATACTTTGTTGTATTGTAAAGATGCGCTAAGAAATTGCATGAATTTAGTTCGCATTTGTCCTTTTGCTGGTAAAAATAAATTTGTGACAATAAAATTTCCAACAAGTCCATCTGTTATTGTTGTGTTCAAAAATCCGAATACTATACAGTGTCATTGTCCCAAGAAGGTCGCACCTGAGTGTGGGAGCAGGTATTCAAATACCCACGCGTTCTCAAGTTAATTATCCGTTACATCCACTTATTGAATAAATCTTGTCATACGTATTTCCCGCATTCATCATATAGCGATTGTTTCAATAAGTAGATAAACATTTCATAACTGCAATTGCCAGAAATTCTGAGAAATTAAAAATGTCACCTCGCTTATGCCATGATCGTCAGCTTATCCACCGTTGTACTTAGTACGCTTTTACTTAACGCTTATGTAGTTCAGATATTATACATATGTAACTAATGCTATTGTATTCACCAATGCCGCGCTTATATGGAAGGAATGCGAGGTGGATCTCACGAAGAAAGGCGAAATGGTCTCCAGGCTTCAAGGAAAGGCTGAGCAAATTGGCAAAATACTTCATAACTTAGAAATATATAATAATTTGCTGGGACCCGAGCACGATCTCGTTAAAGCGCTTAGATCGCCCTCTAACGAATCGCTCGGGGCCAAACTAGACACTATAAAAGCACAAAGTAGCGCTCAAAAGGGTACAAAGTCGAAAGATGAGGGACCGCCGAAAAAGAAAATTAACCTACAGGAAATACCACCGTTCCGTAAGAATAAAACTATTAAAGAATAAATTGATAAACTCAAATGTAGATAGGTGGTGTTTCCTAGCAATTATTTTTAACCGCTATGTAGAGAATCTTTTATATATCATACTAACTAAAGGCAATAATTCTCGAGTTAAATAGTGGCTTTGTTTTAGGAATGTGAAAGTTCCTTGAAACATAAAACAGAACTAATAGCCAAATTGGAAGCAAAGACTGAATCAATGGGCAGCACGATACATCAACTCGATGAAAAGTAGGTTTCTAAATATTTTCTTAAAAGTGCCTAGATGTTAACGATCGAGTCTTTACTTACGGCTTGACATATCAGGGCCTAGTGTGGGTTGACATCGAAACAGACCTACCCATTGCGTTAAACATTTGGCTTAAAACGTTTTGATTATTCTTGAATTTGATAACAATTGTCACAAAACGATTGAAGCTGAGAATCATAAGAGATTTGTATACTGATTATTTGTTGTTTATTGGAATATGGTTCACGTTTCTACAGAACGTTTTAGGTCATCGCATGACGTGGTAGTTAAGTTTTATTCGTTGTAAACTCGAACTAGGTCTAGTCGCACATTGTGAGCGATGCACAGCTTATTTCGTCATTGGCAAACCGTTACAATAAACTTTCGTGATTTTCAATATTTTGATAACAATTTTAATGAAATGTATTACGATGAAATGATTATAAGCAAGGCGCTACGCTTTTGCTTCGTTGCTGTGGTTAACATGTTTTTTATCTTATAAAATGTATTGTATCATTTTAAAATTACAATTGTCTTGTATTAAATATTTAAATTATTTTTTACTCTTTATCAGTGATATAGTAGTAAGCATATTTCAAATATATTCATGATCTCGTATATTACATTATAGTGGGTTTGTTTTAACTAGGGATGCATCCGATACCGAATGATCGGCGATACTTTGGGATTGCCGATATATCGGTATCGGCGATATTTTAATTGCCGATACGATACTTTTCAAATTTCGCGCTTTAAAAAAAGTAATGTAAACGCGCATCTTGGTTGATCTGGGGCGTGGGAAACGAGGCACGGACTATCTATGCTCCTCACATTCTATTTCGCTAGGCACTTTAGTTGGCTTTTAACTGCTATCGCGCGTAGTATTTGTTCAATATCAAATTAAATAAAATACAGAATTACAAACATCCTATCAATGTTAATTTTAATTACTAACAGTTAATTATTTTAGTTTAACATAACTATTACTCTTAATTCTTAATTTTATTTACTAAACCTTTAATCTTATTCAAAGTTTGTGACTGTTTATATTTTATCATAAAAATTAAAATCTTTAACCAAACTTGATATATATTACCTTAATTTAATTTGAATTCAATAAACGTTAGTATCGGTATCGGTGATATTTCTATAAGAGTATCGGTATCGTATCGGCAAAAAGGCATTGATACATCCCTAGATTTAACTGTCTGATTTAGGCAAAACAGTCGAAGTCGCAGGTGTCAGTTATCTTAACACATTGCGCAATGTAAGCGTCGTTATTTAGCGTTAAATGTGAATTTTCTTTTATAGTTTTGTAATTCAGAGCTTAGTTGTAATGCCTTCGTTATAATAAAGGTTATTCGAACATTAATGGTATTTCATTTATCAAAACCGCAGATTATTTTTGGTTTATTGTCTAGGTTTGCCATTGTCCATTTATTTCCATGGTATTTTTATATTTATACTGCGCTTATCTGTTTCGCCTGTTTTTTTATTTTGTTTACCTTGTATCGCTGATCCCATTAAAAATAAAGCTTAGAAAGATTATTTAAATATCCAATTGAAATTTATTATATATGTATTTTTTATTTTTGTTGTGTGTTGTCAGAGTTGTCAGTTCAGGCTTCAGATTTGTGACTTATTCTTATTCTTTTGTCGCGTAAGGGAAAAATAATGAGGGTAATTTTTACGATGTGCGCGCACACCGTTCCAAATAACCGACACCCTCAAGTTAGCATAGTCAACTATTTAAAATTAAAAATGTCAATTTCTTTAATTATGTAGAAATATTTTTTTGCGTTATTTAAATGAACCGTATTTTTCTATGTATAAAATACCTTTTTTCTATTGTTAGTGTCGTTTTTTCTACAAACGTAGAATAAGACGAAAGATAATTTTTTTATCATGTACTCGTACTCCAAAGATGTATAACTTTTAACGCGTGTACCTAAGTACACACACATGTTTCTTTTTGTAAAACAAAATATGAAATTTCCTCTTTATGACAATATAGCAGTTGCTACTTTAGAATAATTTAAAAATATATGAGATACATAAAAGATAGATTAAGCTTGTTACATACAATATGTTATAGATAGATATTACCACATTCCAATAACTTAAGTAAAATTAATAAGCTTATTATTTTTGTCAAAATATGTCATTGCTAATAATAAAGAGCTCGGACTAACATACGTTATACATGGGGAATAGGTTACAGGAAGATAAGATGGTTAGGAAGAGTCTAGAGGACAGTGCTCGATCGTTAGGACAAAAGGCGGTGACCGCTGAAACAAGAGCCGTGGCTGCTGAGAGTGATCTTAGGATAGAGAGGGAGTGGCGAATATCATTGCAGGTTGGTTATATATAGATCCCTCTACATCATCTACTGCATTAACCATGGAGATTGCTCAGAGGAGTTGTTCGGATTAATCTGTAGCCGAGTTTCATCATCGGTCGTCGAGGCAGAATAAGAAATTCCACCCTCAACGTCCGACGTTGCCAGCTTCTTAATTAAGTCAAATTGTTTATAATTTCCTTCAAGCTAAAACCGTACATTCATGAAAGGTCGGCAATGCACTAGCGAACCTTCTGGCAATGTGATTATTCATGAGCGATGGTATCACTTAACATCAGCCTTGTGTGAGTCGCCTGTCCGATTGCCCCCTGTACTATAAAAAAATATTTTTTTTGGAGCCAAAAACACTATATATTTTTCTCCATTAGGATTCAATGATACGGGATCGCGACAAAATATCGGCGTTGACACAAGAAGTAGAATCCATAAAGTCAATAGGACAAGTAAGTATTAAAATTATATAAATACTACACTAATATTTGGAATTCTTCTCTTTTTAACTGATTATTCCGTCTTTGCTTTGCACTATCTATGCGAACTAAATCAAAAGCCCACAAATTATTGGGGCATGTGGCAGACATTTCTAAGCCCAGCCCTTAATGAAAATTGAGGAGTTACAAGCTTTATTAAAATTTAAGTGTTGTTTTTGAAGACACTATTCTGTGTCTGCATATATTTATATTAATTTTGCTTATATTTAAAAAAGCGCCGAAAATGTATTAACGCAATTCTTCTTGCTTATTAATTGAACCTTTCAGAAATATATGGCCTTACAAGAAGAACAGCACCAGCTTAGAGTTAAATACAGTGAAGCGCAGAAAACTCTAGAAGAAGTCGGCGCTACGTTAAGTGAGAACAAATTGCAACTTGCCGAATTGTTAGAAAAAGAAGCGAGGGCGGTACAAGACGACACTCCAAACTGGACTAGCGATAAGGACGCCTCAGCATGTGCGGCGTGCGCTAAAGAATTCACTATTGCTAGGCGGAAGGTATTTGCTTTAGCTCCAAAATATTTAGAATTTAGAGACAACCCCCCCACACACACTAGCGTCTTCCGAGCGTCTTCGTCGTGTCAGCGTCCGCACAGCGTCGACGCCGCGGCGACTTGACACCAGCGCTGGCCGGCTACTGAACGCTTGACGCGCGGTAGTTGTATGTATTCGATAGGACGTGTCGAAGGAGTGGAGTGTTGGAGGTCACTTAAGCAGCCGAGTTCTTCTAACCAATTGTCTTAGTTAACATAAGTGAAAAATTATTTAAAAATAAATAACACACTGTATAAAGTCCAATTAAGTTTACTTTATTTAAATAAACTGTTACACAAAAACTAATAAATAACAAATGATATGTCCATGTTTCATAGACAAAGAATTGTATCTTCAGAAACAGTTTTCATCCTGTCCATTGTATTAAAAATAGTTTCCCATTTACAGCACCACTGTAGAAGATGCGGCAACATTTTCTGTGGAGCGTGTAGTGAAAAAACCGTAGCGTTAGCTGGCAATACCAAACCCGTTAGAGTGTGTGACGCATGCTTTGTCGAAGTTCGACTTACGTAACCCAAGACCGAAATATATAGCTTGTGGTATGACAAAGACTTATTGTATCTAAACTTATTAAACTGGAAAATTATCAAAGAAGAATTCAGAGGACAGTAGGAATATATCTATAGAAAGATCTCTTTGGATTAAAACTCACCAAAACTTTAAATAAAATAATATATGGATGGTGTCCTATTTTTTAATTTCCATACAAGGATAACATTCAAAGTCTTTTATGTAAACCTTGGTATCATAAACATGCTGGATTTTAGACAGCGAGGTTGATTCGCTGTTTTATACCAATTATGTTTTTAAATTGTTTACTTCATAGTTCTGCCAAAAGATGGCGCTAATATTAACTGCAAATCTTTCTTGTTAAAAGTTACACTCATTGTGAAGTGCCTATATTGTAACCACACGAGTTTTAACCCGATAAAATACATGTTAAAGCTTTGTCGTATACGAAGTGCTCAATATTTATATGAAATGATACAATGAATTAAGTTATTTAATTAATTAGTTAACTTAAAAATCATGATTTTGTAAAAAGTCGTAACAAGCTTATCCATTAAAAGTTGGTAATAGTAATTATTTCTATATATAATAACAATGAGCAGTGTCGGCCTAGTGCGATTCTGGAATGGAATTTCTTTATATGTGCGCATTTAACATGTCGAACTGTGAAGAAAAAACATAGTGAGGAAACCGGCTTGCGTTAGACCCAAAAAGTCGACGGCGTGTGTCAAGCACAGGAAGCTGATCATCTACTTGCCTATTAGATGACAAATGATCATGAAAGACATACAGAGATCTGAGGCGCAGACGTAAAATAATTTAATCAAAAAGCAAGCTTTTGTTGTAAGTAAACGGACTTTTGGATGCTTCTGGTGTTTAACAAATTTTTTTTGTGGCAATGATGTTTATTTGAAAAATGTTTTTATAAGATACATTTAAAAGAAAATACACTTTATTTATTGCTTGTAATTATTACTGTTTTTTTAATTAAAATTTACTTTACTAACTATGACCCGCGGCACATCCCTCGTTGGAAAAACACAAAATTAATTTAGCCAGACAAATCAGCTATTAACATTCCTTTAAAGCACGCAATACGTCGGGATTTTTTTTTAAATTGTGACAATTAGTAACGTAAGAACAGTGTTGGCTTAGTGGCTTTAGCGTGCGATCTTCGAGGGCGTGCGTTCGAATCATACCTGTGCACAAATGGAATCTTCTTTCTACGTGTGCAATTAGCACTTCGTCACAATTAGCACATGTGTCAGTTAGAAGGCTATACTTGGCTATAAAAATAAAAACGATCTAAGAAAATCAATCTACAGCCAAGATTTATTTAAGGTTGTAGCGCACTAATGTACACACTGGATTATTCTTAATACATAAAGTGTATTTTCTTTAGACAGTAATTATACAGTTATTTTTTATTAAGCTCTGCTAATCGAATTCTATACTATAATAATGAAATGTGTTCTTTTTTATGAGAGCCTAATTGAGAGAAATTAGAATATAATATTGAAATCGAATTATGGTCTCGAACTAGCTTTTTTAATTTGTCTATGTGCTATATAATCATTGTTATTGACTGTTAATGTAAATATTATATTATTTTCAATTCAATATACTATTTTATTTATTCCTTTTATTTCTTACACCTATAATAAACATGTTAAGAATCATTCTGAGTTAAAAATTGTAATATCTGCTCCATAGCGGTTGGATTGTCTTCGGGGACCTGGAAAATAGATGCGTACGTTCTTTACAATTTCAGTTTAGTTTTTTATAAACAAAAGAAAAGTGCGTTGACTGTGGAGGTGTTACAATGATTTATTTCTCATTGGGTATGAAAAAGAATGCATTGCCTTCCTAACTAAATTTTTTTAGTAATCCCTACAAGTATGGAGGTCTGTTTTTTTGGCGAATTCATTGACATTTTGTTTTATTAAGTCAAACGAAGTCTAACGTATTGGTTCCCAATGTCGCTTAACATCCGTTGTTCCGCTTCTGAGCATTTTTAAGGCAGTTTTTACTGCGCACTACCACTATGTGGAACCAGCTGACCAATATATTTTCGAACCAATACGACTTAGGGAACTTTAAGAAAAAAAGGTACCAATTCCTAATAGGCTGGCAATGTACTTGCGAGCTTTCTGGCAATGTGAGTGTCCATCACTTAACATCAGGTGAGCCTCCTGCCCGTTTGTCCCTGTTGCATAAAAAAAGCAATGGCCTTCTAAACTTGAATATTAAAAAGAGTGGTGAATAGTTGCCAGTTCTTCTCGCCCGCTCTATTGATTTGGGAACTGGTTGTAAAAGTAAATTTAGATTTGATTGTTATATTAGATATATCCTCTCAATAACACTTTTAAAACATACCCAATGCCCGGAACCGAACACTGCCCAAAAACTCAATTTTCCGTATGTTTTGTAGAAGCCGCTTCTTTGACCTCGTATTGGCACTCTTTTCGCATCGAAAAACTGTTTTGCACCATGCCATTTCAAATTATGTACCCAATTTGTTGCACCTAAAAGTATCTATCACGTTAATAGTTCAATTTTGAGCAAGAGTAGACCTGAAAACACTTTACATTTATTTGAAAAAGGTTTTACAAAGTAGATTATATTACATCATCCTTTAACAGGCAAACTATTATCAAAATTCTTACAACTATAAATAAGTGATCTATAAAGTGAGAGATATAAAGTTATTATAAAATTTTGGAAAGGATAACTCTGCGAATTGACGACTCATTGGTCTAGTGGTTAATACCCCTCACTGCGAATCCATGGGTCCCGGGTTCGATCCCCGGCTGAGACGAACATCGATGTGATGAGCATTTGGTGTTGTGCTCAGGTCTTGGGTGTTTAAATAAGTATTTATATGTCTATCTATCTATAATATGTATGTATATCCGTTGCCTAGTACCCATAACACAAGCTTCACCAGCATGGGACTAGGTCAATTGGTGGAATTGTCTTTAAAAAAAAAAGAATCTGTGAGTAAGACTGTGTGGAAAGGGAAAAAGAAACAATTCGTGAATGAACCAATTAAATAAACTACTTTTATTTATAATAAATTTCAAGTTATAATTTCGTCCTCGGATAATATGACGCAAATATTCACATATTACCGTCATCTTGTCAAGATGTTTGCTGTAAATGAACCTTGATAGTTTTACAAAATTAAATACAAAAGTATAAAATTTTAGTCCGGTAAAATCTACTGTGATACGTCTGTATATACTCGGTTGACTAAATATACCTATTTTATGCGTTTCAAGGATAATGAAAAACAATTATATTGGCGTAATCCTCAAAAATAAACATAATTCTCGTTTAAACTTATAATAATGAAAATATTTCAAAGGAAGTTGTTAATAATTATGAATATTAACATCTCAAAAATAATGATGGTAATTTACGCAATAATAACGGAAAAGGCCAAATTAAATTACTCACCACACAATGGCGTCACTGCATCCAAATTTCCATTATACACAACAACTTTTAAGTTTGTTCGATTTAGTAGAATTTCTACTGAAAAATAAAAGTTTAATTAAAATATGCTGGCACGAAGTAAATTTGCTGTTTATACGGTATTTCCACAACTTTTTGTTATAATATCGTCTAAATAATAATTATAATAATTATTACATGTCCTGTTTTTGTAAATATTCAGGCTCTCGCCATTGTTCATTGTAAATCCTACTTCTCCGTCAAATCCAAGGTCCTTCATTAGTTAGGACCTTTTGTCTAACCTACTCATTCTGCCATATTTGTGTGAATATAGAAGAAAAATATCATCAATGAAAATTGATTAACAACTAAACTTTTACACAAATTTTATTTTTTTTAAATGCGGCACGTATTTTCCAAACAAAGTAGTTATTTATTTATTAAGAGCAGTGGTGGCCTAGTGGCTTCAGCGTGCGTCTCTCATACCTGAGGTCGTAGGTTTGATCAACGGCTGTGCACCAATGGACTTTCCTTCTATATGCGCATTTAATATTTGGTCGAACAGTGAAGGAAAACATCGTGAGGAAACCGACATGTCTTAGACCCAAAAAGTCGACGACGTGTGTCAGGCACTGGAGGCTAATCACCTACTTGCCTATTAGATTTAAAAATGATCATGAAACAGATTCAGAAATCTGAGGCCAAGACCTAAAGAGGTTGTAGCGCCTCATACAATACATATTCATATTTATTTATTTCTCTTACCACTAATAATTTTAAATATCATCATCTAAAAGAAATTAATGCTCCTTAGCAAATACTTACAAAATTTAGTACCAGGCTCAACAAAGCTATTTTGTAAGCTAAAATAGACATCGTATGTCAGATGTTGCCAATTGATACTTTGATTAACGTTAAGAGTCGGTTTAACAAACATATTCATATTCTCATCTAGTTTTTTTAAAAGTAATCTGTAGCTATAATGATTGACATTTTCCAAATTTATCATATCATATCCGTAGGACGCGTCGTCCATTATTGTATCAAACATAACGTAGTCGAGTTGTCCCGCCTTCGAATAATTCCTTGTTTTAATGAGACTGCTGATATTTTCAGCTATTTTTGTAGCTATCCTAAAGGCTTTGATGTCTATTAAACCCTGAAACAAAACCGAAAAGACAGTTTAAAATTTATTATCTGCCCTGCTATTCTGTAACTCACTTTTCGAACTCACACAGCGGTTTTCGCGTCGGCGGTCGCTCTGAAATCAGTCGAGAAGCAGTAATTTTATGATTTGGCATTCTGATCAACGATAAACTACAAGCTCCCACCTTTTCAGAATGCCAAATCATAAAATGACTGCTTCTCGACTGATTTCAGAGCGACCGCCGATGCGAAAACCGCTGTGTGAGTTACAGAATCGCAGGGCAGTGTTAGGATTTGATATAGCCCATTTTATTGTTAACAATATTAATTCAGTAGTTCCTTAAAAGTTTTACTAATAAACCGGTCCTATTGTGAAGGATAAAAAGCTAGTTCAGCAAGCCTTTCATCATGGCTTATTTCTGGCCCGACCAAGAAGCTCATCTCTAAGTTCAGTAGCAGATGTTAACATCCAAAGCCCGACAGCTGTATTGAATAGAGTGCAGACAAATTCTAAAGACATTTACATAGACAAACAGAATCCTCCTAACTGGCAGAGAGCACCGACTCTAAGGAACGCCAAAAGGAAAAAAGTTTCCTCACCATCTCCAGATAGGATACCAGTTTCCAATCAATTCAGCGTCCTTCCAGTAGATCAGGAAGCAAATAATGATGTAGAACAAACTAAAAAGATATCTAAACCTCCACCTATAATCCTATATGGTATTGAAGACCTAGCCAAACTTACCGAACTCCTGGAATGTGCCGTAAACAAAACCGACTTCGTCTACAAAATAATGAACCAAAACCAGCTGCGCATTAATTGCGCCAACGTGGAGGTTTACAAAAACATAATAGACCTTATTCGGAAAAATAGACTGATCGGACATACATTTAACAGAAAAGACAAAAAACCGTATAGAGTGGTTATCAAAAACCTACATTATTCAACTCCTATCCTTAAAATAAAAGAAGCACTGGAAGACACGGGAAACATAGTGATAGGAGAAATAATAAATGCAAAGTATGGACCTGAAAAAAAACCTACATCTACATTTTTTGCAACCCTAGAACAAAGTCCGAGCAACAAAGAGATAAAAGGTATAAAGTACATAAACCACCAATCGGTCGTTATAGAGGAACCACGAAAAAGGAACTCCATAGTTCAATGCCAAAGAGGCCCTATCGCTGCGTAAAATGCGCGCAAGCACATAGAACAGCAGACTGTCCAAAGCTTGATCGAAGTACTCCAGCAAAATGCGCCTTGTGCCTCGGTGCCCATCCAGCCAACTTTAATGGCTGTGAAGTATATGTAGAAATTTTATCGAGAAAATCTAAAAGGCAGTATACCCGCGCATCTAGGATAAATCAGCTATTAACCAATCCAAATCATAATAATAATCCGGAAAGACAACGCAGCTCTAATCAGATGGCACCTGAGATGAATACACTACCACAGTTAGAAAATAATAAACCTATTGGTGACAAAAACTTCCAGTCACAATCACAACCACAACACTTATCTAGGAACAAGGAAAGACCTAACAATGGAAATATCAATGGACCCATCAATCGATCAAGCTACGCCGATGTGATAGGATCAAACCAGAATTCTTATAATATACCAAAACCTACAATGGAAGAAATTTTAGTCAAACAAGCTGAAAAGTTTGATCTAATCGTACAACAAATGAGCACTTTAATCAATTTAATTACAACACTAGTCACGAAAATGTCCAAATGACTTCCCTTAAGATAGCTACCTGGAACCCAGATGGGCTATTGCCTATTATTGCTAGAAGAAGTAGAAGTACTACTACACACACACAACATAGACATATTATTAGTGTCTGAATCTCACCTTACAGAAAATAACAGAGTCACATTACGTAATTTTAATATTTATGCTACAAACCATCCCGACGGAACTGCACATGCGGGAGCAGCTATAATTATAAGATCAAATATCAAACATTATGAACAACCACAGTTTCAGAAACCCTACATACAAGCTACAACGGTTGCAGTTATAGATAGAAACGGTACGTTTAATGTATCCGCCATCTATTGCCCCCCCCAAGCACATTATAAAAGAAGAACATTTTGAAGAGCTTTTTATATCACTGGGGCAGCGATTCATAGCAGGAGGTGATTGGAATGCCAAGCATGTTCATTGGGCCTCTAGGCTAACGACAACAAGAGGAAGAGAGCTTAAGAAAAGTATAGATAACCACAATCTCACAGTGATTTCAACGACGGACCCGACCAACTGGCCGACTGACTCAAACAGACTTCCGGACGTCATAGACTTCTTCGTCATGAAAGGCCTGTCTAGACTTTCTTACCAAATACAAACTTGTTTAGACTCGAGTACAAACCATGTTCCAGTTATATTGACTATTGGAATTACTGCTTTGAGCAAAGAACACAACCTTAAATTGTACAATAAACGAACTAATTGGAACTTATATCGAGAACTGGTCCATGACAGACTAGACCTAAAAGTTGCCTTAAAAAGTGAAGTAGACATTGATCACGCAACTCGGTTACTAACCGAAGTGATCCAAGAAAGCTGCTGGATGTCCACGCCCGAACTCACTGCTCGTCCGCCACAGAGTAAGACCTACTCGGACACGATACGACAAAAAATATTAGAAAAACGAAGGCTACGTCGAATATGGCACACTAGTAGACTGACATATGACAAAACGGCGCTTAATAAAGCGATACGTGATTTAAAATCCCTAATATCCGAAGCTAACGAAACAGCCTTGAGTAAACACCTGGAAGGATTGACATCAACAAAAGCAACCGATTACTCGCTTTGGAGAGCCTGCAAAAACCTAGCTCGACCACTACACCAAAAGCCACCACTACGAACGCAGAACGGGCAGTGGATAAGAACGGAACGAGAAAAAGCTGAAGTTTTTGCTAATCGTCTTAGTCATGTACTCAAACCGAATGACCCCAGTCCTAATGTAGATGAATCGGATATCGAACTAATCATTGACCAAGACCTGCAACTTGATCTACCATTAAAACTAGTGACACCACGGGAAATTAATCGCAACATCAAATCAATGGACATAATAAAGCACCGGGCTATGACTTAATAGACAAAAAGGTCCTCGAAGAATCACCACGCAAAGTGATAGTGTACCTTACAATGCTATTTAATGCAATCCTAAGAGCTGGGTAATACCCAGACTTATGGAAGGTATCACAAGTGACTATGATCCACAAACCTGGAAAACCTATTCACGAAATCACATCATATAGACCCATTAGTCTGCTACCTATTATGTCCAAATTATTTGAGAAAACTCTACTACACAGAATGCTGGACATAATAAAAGAAAAGCATATCATACCAGATCATCAGTTTGGCTTTAGGCAAGAACATGCCACAATAGAACAAGTCCACAGAGTATGTAGAAAAATAAGAAACTCCCTCGAGAGGAGAGAATACTGCTCATCTGTATTTCTTGACGTACAACAAGCCTTTGACAAAGTGTGGCATAAGGGTCTTTTGTTTAAAATTAAATCCTTATTGCCACACACATTCTATAGGATCCTACAATCATACTTGTCTAACAGAATATTTCAAGTTAAAGAAGGTGCCAGCACATCCGGTTTTTACGAAATTTGCGCAGGTGTGCCACAGGGCTCAGTCCTCGGACCCGTCCTGTACACACTATATACACACGACCTACCACAGAGCCCAGAGATTACTATCGCCACCTTCGCTGATGACACGGCTCTACTTACCTCCAACAGAAGTCCCATTCTGGCCTCTAAAATCTTACAAAATGGCTTAAATAAAGTAGAAGACTGGCTGGCCAAATGGAGAATTGCAGTTAGTGTGTCCAAATCGGTGCACGTCACCTTCACGCTCCGAAAGGAAGACTGCCCCCCCGTCACTCTAAATGGCACCCAATTACCACATCAAAATACAGTCAAATATTTAGGAATGCATTTAGACCGCAGACTCACCTGGAAAAAACATATTCAAACAAAGCGAGACGAAATTAATCACAAATACAAGGGTCTCTACTGGCTAATGGGACGAAATTCAAAACTATCCACTGACAATAAGTTGCTTTTGTACAAAACCATTCTCAAACCCATATGGACATACGGAATACAGCTTTGGGGATCTGCTAGTGCCTCAAATATAATAATAATACAAAGAGCTCAAAATTACATACTCAAGCAAATATCAAACACCCCATGGTTTCTCAAAACTACAGAAGTCCATGAATTTCTTAATATGCCCATGGTAAAAGAGGAAATAATCACACATGGGTATAACTACAAACTAAGACTTCAAAAGCACCCCAATCAGCTAGCAGGACAGCTAACTATACCAGAAACTACTCGACGACTAAAAAAGCGGCGAGACATTTTTGACCAGGACAATCCAACAGACTGAGTTTAAATAAGAATAGGCAGGCTCCGCTGGGAGTAGCGCCTAACACGTCAACAAGCTCTCAACGTATCTACTTATAGTCGCAAAGACTGATTGTATGATTAATATTTAAATAAAAAAAAATAAAAAAAAAAATAAACCGACTGGTTAGTAAGCAAATTTTTATCAAAAACCTCGGCTTAAAATAATTTTATGAAAATAAATTTTCGTATGATACTCACTTAAACATACATCTTGGAGAATATATACAATAACAAAAATTTACACAAAATATAATACATAAATAAGATATTAGTAGCAAGACTATTTAAATATATTAATAGCATACCATATCAAACAAAAAACGGGGTTGCTGCTTAGAAGTCTCACTAGTGTCTATCCAACCTCCGCCAATCCCAATTCCCTTAAAGTTCATCTTTATACGTTTTCTCTCTATAGCCTTAAAAAATATAAGTTAATACATATTCTGCTGCTATCATATAGTTTTAATCTCAAGACGTTGAACATCGGTTTCTTATATATTATAATATAAAAAAACAATGCAATACTTACCGTATGTAGAAAATATCCCAACCTTGCAGTCAATTTACCACCATAGCTTTGACCGACAACATAAGTCGGTGTTTTCCGAAATTCCTTATGAATTTTGAAAAATGCCTTCGTAAACCGCAGCAAATCTTTAACTGTAAATAATATATTTTATAATACTGGCGCTATAGTCTATAAAAACAGAGGTTCATCTATTTGTTTGCTCTTTTTTCTGTATATGTATCAACGATTTGGTCCGAAAGGGTGATTGAAACAATAAATAAAACGTTGCCAAACTAATGCCCATTGGAGGTTTATATTACGCAGTTTAAACTTATTAGACGATATTATTTTTGAAGTTATACTTCTTTAGGCGTGTTATGAAAAATTGATGAGAGTGAAATTTTACGATGCGCTCGCACCGTGACACAAAATTAACAGAATGAGGTTGCCCACGGAAGATGCTACGAATTTATTACACTTAATGTAAGATAATAATAATAAATATTTATTTATTTAATTTTTCAAATTTAACTGAACTTTATTGACTATAATGACTCCTTTTCCAGTCTTTGATTATTTAATTGTAATTAATTATTTGCAAGCAATCAAAAACTATTTTTAATAATGCAGTATAACTGCTTACGCTCGTACATAAGTAGACGCACCCTTTTTTTTAAATAGAGCAATCTACGTTTTAAAGGCTGTATTTGATACCTGCTTCTTTATCGCTTGTCACATATAAGGATGTGTTGACGGCGTAACTAAATCCCGCACCGACTGGATGGTCAATTAATAAAATGTTTCTACCATTCACCTAAAACAGCAAATAGGTTCGTCTTATTCATTATATGTTTTAAACAATTTACAAATACACATCGTTTACCCATGTGTAATTTCGTGGTGACATATCTGTTTTCAAAGGCCCAAGCTCGCAAAAATTGCCAATTCCACTCGCAGCATTCCCCGGACCACCTTGAATCCATATTATCAAGGGTTTTTGATCAGCGCCTGCCCTCGTTGAGTCAGCATAGTATAGCCAGTAAAATAGAAATGCCCCAGGTCTAACTTCGATATATTTATGAACAGATTTCCAAGGTCTTTGACGTAGGGCTTCTAGATATTTATTTGATTCTGGAACTATATATCGTGACAGTTAAACATCACGAACATGACACAATGCAGGAAGTTAACGTAAGGTAAATACTTACCTTCACATGCAGCTAAGACAAACCCGTGAAGCAAAACAAGTAATATATAAATACACTTCATAATTCTTTAGTACATTAGGACATTTCAATAAACAAGCACACGATAGCTTTGAAGCATAGTGTTCGAATGCGCTAAAAACTGTTCGCGGTGAGATCATTGTAATTTTAAATTAATGAACTAAAACGCTAAATGAACGGATTAAAGGATTATCCTGATCGCCACAATTTTCGTCACGTGTTTTTAGTTAGACGTAGAGGACATCCGATATATTAATTACCAACGTAATTGCGTACTAGAGCGTATTGTCACATTAGTGCCCTATAACATTTTAAAAGGTAACCAAGGTTGCACTGTAGGGCCGATTAGAAGTAAGCACTAAGGAAATGAAAGTTGTTCTACCAGATCAATGTGTATTCTATAATCTATATCTTATATCTATATATATAAAATAAAAATGGTCTTCGTTTGAGGCTCCTTCACGCCTAAACCACTGATCGTATCGACATAAAACTACTGCCATTCGATTCGAAATTTTTCCTAGATGGTTTATGGGTATTTCTTAAATTCCAACGTTCCTTCATTTTTTTATTGCTGTTTTACTTTTATAAAAGTTTATCTCGCTAATACAAAAGAGGCTTTCTAGAACCTCAAAACGTCAACATCTGTTAAAAACTCGAATTTCGAAAATTTACAATTTTCTTAGCAGGAAGTTAAAAAGAAGAATAATAAAAAAAAGAAAAAATAATAATGAAACATAAAATTTTAATTATTTCCTATTTTAATTTGCCCAGTGAAGCGGGCGGGGAACGGCTAGTCTATCTATATATATATAAAATAAAAATGGTCTTCGTTTGAGGCTCCTTCACGCCTAAACCACTGATCGTATCGACATGAAACTACCACCATTCGATGCGAAATTTCCTAGATGGTTTATGACTATTTATTTATTAAATTCCAACGTTCCTTCATTTTTTTATTGCTGTTTTACTTTTATGAAAATTTATACATACGGACTTCACCGCGGAAACATTCGGGGAGGCTTCCTAGAACCTCTATGAAAATTTCAATTTTCTTAGCGGGAAGTTAAAAAGAAGAATAATAAAAATATGAAAAAAAATAAAATAATGAAACATAAAATTTATTTTAATTCGTCCAGCAAAGCGGGCGCGAAACGGCTAGTAAAACTATAAAGTAACTTAACAACGCAATAATTTATTAAAATATTAAATCTATAAAGGAACGAATAACACCAGTGTCCTGAATATTCCTTGGTTTTGGTTGTTTCTGTTGATATTTGGTTGCTTCTGTGGTAAGGCTTTTGGGGTCTCTGTTTTGTAACGACTGCCTTGAGGGCTTTACTTGGAGTACACCCACAACATGACCAAGGGGAGCTCCAACTAAACCAGGCTTGTATAGAATTTGCGGCTCTTGATCATACTCTAGAACAGGCTTCAGGTGATCTAAAATAAAAAGGGGTTTTAATTGATTTTTAAAATTATTGATGTATACAGTATGTTTAAGACCGAAGCTTTTTTTTCGACTCTCCAGGTATAAATATTTCGAATAATTTGTGTTTGGGATAATTTGTCTAATATAAAATGTTTACATAAATATGTTAGCGTCATCCATTACACGTCGATATATAGGTAGGACTTTTAGCAGTATTATTAGATACCATTAATTCTGATGTGCAACAAGAGATCTGAAAATCTCAATTTTTAATTTGAATGCCTATGCTATAAAGAGCCAAAATCTCGCAACTAGAAGTTGAACTTATAAGGTCGTATGCATAAAGTTAATAAAGACTGTGTCACAGGTTATTTCAGTGCAATCAGTCAACCCCCTTCCAGTGGGAGTGCCATACTGTTACTTTCGGGCTTCAGCCAAATGGGCACGACCGGGGCACTACCACTGTCACACACTAAACGGGCGTGAAGTGCAATAGGTTCATCTTATTGTACTAGCGTTTCGTGTGAAGAGTGGATCTCCCGGAACCCATTAAAAAAATAATGGGTAACCACACGTAAAATTCCCCTCTGGTCGTCCATCATCAGAACATTCAGCATTTGATGGTGGATGCACAGGATGCCCTTCGTATTTAAAAACTTAAAATCTTGGGACAGGTTTGGATCTCGGGGCAAACAGAAAAATTTACCGAAGGCAAACCCTTCCACGCTCATAGTGGGCTTTACCGAAGTCCAGGGGGATCAATTCTAACCTCAACGCGGTTCACTTTCATCTTGGAACTGCGAAGCCAGCCTTATTCTTCCATACTTAGAGACACAGATATCCTCCCCGGCTGATACGCCGGGCGAAAGTTTGCAATGCGCGGAGAAGAGCATCCTACATGCGATTACGTCAGGATGTCTGTTCTCGTTGCCTAGGACCAGACCTATCTATCCTCTGATTGCGCGTTGACTGCGATGACCATCTGCGATTCTACGCGTGCCTGTATAGGTCCCATAGCGGAAATGCCGAAACTGAGCGACTCATTGAGCACATCCAAATGACTACAGATTCCCTGAAAAGGTCCGTCCGTCGAAATCGTGATGGTGACTTTAACGCCCACCATACCGACTGGCTCGGCTCTGATACTACTGGTAGGTAGGTCTTTTCATAAATTTGTGTCAGGCAAAAAACAAATGGTTCCCGCAATTACGCGAAAACCAGATGTGGATGGTCTCAAACCATTTTTGTTGCACCTTCTGTTGGCCCCACATGCAGAGAACTACCAAGTCTCCGTCGACCCTCCTCTCTGTTCGACGGAGAAGTTTGGAGGCAAGGCACGACGGTACTTCACTCCGGGCCACTGCTTGCAACTGTATAAAGCGCAAACCTCTGGGGCGGGTGCTCACCAGTACCAGCTCCTTCACTTGACCGTATTCAACGAAAAGCGGTTGGAATCGTCGACGACCAATCCCTCTCCGAGCGGTTTGATCCCTTGGCGTTGGGTAAAGATGTGGGGTCACACTGCATCTAATACCGGAGTTACCACGGATAGTGTTCAGAGGAGTTGTTCGGATTTATACCTGCAGCAGGGTTTATCATCGGACTTTGAGGTAGAATACGAAAATCCACCTGAGCGTTTTTGTTAGCAGTTTTTGCCGCGCACCACCACTATGTGGAACCAGGTGCCCACTGAGGTATTTCCGAACCAATTCGACTTAAGGACCTTCAAGAAAATGGCGTACAATTCTGTAAAGGCCGGCAACGCACTCGCGGGTTTTCTGGCATTGAGAGTGTCCATGGTATCACTTGAGGTGAGCTTCCGGCCCGTTTGCCCCTTGTTCTATAAAAAAACAGCCACTCTAGTGTATACAGCGTGATGTTACTTAAATTTAAAAAAAACATTTATCAGTTTAAACTTATCATAAGGATAAATACACACCCAAACTGCACACGATTGCAACAATTCAAAGACTTAAAAATAACTGCAATGTCAGCCTTGAATATATTTTTTAATATGATTCAATTTTAATTGACGTAGTTACTACGAGTATAATAGCTGCACATTCTATATGTTGCTCTTACTTTGCTGCACAACTGTCAAATTATCGATTTTATGACATATATATTA
Source organism: Pieris melete (assembly GCA_963693345.1). Classification (NCBI taxonomy): domain Eukaryota; kingdom Metazoa; phylum Arthropoda; class Insecta; order Lepidoptera; family Pieridae; genus Pieris; species Pieris melete. The sequence goes on along the minus strand of CAVNZK010000032.1, from coordinate 4,107,676 downwards.
TATATAAGTATGCTTACATCAATAAAAACTTACGTCAACCTCACATTAGTGAAAAGGCGTTATTTTATTTCTATATACTTATAATAGTTTGCTATATAAACTTGTTAGAAGAATCCTTGGTATGGATAAAAAAGATTTCCCCTACCTCAAATTTAACGTTTTAACATTGGAATTGTACTTCCTTTATAATTTTCGACCTTAAATACTGTAAACAAATCATCGTATTATACGTCGTATCGTATATTACAATCGATTAAATTTTTCATGATTTATTACTTATTTTTCCGTTAGTGGTAACGGTGAAAGTGAAATAAATCAATGAGATTTATAAGTTCCAAGAGACTAAATTCCATCACAAAACACTATTAAACTAGTATAAAACCAACAGAAAAAAAAATAATCGGGCATTTAAGATAGACTGTTTAGATGGAATAAAAATAAATAAATCATTTTCTATTTTAATACAATGAATGGATGAGTAATACGGAAGTATACATACCAGAAGGAGTAAACCGCATTGGAGGTCTATATGAGTTGGTGCCGAAGTAGCCACCAGGCGGAGGTCGCTTCGGTGGATAAGTAGGCTTTACTGGCCGCTTTGTTGAAGTTTCTGTTGGCTTCTGACCATGTCCGAAAAGGAATCCCAAAGGATTGAAGAACAATCGCTCCTTATCTCGCGTATTTTGATTTCGTGTAACTGTTGACATAAGAATTATGTAATTTTGAGTCATGTCAGGTTTTGCGACACACGGAGCGTATTACAATGAACCAAAGTTGTATAAACTCATTTAACCTTTAGGACATAACAAGTGGTATGTGACATCTTTACTGCAATAAAATGTTGTAGTCCTAATTTATATTTATATTAAATTTTATACAGTAAAATCTTTGGGCAAATCTTAAATAACTATAGATATTTATTTTAGAAACTTGTAACGAAACATTACCAAGTACCAAGGAACAGATTTCAATATTTAGTCAATATATATTTAGTTTTTAATTAAATATTGGTTTCGTCTTTACTCTGAATATCTTAAAATTCATCAAATTTAATAACACTTTCGAATTAAAATTATACATATAAAAAACCGCTAATTTTTAGATATTATTTATCAAGATCTGTACCTTGAAATGCTTGTAGGTCAAGAGAATGCGTGTTCTTTACTATCTTTTATTATATTTAGTTAAACTGAAATATAAAGTTTTTGTTTAACATTAATTTAAGTTAAAATTGTTGAAAAAACATTTTTATCCAAGAAGGTATCCTCTTTTAAGAATTTTATTCGTTTTATAAAAGCATGATTTTATTTCACAAACAAGAAAATTTACCTGTACTTAAATCATTCTCGTCGTAATCTTCGACATCACCGCAGTCATTGGGTTCATCCTGTGCATCATCCTGCAATCCGCCATGATTTTCTTGACTCTCATCAGCAAACAAACTGAAAATATGCCCAAAAGTCCTGGACTGCCGGCTATACCTTGGATATCGGCTATGTGGGGCTATTTTATTTGTAGGGCATGGTTTAACTGTTATTGTTGTCACTTCAACCAAAAACAAGACCTGCAGGAAATAAACGTAAATTAGAAATTTTCACATATATTATATATATTTTAAAAAATACTTACTAAAAAGATTTTAATTATGTTTATAGAACTCATTGTCTTAACAACATTACTGTGCGATGTCAAATTGATATCTGAATGTAAAATTTTAAAAGCTCGAGGTTTCCCACGCGCCAAGCGAATGCGTAAATCCTTGGGCAACGACCGCTCCTTTTTCGATAATGAAAATTCGTAATGGTGTCCGAATATAACCAAATTGACCTAAAATATGCTTACCCAGTTTTGATGAGACATTTAAAATCCAAATGTGTGAATTCTAATGGGGCGTTTACATTTTTTTCACTTATTATCTGCTTTCATTCTTATATATCTCCGTTTAAAAAGTTATTTTCTGTTACGAACCTACGGTCTCTACATCTATGAGTATTTGATGACACAATATCCTTCAATGAGGTATATACGTTTCCGTGATTGTTTTGTCGATAATTCTTTTAAGGCTGTCTCTTTTCTCTTTTTTTTATTATAATAGTACTCTACTCTCTTGCCATTATGTCCAGGGACTTTTTCTATCTCTTAATTTTTTACTAACAAGATACAATTTATCAATTAGTACAATTAACTAGTTCACGAATGACGCGTTAGAGCTCTTGTTAACGAACGTTTTTGTCAACGGGTAACGGGCCGACGCAAAACGGCTACCTTTGTACACGATACGCTAAATATAACGTGAACGCGTCCGTTGTTGTCGATATTAGTTCTATTAAATTTGAAGGGAGAAGTGCACGTACGTTATGTCCACTGCAAAGAAAAAGCTTATTCTAGCCTACTATTTATACAAAAAACAGCAGCTACAAAATAAAAGGAAGAAGCTGTGGGTTCATCCAATTTTATTAGAAAGAGAATCTTATGGATCATTCTGAACAAGGCTAATTAATAAATCCATATTAATGGTAACCTCCATATTCACAATGAGCAGCAGAGGGTAGGTAGATAGAAATATAAACGTGCGCACATCCGTCGTCGTCAACACACTTCTATGAAATGCCGTAGTTCACTGCATCGGACAGTCCGCCGTCGCGCCGAGGGGCAACGTGCGCGCATCCGTTGAGACACGTTGCAACGGGTATGAGCCCGTCGCGTTAACAAACATTCACTCAACTTACTTGAACACTGCGCGTCGGCCCGTCGCCCGTTATAAAAATCGGGCCGTTGTCCGTTGTCGTTAACAAGAGCTCTTACGCGTCTCGCCAGATACGTCCCGGCTACACCGGTAATATTTTTATTTACAATATTGTCATGGGCGAGCAGGGGCGCATTATATCTTATTCAATGGCCAACTGTTTGTAGCTTATATTTATTATATTTGATACATAACTGGACAGACGTTTGGCTACAATCCCACCTGATGTTAAGTGAGATGTGGCGTATTGGAGATCGCACCTGTCCAGGAGATGCCTATTTAACCGCCGCTTAAATTAACCTACATAAACTGTCTAGTGCAGATGAAAGGCAAGGCGTTCCACTCCTTTGTTGTTTTTACAAGAAAGGATCCAAATCATATATATTGTATCGATAATATATTATCTATGTAATTAAGTAACCTGAGTTGAAACTATCATACCATATTTGTAAAGTAAAATGTATTTCGAAAAATTTTGCAACAACGCCTGCCCATCTTTGCCAAATTTTAGAGTTTCAAAATATTCCGTATTTGTAAATCCTACTTGGTTGGTATAGCTATAAACTTTGAATTATGATGGTATTTCATTAATTAATTAAGTTATAATATATTTATATATTCGCTCCTACTACTTTATTAGAATAGTAGGTAGACAATGATGATAACGATGTTGTAAATCAATAATTTAAGATATACACATTAACATATGTATGTGTATATCTTATTATATATATTTAAGCTAGTAGCTAGTAATTTAAACAAATTATATTATATATTTTTTTTTATTCGAGCAGAGTTAGGATTTATTTTAGATTTTATGAGTTAGACTTTTTCGAAAGCCGTGTTAATATAATTTCTAATACAGTTATTGGCTTTTATATACATTTTTGTTTTTGTAAAAGGTTTCGTTTCAGTTACGTGCTGTACTAGCTGTAATCAGTTGTCTAAAAAAGATTACTCATATGAAGTGTTATTGTTCAGTGACAGCAGATGTTTATTGCCAATTGCTTTTCTACGGCAACGTCCAAACTCACACTTCACGACAGACCATCGCAAGCTACAAGAGCAACCGCTGGAAACTCTCCTTCACCAACCGTACTCACCTAGAGTAGAGTTGTCTTTTTCAAAATGTAGACCATTTTTTAAGTGGGAAACAACCTAGAGGCAGTACAAAACAGTTTCGCAAACTTCTACAGTAAAGTGATAAATAAACCGCGATCAAAAAAGGATTTGTTGGCTGAAATAAATTTAAATTTTTCCTCCATAATTAATTATTATAGTCTACAAGTAATAGTTCCTAGCAAGTCCTTAGTATGCAAATATGACAACTGAATAATGACAATTGACAACTGCAACCTAATATCTAATCTGTGATCTGCATCACTGCAATATAGGGATGAGACATACTTGCAAAATTCAATACCAGGGCTTCCAAGTACGAGTATGTAAAAATACCAGGTACGAAAACCAGGTATAAAAATACTTGAAAGTATTTGGTGGCAATCGTATCGTACAGTGTGTGTACCACAATCTTGCACGGCTTTTTATAAATGAAATCTTTCCTTCCTACTTTGTTTTGTTAATCACAGGCTTAGGACTGTCTGCTACTAATAGTGTTACGGTCATTTATCAGCTAGTTGTGAAATATAGTATTAGCAGGCGTAGTTAAAAGATTTCATTTCATTTTATATATGTACAACTTTTTTTTATTATATATATATAGAATTCTCAATCATCATTTTTTATTTTGTTGGAGAAACAACAATTGCTCTAATTTTCGACTCCCGAGTCGGGATCTCCTTTCCGTCAATATGTTCCCTGCTACTGAAAATAGACGTTCGCAAGGCACGCTAGAAGCCATTGCATTTAATTTAATTTTGGCTAGTTTGGCTAAATTTGGATATATTTGCTGATTTATTCGCCACCATTCCAAAGGATTTGTGTCTGGAGACAAAACTGTGTCATCTAAATATTTTTGCGTCTCAATTATGGCTCTGCTATTGGCTGTGCCAGCTGGCCGCACATTGTGCATTTGTTTATTATAGTGTTTCCATAATAGGCTGTTAGATTTTTTCCCCTGGCTATCTGATATATTAGAAGTGGATGCTGAAGACTGATTTTTTTCATTTTCATTTATCATCGCGGTTACTAAGCCCACAATATACTTTTTAGTGCTGTCTGCAACATTTTCGTTCTCAAAGTATAACTTGTATCTCGGGTCTAAAAACATAGCGACGGTATAAGTTCGGCTTTGTTCCAAATTAGAAAACCGCGTGCCTATTTCTGAAAGCAGATCCTGTCGACACATTTCCACTTCATCAGGAAAAATGTCAATATTATTTTCTTGCCGATATGTCTGACTTGCGATTTCTTTGAGAGCGTTGGTAAGACCAATCGTTAAGGGGATAACCGAGCTTCCACTAACATACTTCTGTCCGCTCATCTCTCTTGTCACTTCTTCACATGGTTGTAACACTACTACCAAAGACTGGCAAATATCCCATTCATATGTAGTAAGATTAATCAAATTGCCAGTGTCTAAATTACTCAAAGCACATTTGATTTCGTCTTTCAGTTCGACAAACCTCTCTATCATGTAAAATGTGGAGTTCCACCTTGTAGCGACATCTTGAATTGGCCTCTTCACTACTTTATTGGCCTGCTCCTGGTACTTTTTTAATTTATTCCAGGCTAAATTACTTCTTTTGAAGTAGGATACTATGGCTTTTACTTTGCCTATTATGCTATTTACGTTTGAGTGGGATAACACTTTTTGTACTGCTAGGTTAAGTGTGTGTGCATAACAGCCAAAATGTCTCCATTCTAATTGAAGTATGGCATTTTTTATATTAGCCCCGTTGTCCGACACTACAAGGAGGACCTTATCTAAAATGTTCCAATCTTGAGCCACATTTCTTAATTCTTGTGCTATATGAAGTGCCGTGTGACTGCTCTCAAATACTTTACATTCCAGTAAAACCGACTGAAGGATAAAATTTTTATCTACGTAATGACCCGTAACGGCTAGGTAAGAATCATTATTTCGTGACGTCCACATATCGGTCGTTAAACATACACTTTTTGCATCTTCATTTAAAGCTGTTTTTGTATTTATCTTTATTTCTTCATATAGCCCCGGCAATAAATTATTGGCGAAATACTTTCGTGATGGTATTGTATAATTTGGGAAAGCAAAATTTATTAATTCGCGAAATCCTTTGTCTTCTACTATTGAAAAAGGCTGTAAGTCCCATATGAACAAATTCATTAAATGATCATCAATTTGTTTTTTTATTTTTTGACAATCGCGCCGAAGGAATGCTGTAATACTGGATGGGTTCGGATTGGACCTTATCGTATTAGATGCGATAGTTTGTATAGCAGTATTGACTGCCGTAATTTGTGCAGTTTGTGAAGTATGCGCCTGTACCTCTTGTTCTTCTTGACGATCCACCTGTTGTTCCCTTCTCACTAAGTTAACGGAAATATGTTTTCTTTGTACATGCTTGGTAAGGTTTGACACTCCTGATTTGTATGAGATAATGACTTTGCACATTTTGCATTCAGCTTTATTTTCACCTTTGTCCACAAAATGATCCCAAGCCAAACTTTTCTTTGGAGCCATGGTTTGTGACTATATTATTATTTAGCACAAGTTTCTACCTATCTAACTATGTATTTTAACTATTATCTAATAACGAAAACACAGTTTTATTTACACTCTATTACCTATTTAGAGTTCAAAAATCGTCTGTCCATTAAACTCGCGAAACTAAACTAAACACAGAATTAAAAAAATAACAGTTTTATACATCTATACACTCACTATTAATAGTTCGAAAATTGTCTTTAAATTCAATAAACTTCGGAAAAAATATTTGTAACTTAACTATTATCTAATGACGAAATCACAGTTTTATTTACACTCTATTACCTATTTCGAGTTCAAAAATTGTCGGTCCTTTAAACTCGCGAAACTAAACTAAACACAGTATTAAAAAAATAACAGTTTTATACATTTATACACTCACTAATTTATATTATATAATAAATCGAAAATTGACTTTAAAATCAATAAACTCCCGAAAAATTGCTTGTAATTTAGGTCACGGTTAGTCGTTGACGTAACAAGCTCGCACTCAAATCACAACTGACAAAAAATAAAAAAACGGAAACTAAACTATTACTTGAAATAAACAAACTTTAAGTGGCACATAAGTATATTTTTTAAAACAATACTTTTGTACACGCAATTATGTGTCTTTTGTGTATAGACATAAGAATGAATAGCGTGAACTAGTCAAAAGAAAGAGTAAAGTTACGATTATTGAATGTTAATACAATTATGTTCCTTATTTATCAATTTAAAGACCATAATGGTCTCAGTGAAAAAAATACTTGCAAGTTTCACGTATTTTTTGTTGCAAATACGATTCTGCTTCTTATTTGTATAATAAGATGGATCGATTTCCTATGCAAGTATTTTCTCGCCCGATAGCACAGCAAATACTTTCATACTTGCAAGTATTTCCTTCCCGTACCAGGGCGCCGTCCTTCGAAGCAAAGCCCTGGTTTACAAACCTGGTATGGTAAATACGTCTCACTCCTACTGCAATACAACACGAGAAGAGTACTGTGTTATTGATTTTTGCAAATCTATTTACAAAATACATTAATGAATTAAAATGGCAAAGAAACAGGAAAAGGTGTATTTAGGATATGAAGAAGAAATCATAAATGATAAAAATCGAACGCTTCTTAGTTTTACAGTTAATAAAATTGGAGGTTTACCCGTAAGTATTATTCACAATCTTATCTCTTCTATCTCATACTTATACATGATGATGATATTTATTATGATTTATTTACATAAATATTAGATCGAAATAAAAAGGATTTTTATTATAGGACTGGCCCTTACCAGAGAATTTTAAGATTCCTTCCAAATGTCCGATATGCAGTTTGCATAGGCTTTTAGTTGTCCAATGTTATGCTCCACTTGAAAACTCTGAATATCATCGAACCCTCTATGTGTTCGCCTGTATTAATCCCAATTGCTGGAACCAATCAGAAAGGTAAGGAATCTTACATATCTAAGATCAGGTCTCTTTATATCAATTAAGTAAAACTAAGTATAGTGTAAAACCATTCTAGCTGGAGTTGTATTCGCGGCCAAATTAAAGATGACTCAAGTAAAACAAGTGCTGTTGTTGCCATACCAAGTGTAGACGCTAATTTAAGCTGGTGTAAAGGCTCAGATGATTGGGATGAAAATGACAATGGAGATTCAGCTAATGGAAATGTAATGAATGTGGATAATATTTCAAGCCCAAACATTCACAGGTTAGTAGAATTTTCATTACTTCGGAGTTAAAATTCTAGTTTCAGTTTGTTAAAACATTCTTCTAATTAATACAGAAGATATGTATACATATACTTAGCATTTTATTATTTTTGTTGTCATAAATGCTAAAGATTTACAATTATATTTCCTGAATGACAAATCTGAAATGGATATTGTTAAGAAACATGGGCTACAGCTTTATAAATTATCTTTTCTAAAATAAATACTGTAATTTTCCAGAAATTCTGATGATGATGATGAAAGTAATTCTTATGACTTAGAAGCCGTTGAACAAGCATTGGGAAATGTACACATGTATGATGCTCATAATGCAAATCTCTCTCCATTACAAGGTATATATATAAATATATTATATGAAAATGGTTACAATGTGTTCTTAAAAAAATAAGTTGTGTTGTTTGTGCCATAGTGAATTATTATTTTAATTTTGTCAAAATAAAAAATATTATATATTCATTTTTTATTATATACTTTTACACGCTAGGTATGATATCAAACAATAATATTTTGGTAACTAATATTAGTTTGACATAATTTTAGGAGCTGTAGGTGCTATAGGTGTTCCCATGCCAGCTGCAGAATTGGAAGGTGGAGATGAACCTGGCCTGGTCACAGTAGAAACCCCTACAGCACCCACTAGCAATATTGAAGTGTTGTTACATCAGGTACGCTCATATTATGTTTATTATTTATAGTTATTTATGTCTACAGAGGTTGTGAGAAAAAAATTATCACTTAAGAAAAAACTATAACAAACTTTATTAGTTACTAGAGTATAAAGGCAAAAGTAGCAGGAAATAATTTTGTAAATTTTCAAAATTCTCATATAATTAAAACATACATTTTAAGAAACAAAAATCTCTTTGGATTTCATCTTCTTATAAGTTGTAGGCCTTTTCTTAGCAGTTTTTCTCATCCTTCGTACAACTTTTTATATTATGGATACAAAAGCTACCTTCATAAACAATATTTTTATTTTATATTATTTTTATAAAGCTACGTCACGTCAATTAACCGAACGTATAATAACCATCATATATATATTACAGACAGCTGAATTACCTGCTGACTTGCGAAGTCGACTCATGTATGGCCCTTTACAATTTGTTCCAAAATATATCTATGTAGAAGAAGAATGGAAGAAGTCTTCTTATAATGATGAGAAAATAACAGAATTGCTCAACAAATACACGAAAGAATCAGGTCAGTATTAGCCTTTTCAGATAAACTTTATTTTACAAACAAAGTAAATTAATCTTTTTTTGAATTACAAATGTTTTTGGTATGTAATGTGTATTATGAATTCGATAAAACAATGATAAATGTAATAATGATATTACAATATTGCATGTACTATAATATTCTATGTAACATTATTTTTCCTCCAAGTATAAGTCAACCATAAATTTAAATTAAAAATGTAAGGGAACTGCTATCTTAAGTAGAAGAATATATGTATAGAGTTTCGGGTTTCAAAAAAGCAAGATTATACAAAGTATGAATTTATCTTGTCAATGAGTTGTTATTTCTCAGATGAGTATTTATCTTATATAGGTTTTATCTATTTTTAGATTTAGAAGCAAATGTGAATGTAGAAAGAGGAAACTTGGGAGGTGAAGAAGAAGTGTATGAAGAAGCCACACCGCTTCACGGAGATAGACTCTTCCACTCTTTCTTATCACGATTGCAAGAGAACCCGGGACAGATACTTAGGTATGACCATATACTATATGAAATTTTCATAAAATCCTAAATGTCAATTATTAGCTAATTGTTAATTTTTTTACATGGTTCGTCTCTTACTCTGATTTTTCATTCGGTAAAATTATGACATTACAGTTGCTACTAAAAAAGTTCACCACCGAAAAAGGGACGAATTTAACCCATTTGGGTGCAATTAAAAAAATGCTATGTATTTTTATGTTTTACCAACAAAAAGGTAAATCTTAATATTTACTTACTTAAGTGACAATTTTTGTTATACGTACAAGTATAACAAAAATTTCAATATCACGAACAATATATCGAATTAACTTTAATAACTTTATTTTATCCTTTGAAAAAAATAAATAATCGCCGTAAAACCTGTGTTGTTTAATGTGGAGCACCGCACTTAATAAAATGGATACATTCACTAACAAATAAAATGTATGTCTATACATATTATAACTCAGATGTTCAGACTCGTATTGAAATTGAAAAAATCGGGCATTTTTTGTAAAAGGTTTGTAATATCTGACATGTGAAAAAATGATAACTCACAATTCTACGGAATTAAAAATCAGAGTATAGATTATACATAGTTTATTATTTCAAAGCATATTTTAAACTATAATGAAGAGGGGCATTAAATTTGTATCAATTTAATTTTAACTATTAAAAACCCGTACCCGCGTCATTACTGTAAAATAAAATTGCTGACATTCTTAAAGTTGAAAGTCAATTATTAAAACTGTATTTTTTTGATGCTATATAATGCTTGTTTAACTGTCTCCTTTTCAAATACACTAAGTTAATTAATCAACTAATTAATAAGGTCAGCGTCTAGCTTTTTTAATAATTACATATGCTGAAAGTTTTGTTGCTGCATTAATAGTGTTCTATTTTTACAGGTACAGTCGTGGCGAACCACCACTACTTGGAGCGCCTATAATGTTGGACAGCCCATCTTGTCCATTAATTTGTACCCGATGTGGTGCCAATCTAATCTGTGAACTTCAACTAATGCCGCGATTTGCAGAAACGCTTCAAGTGATTCCCGGAAATATATGTCTATCCCATTTGCATTTCTTATCTGTGCTCATTTTCACTTGCTCTCAAAGTTGCTGGCAACCCAGTGATATATATGTTCCGGAAACTGTTATATTTCAACCGGAAGTTATCTAAATATCTTAACGTCATAAGATGGACATTGTTTGTCAATGTTTACTTGGTATAAATATTATTAACTTGTGGTCTGACAATTGACCACATGTGAAAGTACTATAAACTGTATTTCACAGTTTTAAAATTTATTTAACTCTTATATTAATGGTTACATTGACAATAATTAATATCTATTTTGGGTATTACAAGGTTTTAGAACGATAGGGAAACTGATGTAGTTTTAGATCCCATTTCGTTTAGGCTAAGATTTATTATTGTAACCTTGTAATTACGTCCCTTGTCAATGTCATCTAAAATATATTTGTCTTTAATCCTACTTCCAAATAACGCACATAGAAGTTACATTTATTTGTATAAATCAGTCTTAATACAGTTTCAATTGTAGTGTTGTTTTGTCTCTTTCCATCTAATTGGACGACGAAAAGAGACAGCTGTAACTGTTAAAGTTGATATTTAGTTTTTATGGATAACGTTGTTTTCGTTTATGTTTGTTTTATTATAATGTTTTAAGGTAATCATATAATATTGTTACGAGCTAGGGTATAAAACGCCGGTACAGATAAAGGGTTTTTTTTTTAAATAAATCTACGAGGAACTTGTTTACACATAAAGCCGCTAATTATGCACAGAAATTCACTTATTACAAAATACTGTTACTAATTACTTTACACACACTTCACACAGTACTTTATCACTTGTCTTCACTCTATTCGCAGTTTATCTCTTCGGTGTTTATCTCTTGAAATCGCATTCGAAACTGAATTAATCGGTCGCGTTCCAGCTCGCTTATATATCCCTGGGAATAATCTAGAACGATGTTCGAGAACTCTCTAGGAAGCAGCGCTACTGAGTAGCGAGTAGGTTCCAATCTTCCCTCTCTCTCGCGTATTATACCGTCCTTGTCCCACACCTAGAACATTCTGTCTAGTATATTCCTACATCAAAGGGGTATAACCAGGCCTGAGAACGCTTGAAAACGGGTTTCCTTAAGTGTCCCACTCGACTACACTTTTTCTTAACTGTCTGAACAGATGTTTCAGCCTCCTGAAAACTAGGGTAACATTCTGTAAATTACGATTTTCTAATATGTGATTGACCCTCTCCTGAAACGGTTATAAATCATATATCAGCCTACTAAAAACATTGCCGTCGACGCGTCTTCGTAACAATATATATGTTAATGGTTTGGTTATCATGTATAATGCGATGAGACATTTCTTCCTTTAAGAGCTTACCAGTTTATTAAATAACTAGTAATGTCACATTTTAATCTTATAAACTTTAACTATTAGAAATGAAAATTTGCCTGTATCTGTGATTATTAACTTTGTTATAGTTCGTTGTTGTAATTAGATTAAAGGATTTGGTCTCCAGTATTTCCAGCTGTATTGTCTTTAGGGTGGGTACTGACGACAAACTAATAAGAAATTTATATACTTATGAAAGGTAATTGCTATAATTGACCTCTTAAACTGAAATCAGTTTACCAATGTCATCCATTTAAAGAATATTCAACATATTTTTTTCTAGTCAGTGATTTTTAGTGAGAAATCGTGCCAAGACGTAGTTTGTCGTCTGCACTCTGCACTAATAGTGTATTGCATTTATTAATAATTGTCCATTCGATACCTGCCAAAAGTAGAAGCTACGTTCTAACTTAATCTACAGCTATGTAGTGAAACATGGAAAAAAAAATCATTTCAGTTTTGAGGGTAGTTTCAAAATGCATTCATATTTATTGTAAGAAGTAAAAGCAATAAAATATTATACTTGAGGTTTATTATTGAATCTTAATTACGTCATGTCACATGTGTTAACCTGAGACGTTCAGAAGTCAGAATATCTCAAATAATTTAGCCTAATACAATAAACATAACTAAGATGCGATCCAATTTTAATCGAACAAAATCGTTTCGTTTTATATAACATATCGCCTCCACGTGTTGTTCCACGATGTTTTTTAAGGAAGTTTTTGCCGCGCACCACTATGTGGAACCAGCTGCCCGCTGTAGTATTTCCGAACCAATTCGACTTACGGCCAACTTCCACAAAAGGGCATAACAATTCCTAAAAGGTCGGTAACGCACTCGCAAGCGCTCTATATATTCATGGCGTGTTCATGGGCGGCGGTATAACTTAACATCAGGTAAGCGTCCTTCTTGTTCAAAATAAATAAATATTTTCTAATATTAAAATAATTATATTCCACGTTATTAAATTTGTATCGGTAGACATCCCTACTCATCGGTAAAGAAGACCGAGGATTGTAGGCAGAGAGAAAAAGCCAGCGTAAAAAACTCTCGGCACTCTTAAAATATCAAATCATTATACAAAATGACTATGGCAAACATAAATAGAAGCACCCAGGAAGGACGAACCTCGTTATATATTAAAAAACATCAACATTTATTGTACATCTACAGCTAAGGGTTGATACCCCCGTTTTATTCGCTTGAAAAACTTTATAGCGCCGGTGATAGCATATAACAAAGATTTCTTATACAAATATTTTACTAAGGTTTTTACGCCACCGTTTTATGAGACTAGAAAGCTTAAATTAGAAAATAGAATAGCGCGTATGCGTAAATTGACCAGAAAGTATTTTAAGTCCACGAAATAAAACAAGTTATAATTAATTATTTTTTAATTATCAAAACACACTTAAAACGAAAAGCCTATGTCTACATAAAAGTAATCTTGGTCCGCACTTGGTTCACTTGCCATACGTTGAGGTTCTCGTACTCTTCGATACATGCGTCCACCTAAAATTAATTTTATATTTCGATTACCAACATCAATATTTAGATAATGAATACCGACTTAACCCTTGTGTGTGCGTTCGAAGCCTGAATAATAGATTTATCTATCCTCAATTTTATTGGTACTTGCTCATACAGTGAAGAAAAAACATCGCGAGAAAACTGGCAACCCTCATTATATACACTATACAAAAAATATCAAATCATATTGTTCAGCGTTTGATTTAAAAAAAGGGTGCGTGTACTTATGTACGCGCGTAAGAAGTTATAGTTCTTTCGCATTATTAAAAATAGTTTTTGATTGCATGCAAATAATTAATTACAATTAAATAATCAAAGACCATTATAAAGAAGTATAACTTCAAAAAAGATGTTAGCTTTAAGTACGAAACAAAACTATTCCATAAAATAATTGCTTAGATTCCAAAAAGTCTAGTCAATTATACCGTCAAGATCGTAGAACAATGTCGGATTTGAAAAAAATCCAAAGCCACTTTTTATCATATTTGGATACTACATTGACTAAATATTACGGTTACATTAAAAAAAACCATGTGTTTAAAATTTCAAATTAATCAGTCGGTAAAATGACGGATTGTGATTTTCCTAGAAAACTGTGTAATTTAATTTTAATTATTATTTTTATTTTGTTTCAAAACAAACCTTTTTGTTTGCTTGTATGCCAATTTTCATAACAACAGAATATGAATTAAAATAGTTCTAACAAAAACTAACACGATTATTTTATTGAAATGGCTGCCATGTAAAGTTTACTATTTGTCAGATCCGTCATTATTCTACGACTATGGCGATACGTTTGTAGGAACGACATGTATTATCGGGACACAGTTATTGTATTTTTTTTTTAACTTTTTGAATAAATTCTCACCTGATCTGGCTTGAATCCCTTGTCAACACAGCGTTCTATGACGTCGGCTACCTTCACAGTGTTATTGGAACCGGCAAGTTCACGAACCACGGCGAAGATACGATCCGTTGCACTTATACCCCTGTTTTTGAAGTTACAATTACGGTAAACTATATGTAACTATGACTACGCATTTTCTGACGTTATAGAGTTGTTGTATGAAAACGGTAAAATAATAATTTATTTGCAAGAATATTGTGTAGATAAAAGGCCAATCAAAGATATTTTTTTAAATATATCTATGAATAAGAAAATAACCCGGCTTTCGAATAAAATTTATTTGCATATCGAATTGCGCGCTAATCCATGGATAATTAAATCAGTAAATGCTAATTTAAAGAATATTTAATTACACAGATATATTTTAATATCATTATATATTTATACCTTTGCACATTATCTTCCACATGAGTGAGAGACTGCTTGGACATGTCCACGAGACGAATTGCTTCAGACACGTCCTCCTTCTCAACCATATCTGATAATCTGTCGAAAAACATTCACGATCATTTTTTAAACAATACTAATCAAAAAGAATTTACACCATAGTGACGTCATACCTCACAATAACTTATTAAAAATCCGTAGAGTAATAAGGCTTACTTTGTGTGCGACTTCTTTTCTTGCAAACGGCACTTATCATGTGTCAGTCGATCGCGATCAGAACATTAAAAAAATAGCAATCGAAAAGGTCATCTGTATAAGCAACCTGTACTTTATACTCTTGTATAAAGACTGAAATCTTAACTCTACGGCCACAATCATTTCGATGACGTCATACGTCACACGTCCGGCTAACACTGTGTTTAGGGGTGCACTGATCCCAGGTTAGTGAGCTCACTCACTTCGACTGTGGAACAACACGGCGCGGTCTCACTGCGGTAAGGGCCTATCTAACGATATAAATCTATGCATATATCCATCTCCGTAGCCAGTGGGGCCTTTAACCAGTCTGTAAACTGGTCGAAAAGGAAGAGTACCTATCCTCGACACCGTTTTCTACTAGAATACTAAACACCAGCCTTATTCCTGTGAGACGGTTTTAGCTATAAATTTAAATATTTTTTTTTGGATTTTTAATGAGAATGTCCATAATATTAATAAATCCAGCAGAACTCTACATCTTGATGTCTATAGAGCGTCAATATTACCTAAAACCATTTATATTTTTTAATAATAAAACATTACCTAAGTCTTGCAAGTGCGGTAGACAATCGCAGTATCGCTAGGAGGTTCCTCGCTGACGTAAACGTGACGTCACGGCTGTTACGTGCCTCGCGACGTAATTCGACGTACGACGCTGAAATTTTATATCCTTTTACTAAACAAATGTTTTTTTAAATGCATTTTGCTTTTAATGTTATCGGAGCAATGTAATTACTGTCACCTGTTTATGTAAATATATCAGGGTATGGGAGCTTTCAAGTATTACGTAACGAATTTTGGGGGGGGGGTCCTTTTGTAAAACGTTACGATGCGGGGCGGGGATTGAATTACGCGTTATTGTAAATATTTATTTTTTATTTTCCACTTTCCAGTACTTTATATATTTAGTATAAAGAGGCACAAGGTGGTCACAAAACGTTTTACTATACTTGGGTACGGAAAAACGTTACATGTAGGGTGGGGGGGGGTCAATAATTTCCAAAAATTGCGTAACGTAATACTTGAACGCTTCTTATGAATATTAAAAAAACTCATATTTTTATACTTACAAACAATATAATCAGTGAGGTGGGTAGGCACAGTTGGCTGTTTCCGTTTAGTGAGAGCGATGTACCGACGGACGAGTCGCATCGACAGAGCGCGTATTTCAGTCGGCGGCTGACACGAGTGCTGGTGCACGTACGCTATGTGCTTGGCTAGCTCTAAGTCCTTGTCTCTGGGAATTAAATCAATACAAAATTTATACTACATACTAAAAAATTATTAATACATATTAATTTATATTTGAATCCGTGTCTATGATTTAGTTAGGTGTAGAGCAAATGATGAAAAATGGTTTCGTTAATTCGGTTTTAAATCTCTTCTCTTCTCACTATGTATGCGAGACAATTCGAATGAAAGTAAAATTATCAGCCACATCACATGACATTCCATTTCACGTTATATTCTAACAATTTCGATCAAATTTAAAACATTTTTGTTTTGGTAAGTTCTTAAAGTCTATTTCAGTTTTTTGCTGCGTCAGAAAGAGGCCGATTTTTAATACTCCTCAATTTAGTAAAATTACGTCTTTCGATTATTTTTAAATTGTAAATACACATAGTATAAATATAATTTAAATGAAAATGTATAGTTCATGTGTCAAAAAAACAAATTCATAACTTCATATAACACAATAAAATTTAATATTAATTTAAAAAATGAAAGTACCTATTTGGTTTATCCTGTATAAGCCATAGAAGATCGAATCTGGAGAGCAAAGCCGCGGGCAGTTGTATGTTTTGTTCGATGGTGCGCTTTGGGTTGTACCGCCCATATGCGGGGTTGGCGGCCGCAAGGATCGACACTCGGGCGTTTAAACAGGTCATTATACCAGCCTGAAATTTTACAATTAGTAGTAAATTAGTTATTGACGTGATAACGTCTTATAAATCGATGTTGAAGTTCGTATGGGTAATGTCATATTAAAAAAATCACCTTTTCAATATGCGCAATTACGGTGAGGGAATAACAGGTAACATCGTGAGGAAACAGGCTTCGACAAGCTGACGGCGTGTGTCAAGGCCGATTTACATTATCTTTGTGTTTAGGAGAGTGCTTTAGGATAGTACTTTAGTTAAAACGTAAACGCTACTTGCTTTAGTACGGTTCTACTTGACTTTCAAGTTGAATCAAAATAGAATTGCTTTTTATTTTTGTTTCAAGTGATACCCCTCCCGCGCCCGCGCACCCCCCTCGTTGTGTGTAAACACGTAATTTAGTAAAATCTTTAGGAGAGTGCATAAGTGCCGTGAAACGCGTGCGTGATTTTTTATTTTTAAAATGGTCGGAAGGTACAACCATCAAATTTGTGTCTGAATATGCTGTTCACGAATGTTTGTGGAACGTTAAAAACAATTTATACAAAAACAAACAGGCTGGGCATTCGGCAAACACTGCCTTAAAAGAAGCTATTTTGTTTATTATTTATATTTAGTTTATTTATTTCGAATAAAATCTCGTCTTCTATTTGTTCCATAACTACAGTTAGTATTTTGCGTAGAATAGAGCGTATTTGCCGACGTCGCGTCGTTGCGCGTTCATTGTGGCGCTGTAATGATACTCTACTGGAAGAAATGTAAACGTTCACTCGCAACGCACTAAAGCACTAAAGAACTTGCCTTTCAAGATGTACTAAAGCACTCTCCTAAACACTAAGATAATGTAAATCGGCCCTCAGGCACTGAAGGTTGAACACCTACTTGCCTATTAATAAAAAATATTATCACGAAACCGATACAGAAATCTGAAGCCTAGTGCCAGTGATGTTTTATTATAAAATTTAACTTTAATTAAAATAAAAAAATTGAAGATGGTATGACTAACTCGTGACCATGCAAAGCACTTAAATCGCCGGGTCAGATGTGCAATATTACCTTAGCAATACTGATGGTCTGCTGTTCCATGACCTCATGTATAGCGGTTCGGTCGCTGTCCGCCATTTTGTCAAATTCATCGATACAGCACACGCCTTGGTCCGCTAACACTAATGCCCCACCCTCCAACATCATTTCACCTGTGAAGGGATCCTGTAACATTTTATATTTTACGTTATTTAAATAAACATTATAAATGACGTATAAGTTACAATTTAATAATAGTAGTATGTAGTTATATAGTAAAAAAAACTACGTGTTGCATTTCGGGAGTGCCGGCAGAAGTGAAAACTTGAATATGAACGTTGTGCATTTTTTATATTTTAGAATGGTTAGGGAATAATTTTGCACGAATTGCTTTAATTATCAGTATAAAAGTACTATCATTTATGTGGTAGAATACAATATTTATTTATTGCGCTATCGTACACAAACATGACAATTTATATTACATTAAATACGCCGCGCCAGCTTTCTACTCTCCATTCGTCTTACGAATTTTCGATCAGGTCAAGTCCTGACGCGAGTTTAACATTTATTACCCATTCCAAAAAAAGTGTCACTTCAAAAATTGACTTATTTTGTATACACTAGACTAGTGTGTTCTATTATCATAAGTAAATAATCAATTTATAATTTCCCTGAGAATAGAACTCAACTCTCCAGGGACCCAGAATAGACCCCCTTAATAAATTAATATAATATTTTTTTATTCAATAAATTAATATATTCATTAATGTACCAGGATTTTCAGTGTTTACCTTTAAAACGGCAGCGGTAAGACCGACTCCAGAAGACCCTCTGCCAGTGGTATACTGGGAGCGGGGAGCCAGACGATCTATGTAGTTGAGGAGCTGCGACTTGGCAACTCCAGGGTCTCCCATGAGACAAATGTTAATGTTACCACGAATTTTCATACCGTTTGGACGTCTGTAAAAAATATCAATATATATGCCAAGCCTGTTTTGATAATACAATAATTCCACTTGAATCAAATCCACATTATAATGTAGATGCGTTTACCATTAACCCATTGTGATACACGATCTAGACCCAAGATGTTTGTTGCGTTTGTAATCAATGGTTTCAAACAAAATAATTTATTTGGTATGTAAGACGCAATTTTGACAATATTTATCATACAAATATAACATCAACATATTTAACATACTAAAAATGTAGTGACAAAATAAAATAAAAAATGGCAACATCGTAACATAAAACTGAATAACAGAACCTCACCTATCAACACCCCCAACCAGCAACAGCAACAAAGCCTTTTTAACATCTTCGTGGCCATATATTTCTGGCGCAAGACTTTTCGCCATACGAGAATAGAGATCGTCTTCCGCCAACTCCGCTAACTCCTCCTCGGTTAAAGCTTCTGCCAGTTCGCTTTCGTCGGCTTGGTTCAGACATGTTACACCCTTAAATATTCATCAATATAAGCGATCGAAGTTTTTACTGTACCGTAATGGGCGAGACATTTTATAAAACCAAATGAAATCTAAGATTTTGGTTGTTGGAGCCACTAAGTGCTCGTTCAGACACGGCGGGAACCGCGCGATTTCAAAATGGCATGAAAATCGCGCGGGTCTTATTTGTATGAGTTATTAAGTAATCGTTCAGACATACCTGCGCGGTTAATCAAACCGCACGGTTTCCGCAACCCAACCGCCAGAAAATAGAATCGCGATACTCCCGCGCGTTTCTATTACTATGAAGATCGTAAGCGGTTCAAACCGCACGATCTGACAATCGCGCGGTTCCCGCCGTGTCTGAACGAGCACTAAGGCTTTAGCGTGCGACCTCATCTCCGTGGATATAGGTTCGAACGCAGGTTGTGCACTAATGACTTTGTTGTGCAAATCTAATATCGCTCGTACGGTGAAGGAAAACTTCGTGAGGAAACCGGCATGTCCCAAACCCACAAACCGACAACATGTGGCAGACAGAAGGCCGATCTTGTCTATGATATTAAAATGATCAAGGAAATGGATCATATCAGACAGCTGCAGATTGTAGCCAAGACCCAAATAGGGTTGTAGCGGCACTGGTTAATAAATCACATTTATTCTTAATTGTAAAATATAATTAATAGAGTTACTAAAATAAGTAAAGTAAAGAATTAAATAAGTAGTTGTAATAAATTCATTCTATTTGGAGACATCAATAATGAAACAATATAGAAATTGAGTGAGTTTATAATTTTACTCTAGCCATAAAATACTAATAAAAAGGGTGATTGTATAAGTAAAGTAATGTTGCACTATTGCCATAAAATAAAATAAAAAACTAATGTTGAAAAGCGAGTGATTTCTTCGGAATAAAAAGCTATAAACTCCAAGTATGATTTAATATTACATTTTATTGTAGTTTGATATAAAATAACAATTTTTATTTTCGAATAACTTTTATTATAAAAATTGGCTGGTTAATTGTTAATGAAATATCATATTATCATACAAGTATCACAAAACTCAAAACATAATTAATATTATAATTTTGATATTATATATCAATACACTATTGTCAATTGATGTTATTATTTGTTACTACAACCTCAAGGAAAATCCATATATGTACATATCATTAACATAATTTGCAATAAACTAATATTAAATTAAATAAGACTACATATGATAATTTTATGAGCATGTTAGTAATATTATAAAAACTTACATGCGCCTCTAAATAGGTATCAGATAGCAGCCCTTGGACCATTTGCCTGAAGCCAGAATTGAGCAGCGGCAGGAATATCCCAGTGACTGCTACATGGTCCCCTGGTTGAGCGCGACGCGTGGTCTCACCGCGACAATACACTGATAATTGACGAGGTATGTGGCCTACTGGCACTTGGTCAGACTGAAAAAGGGCAAATATATTAACTGCAAACACTGTAGGAGCAAATGTTAATTACTGCCAATGGACTTTGTATCCGGCTAATAAATAAATTTAAAAAAAAAATGTTAATTACGCATATAAAAAAAAAAACATTGGTGCAGTCAACCCGGGTTCAGGGTCACATGCTAAAGCCAAAAGTAGCAGTTTAAATAGTTTGCACTCACATGCTCCTGTATCTTAATCTCTTGGAACTTCTGGAACCGTGAACCGCGTGTCTGTAAGTGTAATTGTCCAGCAGTCTTATTAACACGACACTCATCTGCTGTACAGGCAGGTGGCGGAGTAAACTGTAGGGAGCGGACTGGTTGATATGTCTCAGCTCCACAAGCACTGCACGAGTATGTAGCTACTATAAGTAGTGGCTTTACTTCGGTACAACGGGTTACTATTCCTGGAAAATGCAACGAAATTTATTTTAAAAGTCTAAATATTATACCTAGACAAAGGAAATTATAAAAATATTGTGTGATATAATGTACACATGCTACTCTTTTATAACAAATATGCTTTAATACCAAGGAATAAGTGCAACTCACCTCTGACTGTAACTAGTTTTCCAATGTGTTCAGCTTTTACGTCTCTGATGGGCACTGATTTTGATGTTGTTAAATCTTTGAAATACACTTCACTACAAAAAAAATTTAGTTAATTTTTTACAATAAAAAAATAACTTAAGATAGGATTAGGATTTCATATAAATAAGGATCAAATCAGGATGACCTTTGTAGTCTTTACAACATAGAGTGGTGCATCTTCGTGCATAATTTCTATGTGTATTTATTATCAATTGCTTAATATTATCATACACTTACAATCGTCTAATAAGTTCAGGGGGGTATCTGTTCCTAGGGTCTCTCATTTCTCCCGGAATCCTATGGCTTCTTGATTCTAACATAATTCTATGCTCAATATAAACATCTAATGCATCTTTAGCGTCAACCTAAAACATATAATAATATAAAAAAATTGCTTAAAATTAAAATATTAATATAGTTATACAAAACCTTTACTGCATTTTTTTTGTTAAACAGTACTTTTTAAAGGTGAAAAAATTACTTAATGAAAATGTGTAACCTCTCTGTGTTTGTATTCAGGTAGCATTTCATAAACGACATCAGATACCATGTTAGTATATCGTCTCGTATTTTTAAGCACAGCTGCACATAATCCTTCATTCATCTCGTGTAAATCATCCAAGTCAACCACAAAGGCAGTCTACAACAAACAAAAATATAAATAAACAATGCAAACAAAAACTATCATAACCTCAATTACTTAACATTACCTGTTCCCTATGCGCAACTTTGGTAAGCTGCTCAGAGTATTTAAAAAACTTTGCTCCATCTTCGTCTGTCTGGCAAAAGTCAATAAAGAAATTTTTAAATGACTCTGAAACATAAAGTACCTATTTTTGTTAAACGGTAAAAGTTAGTAATCTTTCCACTGGTTACACCACGATTTACCTCTATCGGCAGTATAATCTCGCATAGCCATAATTGAATTTCGATATCTGTTAATTCTATCACGTAAAAACTCACTAAAATAAATCCAGATGCTGCTTAGTGCTTACTGACCAAACAAAACAAATTAATAAAATAAACGTTTTGGCGCGTAAACGAAACCAATGAGCTAGTTTGTTTTTTTTTAAGCCACAGATCAAGACAATAAATATTACGCAACACAGATTACTTAATAGCATTATACTAAAGGCAGACCACATGTTAAGTAAAGGTAACGGTACAATAGTATGGACTGAATAGTCAAATAGAAAATCGTTTATACAGGTTTATTGGTAATTCAAAGTACTTCTGTTAGGTGATAGAACTCACCCTTATTTATTATAATTTTAACCCCCATATTTATGCATTATGAAGAAGTGTACAGTTTCTTGGTGAATAATAATTAAAAAGTGCCAATTTAAGTCTTCTCAATATTTTTTTCCACTAAAATGCCTTAAAACAAAAAATGTTATAAAAATTGTCTTACAGATTATTTTAATAACAATCGTTTTCTCAGCTCTTCAACAAAGAAATGGTTTTAAAATCTTGGCATATATCCTAATCTTAGTATAGGCAGCGGCACGTAAGTCTAGCGCTGGCCGATACGTGGAGGGGATTGCTGCGCATGTGAACTGTCGCGCGGGGGTCGGAATGCGACTGGAGAGCCAATCGAAACTCTTCATTCCGCTAGCCCCCTTCAGGTACCTTATTCTTTACTTCTGCGCAATAATGGTCAGCGCTAGAGTTTCGTGCCGCTACTTGTACATCTGTACATTTATCACTGGCATTAGTAATGTTGTGCGTTTTCCAATTACAGCGCATTTTGCGGCATAATGCTCAACGTTGAGTGTTCCAACTACAGCAACGCTTCGCACAATTGAGCACTCTCAAAACGAATGCTCTCGCTTGCTTCTCGCAAACAATACCAACACAGTGACAAAAAATTGACCAGTATTTTTCTTTAAGTTGGCATTTATCGAAATTTTCGTTAGTAAATAATATTTATTGTTGAAAAATTTGTAAGGCTTTCGTTTCGTCGTAGATTTTGAAAATAATTAAAGTTATTTCAAACTGCTAAAAAAAAAAAATATTAGTATGGATGATAAATAGTTACTTTTTTTATATTCCACATTTAAAATATGAATACAATTTTATTTTAAAATTCGAATCTGTAAACAAATTTATTTTACAGGATTTGCATATTTTTACGGATTTTTTTTTTACTAATTCACGTTCCAATTAAGCTTCAGCATTATGCGGCATTGTACGGCACTGAGTCGCATAATGCTCTGTAATTGGAAAACGCACGTTTATACCTCTACTAAATGTAATTCTATGATTCCGACTGAAAGACTCTGTATCCATGGTTATGAAATAAATTATTAAAAAAAAAATACCTCTACTAAATCTGTGTAGTAATGTCAATTTTGGCGCCAGTTTGCAATGTCAACGACAAAATATAAACTTTGTTTTGCAATTTCTAGCAGTGATACATTTAATTGTAAAATGTATGTTTTATAACAAAATTAATGTATACAACTTATTAACATGGGAGACTCTGTTGGTAAATATATGTTAAATTCATTGCTGTTGTTTTAACTTTGATATTAATGAGACTAACATCACGTATTGTTTCTTTACAGCTGGTCAAAGAGCTAAACGGCAAAAAGTTGATAAACATGGTCGCTTATCTGCTTTTGAAAAACTTAAACAATTAAAGGGAAAAGGATCTAAGCATAAATACGATGTAGATGAGTTAGAGAATGTGTATGATACTGTGGATGAAAAAGAGTATAGTGATCGCGTGTTACAAAGACAAGAGGAAGATTGGATTGAAGACGGTATAGTTTTAGTCTACTTTCTATACACGTGTTTATATTATACAAAATTTCCTTAATCATTCATATTTTAGATGGTACCGGCTATGTTGAGGATGGGCGTGAAATATTTGATGATGATGAAATTGACGATTCGTATGCTATGCCTGACAGCAAAGAGAGTGGTAGAGGTGTTAAGAGAAAGGCTAAAGTTGCTCCACCTATAGGAAAAGGAAATATTAAGAATCTTATAGGGGCTATGCCAGCAAAGAAAAAAGAGGTAAAAGAAGTTTGTTGTTAGCCATTTTTTCTTTACACTTAGCTGGAATTTCTTCAATTTTAGGAGCAATTAACTTAATTACAACTATTATTAATGTACATATTAGAAATATATCTTTTGACCAAATACCATTATTTGTATGATCAGTAGGAATTACTACTCTACTTTTACTTCTTTCTTAATCAGTCCTCGCAGGTGCAATTACAATACTTTTAACAGATCGAAACTTAAATACATAATTTTTTGATCCTGCTGGAGGAGGTGACCCAATTCTCTATCAACATTTATTTTGATGTTGTCAAATTAGCTATAAAACTAAATGATTCTGTGTTGGTTCTGCATCTGAGGTTCTTAACAATAATGAAATATTTATGATATTCATTCTCTCTATTATATTCATGATATTCTCTATTTATGCATACTAACTAAGAATTGTTTATTTGTGAACAATAATTTTTTAACAAAAGTTTAATTTTACAGGATGTAAAAATATCTGATGACAATATATTGTCAGATATTATGTCTGATTTAGATGGCACTGCTGCAGCAACAGTCAAACCCAAAGCCCAAGTAAACAAATTGAGTAGTATTGATACCAGCAAAAAGGATGCACAGAATTATTTTAAGTCATTAACTTCTGCAGTAAAAAAATCTAAACCTACAATAGTACTCAATGATCCACCTAATGTTAAACAGGAAATTGTAAGTTGAAAGAGGTATTATAAGTCAACACTTATGGAGATTTTTTAAAGATTTAGAGTAATCCTAAACTATATAATATCATAATATTTGTTTTATATATTTAGTCTAGACTCTATTAGATTTTTAATTGTTGTTGATATTGTAGGAAAAGCCTGTGCTAGAATTAAATGGACAGTCACCAAAAAAAAGTACTTGGACAATAGATAAAGAAATTAAAAAAGAACTTGAAGATTCACAAATGCAAAATATAGAGGAATTTCAAACACAAGACATTGATTTGGGTGATGATTTCAGTAATGATGCTATATCTGCTGTTAACATAAAAGAGGAAATACCTAGTTCATCTAATACTATCTCTGATGTAGCTCAAGAATTTCTCAATGACAATTTTGATATATTCCCAGTTAAGAAGCAGTCACCTAAAGAATTGAAACCATTGCATACATCATGGAATGAACAAGTTGGTGATAACAATGTTGTTTCCATACAGTCGGATGGTAAATTGCCTCTTCAAAGTAATAAAGATGGTAAAAAGGTGCTCAGGTTTTATTGGTTAGATGCCTGGGAGGATAAATTTGTTAAACCAGGTGTGGTGTACTTGTTTGGTAAAGTGTATGTGAATCCTAAAAATAAGAAAGCTGGTTGTGTCTCATGCTGTTTAGTTGTAAAGAATATAAACCGTCAAATGTTCCTGCTGCCTAGAGAATATGTAAGTTGTTCACAAATTACGTATATTTCTTCACTAATTTAAATTAGCTCTGTAGTTTCAGTATGATTAACTCACCATTAGTAAAGCTTCATGAACTAAAACCTTTTTATACAGTTTATATTTATTTTATATTCCGCCTTTGTAAAAGTTAAACTAATAAAGAAGTATATATCTAATATGTATATTTATATGTTTCAGAAATTAGACCCAGTGACACTAGAGCCTACAGATGAGGAGGTTGGTATAATGGATATGTACCAAGAGTTTAACACTTCTGTGGCGACTGAGTTAGGTATAAAAGAGTTTAAGTCGAGAAAGATTACTAAGAATTATTGTTTTAACATACCAGATGTGCCTGCACAGTGCGACTATCTCGAAGTCAAGTATATGGTGAGATAATGATTAATAGTTTTTAATATAAATAAGATTTAATTAACATTACTTGACCTTGCTATTTTTGAGGTTAGTTATGTAAATAATAACTGTTATAGAGTTTTTTACTTTAATAATATATTGACGTATATGTATAATATGACGTATGTCTTTATTAATTACAATATTTTCAGGCTTCCATTCCACCGCCACCTAATAAGAAATATCTTACATTCTCTCATATATTTGGAGCAAACACTTCATCGCTAGAGTTGTTTCTTCTTGAAAGGAAGATGAAAGGACCTTGTTGGCTTGAAGTTGTTGAAGCTGAGAGTGTCGGAGCAAAGGTGTCATTATGCAAACTGGAAGCAAGTTGTGATAATATGGAAAATATTAATGTTATTAGGAGTGGCGAAGATTTGGAACCTCCTCCTATTATTATTGCAGCTGTGAGTAGACCTTTTTGGGCATTATACTTTTTTTTATAGAACAGGGGGCCGCCGTCCATGGACACTCTCAATGCTGGAGGGCTCGCGAGTGCGTTGCCGGCCTTTCAAGAATTCGTGCGCTCTTTTCTTGAAGGAGATTGATACTCTTTTGTCTGTACATTTAAAAAGTTAAACCAATTTTGTAATTCTAGAAAATGTTTCCGTGGTATTCGAACCCGATAATCTAAATTCACTTTAATTTAGATATTAAATATTATTTATTTATTTTATATTATAATCTCTGATGTTATCTTTGTTGTACTTGTCTATGATATGCAAACAATTTTTATGATGGAAAAGTATCTTAGTTATCAACGTGAATTGTGTATCCTCCTGGGTTCGAGTCCAGGGGACACAATATTTTTACGATTTGTTATACAGGCTGAAAAATTAATATTTATAGAGTAGGCAAAAATGTTTTTACCAAATGCCTGGAACGTTAGGCGACATTTTTTAATATGGATCAAACTTATTTTGTATCTTTAAAACCTATTATTTATTTTCTTTTCTAACCGGGGTTAGCCATTTTTTTATACAAAATATATTTTGGATAACAAGACCTTGAACTGTATAAAGAAATATATGTTTTTGTTGATTGTGTAAAATATAATTTTAGATAAATATGAGAACAGTGACTGATGCAAAAACAAATAAAACTAAAATCTTAATGATAAGCTGTTTATCGCACAACAGCTTTCCAATACACCGGCCACCCCCTAATCCACCATTTCAACAACATTTTTGTGGTAAGTTTTTCTTTAAAATAGTTATTCAAAAATGATCTACATATTCTAAATTTATGTACTGTCATGCTGTCTACGACAAAATCAATATTTTTATATGTTGACAGTGAGTTCACAGCAACGGTATTTTATTTTTAATTTGGACAATATTGTATGAGCTTAGTACAGTTAAGATAATGTATGTATTTTTGTGAAAATTAAATGATCCTGATTGTACAATTAAAGTAATCTTCGATATTCCATTCCACTTTATGTTTTATATAGTATTTTATTAATTCTAAAAAATAAAAGGAATCTCAGTTATAAGTTATAACAAAAATAGATATTTTTCAATAACAGCTTTAGATTCATAATTTTTTTTTATTTTGTCCATTTTAGCCAGGTCTCTATTCTCCTATCTGGACAAAGCGTTATTGATAAACAACTTGTTTCTTTACAGTAATGACAAAATGCAATGAGTTATGGCCAATTGATCTCAAACAAAAGCTACCTCAGTACAAAGCGACAAAATTAACTAAATGTGACACAGAAAGAGAACTATTAAACTTCTTTATGGTTCAGTTTTGGAAATTGGACCCCGATCTGGTCATCGGTCACGATCTGCAAGGATTCCAACAGGACCTCTTAATAGGAAACATTCTAGACCTAAAGATACCGAATTGGTCTCGTCTAGGCAGGCTCAATAGATCTGTGGCTCCACAGAAAAGATTTGCAGCTAGAGATGCCTTCTTGGGAAGACTCGTTTGTGATATTAAAATCTCAGCTATGGAATTAATTAGAGCGAGGAGTTTCGATCTAGATACGTTGTGCGTAAATGTTCTGAAGATGAAAGAAGGCGACAGAATAGAAGTGGCCCTAGAAGACTTACCTCGGTACTATGAAAACAGCGACGATCTACTCAAACTCATCACGCTTACTATGCAAGATGCTTCATATATTCTAAAAATCATGTGCGAACTAAACGTTTTACCGCTAGCGTTACAAATTACTCAAATTGCCGGTAACGTTATGTCTAGGACGCTGTTGGGGGGTCGGTCTGAGAGAAACGAGTTCTTGCTCCTACATGCGTTCAACGAGAAGAACTATATCGTCCCTGATAAGGTTTACGGGAAGAAAAATACTGTCGAAGATGAGAATGAAGAGGAGGGAGTCAACAAGAAACAGGGAAAGAAAAAAGCTGCTTATTCTGGAGGATTGGTTCTCGATCCGAAAAAGGGCTTCTACGATAAACTTATTCTTCTAATGGATTTCAACTCTTTGTACCCGAGTATTATACAAGAATTCAACGTGTGCTTCACGACTATTAAAAGAAGAATCACTACAAATACCGATGACGATATAAACAATCTGATCCTTCCTGCACCTAACACTGAATTTGGAGTTTTACCAACACAAATCCGGAAACTCGTCGAGAGTAGGAGGGAGGTCAAAAAGTTAATGAAGGCCCCAGATTTGCCCCCAGAACAATACATGCAGTATAACATACGACAGACTGCCTTGAAACTGACTGCAAATTCTATGTATGGGTGTCTCGGATTCGCACATTCGAGGTTCTATGCCAAGCCGCTGGCGGCGCTCGTCACCATGAAGGGCAGAGAAATCCTCATGGACACCAAAGAAATCGTCCAAAAACTGAACTATGAGGTCGTCTACGGAGACACCGACAGTTTGATGATAAACACAAACTGCTTAGACTACGAACAAGTATTCAGAATCGGAAATGATCTAAAACGAGAGATCAATAAAAAGTACAAACAGATCGAGTTGGATATCGATGGAGTTTTCAAATATCTCTTATTGTTGAAAAAGAAGAAATATGCCGCCGTAGTTGTGAGTAGAAATAAAAATGGGGAATTGGTGTTCGCTCAGGAGCACAAAGGTTTGGACATTGTGAGACGAGATTGGTCTCAGTTAGCGGCCGAAGCGGGGAAGTTCATACTTAGCCAGATCCTCTCCGAACAAAGTGCGGATGAAAGACTTGAAAGCATTCAGAATCATTTGAACAAGCTGAAAGATGACCTCATGAGCAATCAGATACCTCTATCGCTTCTAACAATAACGAAACAACTTACGAAAAACCCGAACGAATACGCCGACAAGCACGCTCAACCGCACGTCCAAGTCGCCCTCCGACTAAATAGTAAAAACAGTCGCCGATTCAAAAAGGGAGACATAGTCCCTTACATCATATGCGAAGACGGAACCGCGAACTCGGCTACCCAAAGAGCGTACCACGTGGAGGAACTAAAAAGTTCTGATAACCTCAAAATAGACTTCAGATATTATTTAGCGCATCAGTTGCATCCGGTCATATCCCGTATCTGTGAGCCCATCGAAGGCATGGAGCCGGCGAGAGTGGCAGATTGCCTCGGCCTCGACCCGTCCGGGTATCGTCAGGCGAAAAAAGAAAACACGGAGACGTACGAAGTTGAGAATGAGCAAGAGAAGTACCGGTATTGTAAAGAGTTCAGCTTCGTTTGCGTCAATGAGAGTTGTAAAGTGGAGAATCGGATAAGAGATACGTTGCTCAAAGGGGACAAAGATAGTGTGACGTTTTTAGAGAAATGTCAAAACGAAAAGTGTGAATTACGCCCGGTTGACTATTTGGCGAGTGTGCAAAATCAGTTGAGTTTGCAAATACGGGAATATCACAACGAGTATTATGCTGCGTGGGTTTCGTGCGAGGATCCGGCGTGTGGCGGCCGAACAGCGCGTCTGCCTCAGACATTCGCGGCCGGATATCCGGTGTGCCGGCATTGTGAAAAGGGACTGATGTTCAGAGATTATACGGAGAAAGACCTGTATTTGCAACTTAACTTCTTTCTGTATCTCTTCGATTTGAACAAACATGCCAACGCAAGTGAGTATATTTTATTTGGTTATTTAACTAAAAATAGCCTTACCGCTAATAACTCTTTCTAGGCAAAACTATTATTCTTAAATAAAGTAAGCCGTAAAGTAATTAATTTGGTTATTAATATTTCTATTTGTAAAATTAGCAAATCGTTAACTACGCGTCAGTAGCTAGACCATTTTTGAGACTGACCATGATAAATATTTATTTTTGTTTTAGTGTTAAAATCATACTCGTGTGTAGATCCTACTCATTTTGTTATAGATAATAGAATAGTGTTCAAAATTTTATTTTTTAATCAGTAAATAACATTTTATCTTTTCAGAAACGAAAGTATCAACTCAAGTTGCCAGCGCATTTTTGGTTTTAAAAGAAATGGTTGAAAACTGGCTTTCACATTCAGCTTATTCAATAATATCTCTAACAAAATTGTTCAGATTCTTCAATGTGAATACAAAAGCCAAAATTAAATCGGAACCTGTAGAAATTGATATAACCCCAGAAACAGAACACATCGATGCCTTGATGGAAATGGGCGTCTATTAAATGAGTTATTAATTGTTGTATAATGTAATCTGTATATAGCCTAATAAATGTTATACCTACATGATTGTATTTTTATACCCAACACTTGTGTGTGCAATTATAATCAAGAAAATAAATACTGTTTTATTAAATTAAATCCAACAAAAAATTCATTTATGAATAAACTGAAACCAATTTGAATATTGGATTCAGTTTCATTCAATATGTTTAAAAAAATAATATATTGTTTTTAATCTTCTGAAAGAGCCTGCAGATATTCCAAACTTCTGAAAAATTCTAGAAATAAATACATACATTACAATCGTTGAGTAATATTAAATAGCTCAGCCCCAGTAAATTCACTCATAAAACACATGAAAACTTAGTACCTATTGTTGTCATTCCCAAATTATTAATTGTTCTTGGCTGATGGCTCATATGTTTTAATATTGCTAATTGTTAACAATGATTGGACTTAATATCTTTTATCAGAATGCTCGAAGACTGAGCAGAAAAGGTATATTCAATAGAGAAGACATGGCAATGGCAGCCAATTGGAAGATTAAGATGCACTTACAACATAACCTGATTGGAAACACAATAATTAATTTAATATAAGTGATTGATATTAACTTATATATCAGGATATAGGGATATCGAGATTTCTTCCATGCAACCTTAGTTATCCTTATAACTCTCCTTAGAAATCTCGTTTATTAGCTATAAGTCCACCTGATGCAATATGAAAGTGTTGTGCAATGACCTGGAATTTTTTAAAAATAAACATGAGCTTTTTAAGCTCGCTCCACAATTATTGTGACGTGGACGTCTTACCTACCCCGCCTCACGGTGTTATACAATGTTTGATTTAGCTTTCTGCATGAGCCTACATTATTGTTTGCTGTGATCTTATATCTCTGACGCTTTAGAAACCCAAAACTTCAAACGTTGCGTTGATAACATCAATATGATTAGACCTTTGTATGTCAATAATTTTCCGGAACCCAAAATCATTAAATTAGTTGATTAGATTAGACTGGCATCTAATTAGTTCTCTAAGAGCGAGGCCCCACTACTGGGTTGCGTCGTCGCCGCTGCGAGGTTTCCTATATTATTTTTTCTACATGTCCCAATACATCGTTGCGTCCGCGTCGTCTCGCTTAAACGGATCGTCGGACAAGAGACCAAGCAGGGGGGAGGATGAACATTATTTCTTAATGCTATCAGAATTCAGAGGAGATATCCAGAATCTTCAATGGTTTCTAAGTTTAATTCAGCGGTGGTGTAATAAAATCAACAAAAGAACACGTTTGTGTCTGTCCATTACAAAGGCTGTGACGCAGATGGGACGGGGTCTATACACTCTTGCGTCGCGACGTCGTGCGTCGACGCAACGCAGACGTGACGTACAATGCGTCGATCCGATGCGACGACGCGATGCAACGCAGTAGTGGGGCATCGCCCTTAGTGTTAAGCGTTAGAAAATTCCTTTCAGTAAAATTAAAATTCTTAACGGAAATTTTTTCTGAGTTCAGTTAGAATATTTTTATTTTTGTAGAAGAGAACTCCAATTTATCCAGATCAGAGGAACTGGATATTTCAGATTACATATGACTACTTAAATTGAGAAAGAAATTGCCATGAAAATGTCCACAGGCGACCGAATAACATTAAATCCTGTAACTCCAGGTATAAAAAAACAGCGTGTTCATGTTATAGTCAAGACGAAAGCCTCCAACTTAGGTAATTGACATAAATAAAATGACCTTGCTAAAACTTACTACATAATTTATTATTAAAAGCATAATACACAAATCAAATATTTAATAATAACCCCTCCCGCGACCTCTGCCGCCTCTGCCTCGACCTCTGAAGTTATTTTGCTCAAAATTTCCAAATTGAGGCCGATTGCCATGTTGCGGACCTCGCGGCCTAAAATTTTGATTGTGCTGTTTCCCGCCGTTCGTGAAGTGTCGAGGACCCTGATTATTGAAATTCCCACGAGGTTCATAATTATTCTGACCGTGTTGCACGTTATTCGGTTCCGGGTTAAAGTTGTTTTGGTTGCCTAAAGGCACATTGAAATTCTGAGATTGGTTGTACACCAATGTGTGTTGTGTGTTGTTCGGAGTTTGATATGGGTTCTGCTGATTTCCGCTATTGTAGGGCACCCTAAAGTTGTGCTCCGAGTTGAACGAGGGTGTGTCGAACGAAGATATCTGGTTGGGGAAGTCGGGCTGCGAATTCCTCTGCTCGACATTTTCTTGGAGGTCTCCGAAGGATCTCGGTTGGAATGAAGTTGTGGGAGTGACATCCGCTACTTGTGCAGGGGCAGTCGAACTGGATTTGATGGAGGCTTGCACTAGAGCGAGAAGATCTGAGGCAGAAGAAATATTCTTAGCGAAGTCGAAAAGGGGAGGGGCCGCCTTTGGACTCTCCGCTTTCGGTGGAGTCTTGTTTTCTAGCGATTTCTTGACTATCTCCATCTCTTGTCGAATCTGATCTTCTTTGACTTTTTGTGTTGCCGAATGGAATAACTAGAAAAAGCATGAATATTAAATTTAAATTAAAGAAAAGCAAGCAAAGCCATACAAAAAGAGAAGAATTTGACATCTCACCTCATCAACGGTGTAATCATCGTCATCGCTATCGATGGCGACAGGCTTGACGTCAACTTTCTCTGGTTGTTTCATCGGCACAGACTCCGTAACAGCCGCAGCCTCCGCATCTGCGCTGACGTATTTTCTCAAACGCTCAACTCTTGCAGGTTCTCGCGCTTCTAGCTTCTTCAAATACGCTATTAAGCTGTGCTGTTCTTCAGCTGAGAGTTCGTTAAAGTTCTTGAGTAGAGTCTCAAGGTCCGAGTCGGAGAGGCCGTCCATTGCGTCCGGGAGGTCGTTAGCGGATGCCCTATTCAAATATTAATAATCGTAATAAATTCGTCATTTGTTAAATTAACCGCTAAAGTAAAATATTTAATTAAAACGTAACACAATACGTGCAAATATTACAAACGCGGACTTTAATCGTTTATTAATAAAATATAGTATTTAAAAAATTAGTTCTCATACGCGTGGATTATTTGTATAATTCATACAAGTTAAAGAAGTATTTTTTATTATTTTGCAAACTTTCCTCAATTGTCCTTTATTTGTCAAAGACGATTAAATTAGAGTTATAAATAATTAATCCTTACTTATTATCATCATAAGCAGACTGAAGCATTTGTAAGGCCGAAGCGGCGGCAGAATCGCTCCCTTCCATTCTCTTGTTGGATTCAATTGTTTTCACGTGCTCCTTGAGTCTTGCCTCCCTTTTCTTCGCCTCGGCCATACCGACCTAAACATAGATCATATAGACTTTTGCAATAAGTAATGTAAATAATTATCCATTAATAATTTCACCCAGGCTTAGAAAAATAATAATTACACAGGCCTACAAAAAAAAAATTTTTTTTTTGGTGCAGCTCCTATTGTACATATTGTCGATAAAATAGGTTATGTACAATATATTGACATATGTAATTTTAACTCATCAGCTCTAGTTTACCCACTACCCTTATTTTCTTTTTTTTCCCGCCTTGGTCGTAAATAGTGATTATTACATTACTTATTACGTTACTAATTCAATATGACTAGTACGTCCAGATGTTGTGTTAACGATTCTGATAATTTTTGCTATGTTTGTGGTCAATACATACTGAAAGATCGAAGCGTATAACGATGACAAACACTGTGAATCGTTTGTATTTTGCTTATTTCGGTATTGAAATTCACCACCAATATAAAGTGTGGGCGCCACATGTGTGCACAATATGCGTTGAACGTCTACGACAGTGGGAGAAAGGCACACGGAAGTCTTTAAAGTTTGGAATGCCTATGACATGGCGAGAACAAAAAAAAAACATTATGGCGACTGTTACTTTTGCAAATATAGTGGGCAACAACAAAAAAAATCTATATCTATATAAAGAAATGGAAATACCCTAAATTTCCCTCAGCACAAAGACCTATTCTTCATCCAGAAAATGTTCCAGTACCAGCTTTTCACCAGGTAGTGCAGCAATCTCAGGAGTATCAATCTGAAATACCTTATTCTTCCCAAATAGATGACGAATTTGAATTCTGCGGGAGATCATCAAATCCTAACCCATTTTAACAGAATGAGCTGAATGACCTCATAAAAGACTTAGGGCTTTCGATAGAACGTGCTGAGTTACTAGCTTCAAGATTAAAAGAAAATAAATGCCTTTCTTCTGACGTTCGAGTGTGTACATATCGTACGAGAGAACAAAACTTATTGCAGTTCTTTTCATCTGAAGAAATAGTTGTATATTGCTGTATTGTCAGTGGTTTGCTGACATTCATGAGTTTGCCGATCTATCAGTCCAATGAATGGCGTCAATATCTCTATCTCAAAAGTAATCTAGATCAATTCCAACACAATTTAGGAGACCTAAGCGAAGAACAAGGAGAACGAGATTACCGAGACATAAAAGCAATGGAGAACATATACCAAGGAAGATGGGACGCTCATATGATGGCCGATTACTGTAGGGGAATCATGCGAGATTGCCCAAGTCAATTTAATTTGAGAAAATCGCTCAAAAGACAATTTCTTGATGTTTAATGCCATAAAAATATATATTTATTGTAAAAAATGTTTTTTTTATGTATCTCGGAAACTAGAGCTGATAGAAAAAAACTGATTACATTTATGAATTCACCATGTAAGACATGCTTATTCATTGACATTATTATTAGGTCTAAAATCCCCGACACCAAAATGGTTGTAGGCCAGTGTTATTATAGCAAGACTGACTTTTCGATGTTTAGACTAAAAATACCTATCTAATACCTTCATATAATTCGTATCTAATTGTACACAGAATTTAAATTTATAAATAAAAGATTAATACGCAATGTAGATATGTAAGACTAGGTCAGTCTAATATTTTTACATTTTTTTAATTTGTTTATTTTTTTTGGGAAACCATTGGATTATAAGACTTTGACCTGTAGGGTCTTAAGGTTGATTGAGCAATTTCATAGAATTTTTAATTTTTTTTTTAAATACGTCATTATATAATCGTTTTAGCCTTAATTGCCAAATTAAGAGATTTTATTTAATCACACTATATTGTACATACATACATTAAAATGGAACTTATACTTTTCGTTAATATTATTTTTATATTCATATTTTTTTAGTTAATTGGTCGATGGTATTATTAATTAGTATATTTTACCCAAAAAAATATGTAAAATCAAGTCTTACCACAGCATCAACGAGTTGAGCTAACTCTTCCGAAGAGACATCAGTCTTCCCTTGAGCAATGAGTGCGGCGGCCATCTGCTGGGCGATCTCTTCCCGGTCCACTTCCCCCACACCCGCCACTGGCACAATACTTGCTTTGCTACTCGTGGGTTTATTGCGTTCTTGCTATAAACAATGAGAAAGGCGATACAGATACACTGGCGCTACAACCCTATGGGACTTTTTTAGAAGGTTTCCTCACGATATAGTCAATGAGCAGTGTTGGCCTAGCGGCTTCAGCGTGCGACTCTCATACCTGAGGTCCAATGGACTTTCTTTCTATGTGCGCATTTAATATTTGCTCGAACGGTGAAGGAAAATATCGTAAGGAAACCGACATGCCTTAGACCCAAAAAGTCGACGGCGTGTGTCAGGCACTGGAGGCTGATCACCCACTTGCTTATTAGATTTAAAAATGATCATGAAACAGATTCAGAAATCTGAGGCCAAGACCTAAAGAGTTTGTAGCGCCACTGATTTATTTTTTACTTTGTTTTTTCCTCACGATATTTGTCTTCACTGTTAGCATGTGTTAAATCGCATATAGAAAGGTCGTTCCATTGGTGTAACGATGCGATCCCATTAGGTGTTCCATCCATTTTATTATTAATTATCACCGACTATATTTTTCCTTATTAATTAAAATTAAAATAATATTATTATTATAATACCACAGGCACTAAAAACAGATTGAACAGTCGAGGCGTAAATAAATTTAAATTAATTATTTGTATATGTACTGAATTATGTATTATAAATAATTATTTCATTTCTTGCTCGTATTCGTAACAAAAATAAGTTCTGAATTGGTACCGGTTCAACAAAAACAAAAAGCTCTTTAGCTGAACTTTACATTAAATAAAATACGCTAACTTGCTATAGCAATAGTTAAAGCTTAGTTGGGAGCAACTTTCGTATATATCATGTAAACAGTATTAGAAAATAATTGAAAGCAATTTATCTCTATTATATATATATATATATATATATAAGAAAAATGGTCTTCGTGTGAGGCTCCTTCACGCCTAAACCACTGATCGTATCGATATGAAACTACTGCCTTTCGATACAAAATTTTTCCTATGGCTATTTTTTTTAATAATGCTGTTTTACTTTTATGAAAATTTATCCATACGGACTTCACCGCGGAAACATTCGGGGAGGCTTCCTAGAACCTCTAAACGTCAACATCTGTGAAAAACTCGATTTTCGAAAATTTCCAATTTTCTCAGCGGGAAGTTAAAAAGAAGTATAATAAAAATATGAAAATATAATAATAATGAAACATAAAATTTTATTTATTTCCTATTGTAATTCGCCCAGCGAAGCGGGCGGGAAACGGTTAGTATTAAATAAGTGATTTACCTTTTGCCTAGCCCGGGTTCGTTTATCAGCAGCATGAAGAGTAGCAGCCGCTCGAACAACGGCCGCCCTGACTGCGGAGGTCGCAGCAGCTGGGACCAGCCCAGCCTGCAAACCTCCCTTCAGTTTCTCCTTCGCCGTCTCTATTAGGACCACTGCGGTCTCTCGGTCTAAGAGCTCTTCGGATGAATTCGCTTTTTCCTGGAAATTAAAAACTTTCGTTACTTAGATGAAAGCATTTAAATAAAACTCTTAACGGATATAAACGTGGTTAATTGAAGAATTTATTTAACTGTGTATTTAATCTAACTTCAAATCATATATCGATCACATAGTTATCATTAAACTACCGGCCCGTCCCGGCTTAGCACGGGAGTAAATTTATTTTTTAAACATTCTTTGTAGATATTGTTATATGTTCTTTAATATTGTGAAATATCAATAGTTTTCGCAGCGCATGCGATGAAAGATATTTTATAGGCATTGTTTACACGTTGGGTAACATTATAGTAGTTTTAGTAGGGTTCCTTATTTTTTTTCTTAGAACTAAAATAACTTATATTAAATCAGTGATAATGTAGCATTCAAATGGTGAAAGAATTTTTAAAATCGGTCCAGTACTTTTTGAGCCAATTCGTTACAAACATACTTACATACAAATATACCTACAATAACAAATTTTGCCAATAACGGGAGACCACACCCAAATTGAGTTACAATTTAACACGTGACCAATAAAAATAACCCAAAATTATGACTCTGTATTTTAAGTATACCCAGATTTCTTTCCTGGAAAATACTACGCAAGAAATACTCAAAGGAAATTTTATATTTCAATAATAACGATATTTCATTTATCAAAGACAACTCCTGCTCCAAAATAAGAAGATATAATTTAACATCACCAATCTTTCAAACATAAAAAAATCAACAAACAAAAATGTATATTTATCTTTAAAAAAACGAATTAAGTGAGGGCCAGCGGTGGACTCCAAAAAAAACCAAAATATATTAAAATTACTTTAATTAATTACTTTTACAAACAAGGAACTTAACTAAGTACAATTATTTAATCGGCCCGATATTAGGTGCACGATAAATATATTATATAATAAACTTAACTAGATGAGACTTGACCGGTCCGATATGAGGTATCCGATCAAAAAGCTATTGGTTCTCTTGTCCCTTTCCTTATATAGCGTGGTTTCGTAAGAGGTGACTTGTATTGGGTTTGCGGGGCAAAGGGAGTGCAATGAATATGTAACATCTCCCCCGTAAGATGAGCAACTATTTGCTATTGATGTCTATAGCAAAAGTTGCGGCTCGAAGTTCTTGCGCAGACATGTTCTTATTATCCGTTTTTGAAATCGGCTTCGAAGATGTATTTCGGCGATATCTGAGTACGAAGAAAAATACAGCTGCGCCCAGGAGTGTGGTCATAGCGAAGTACAAAGGAATCGTTGTGTGGTATATTATGTTTAATGAATCATATGTTTCCGCCGGTGCTTTCATTGTAATTCCATTTTGCATATTGTGTAACTTCGTGAGATCGATTGAATTAAGTTGGACACCTGGTTGATTTTGTTGAATGATGTTGTCCATTCGAGGAAAATTAATGATTTCGACACCGCTTCCTTTAACTCGGTCGTCGATGTTGGTGGCCGTAATTTCTGAGGATTTTAACATACATGATTTAGGTATTGTTGCGAAATAGCTGCCGTGAAGTACTTCATATTTTTCGTGGGAACAGAAGAGTTGAACTTTTGTAGGTTTTGGGAATGATATTATATAATGCTGACTGTCTAGCTCCGTAATAGCTTCTTTATACATAGTAATAGGCGTTGAGGAACATGATTTGTCTATTTCTTGAGAATGAATAATTTCGTAGATGCAGTCCTTTTTGGTCTTCATCTGATGACGTAGTTTTTGCTCACATATATGCCATCTGTTGATCTTCGGACATTCTGTCTCTATGTACACAAATTCTTTAGTATTAGTTGCTACATATGGATAGGACGGGATAATTACCTGAGAATGTATATTAGGTACAGGACACAATCGATAAAGTTGGAATATTGAAGGTAAGGTAATAGGAAAGCTAAGGACAACCACTATTTTCCTGTCTATATAATATGAACCTAAGCTAATTATATCATAAAAGTTTCTTATCTCCAAATCTAAAATTTGATCTGTGCCATACAGATTTTTTAATTTTCTTAACATTATTTTTAAATCATTAATATTTAATATAGAATGGTGCAAAGACATAGTGCGACTAAAAGCTAATATATTTTCTATTCTAATTATCTCATTATATAATTCCTGCACGTTATCGCTTATAATGTTGAATATTAGCGACAGGCGGGAGTATCGAATTACGCTTTGGTTGTCCGAGTTAGACATGTTTATTATATAGTTAAGGGCTTTACTTAATTTTATTTGATTTTCTGTTAAATTATTCAATACTTGAGTTTGCTGTATGCTATATTCTTTAAAAAGTGAAATATGTTGATTAAAACTAGAAGTTAATTCTTTATTATTCGATTTTGAAATATGAATAGCTGTCTCATATCTCAGAGCGTCATTATGATCGAGATTCCCAGAAATAAACTTTATAAGAGTACCCAATGGATTAATGATGCCTCGTTTAACCCTGGAGTCGGGTTCGAATGATTTTAACTGTAACATAACTTTATTTAATTTATTATTAATATAGTCGGTTTGGCTCTTGAAACGTAATGAGTAACCGTTCGGTAGTCTATGAATAGTTTCAGTCAATTTTGTCTGCAAGTCAAGTACTTGTTGTTCTATTAGGTCTATGTTAATGTCTTTCAGGAAAACATGATGGTGAGAAATGATTTTAGTATCTCCTAATTTAAAGGGAAATAAACCAGGTCCATTGTCAAGGCTGTCAAGTCGAATTTCTTGCGCTTGGGCTAGGGTTGTCAGAGTCAGTATTAGGTACCTGTAACAAAGTAGAATCTTTATGTGTCTTTTGTCGTTTTAATCTAGATTTCGCTACCGGTCCGCGTCTGCGTGAAGTATATATATGTATAGGTAAGTTAGCTATGACTTTATCTTGTGTATAGCGCGTGGCTAGCTTTTGTCTAGCTGCCATCGGATTTCGTACATATACCTCTTGGTCGGGTTCATACTGTACTTCGGGTTCTCTGTGAGTATTTCGTTGCGTCATAATCGCTTCGCGTTCGGCAAACGATGAGTCATGTATAAGTCGATATACTGTTTCCATTTTACTATGATGGTTTTGCATATATTGTTGTAATAAACGTTCGGATAAATTTAAATCAGTGGGATCTCTTGGGTCGTAATGTCCAGTGATTAAGTCATAGGGTCTACATTTAGTTAAACTATGTATGGAACTATTATATGCCAAAATTGCGTAAGGTACTAAATTGGTGGCAGATTCGTTTTTATGTTTTAATTTTAATATTCGGAGATGTTCTAAGAGAGTACTATGGAAACGTTCTATCATGCCGTTTTCATTTGGGGTGTGTGCAGCGATCTTATGTTGGTGTATTTTGTGAAGACGTAAAAATTCAGTTACAACTTGATTCGTAAACTCGGTTCCTTGGTCAGTAGTCAAGGACATCGGTGAACCGTGATGGGTGATGAACGTTAGCAATGATTTTACGATATTAGGGGCTGTACAGTCACTTATACGATACGCTTGTGCATATCTGGAAAATGCGTCTATTAAAGTTAAATATTTTTCTTGTTCTATAGTTAATACATCTACATGTAGCATGTCAAAGGGTTTTGATGGCGGAGGTACAATTTTAAACTGTTGTTGTATTGGATTGCGATCGTATTTCGCACAATTACATAATGAACATCGATTTATATATTCTGTTATATCTGATTTCATATTAGGCCAAAAATAACGTTGTGACAAAGAGTTATATGTCTCATTGATACCACGGTGGTTGGTTTTACCTTCGTGATATTTCCTAATAGTATCCTGTTGGTTTAGATAATCTGATACGTTTTCAGTTTGCCGTTTGACGAGTAATATTTTCATAGAGGAACTTCTAAAAGTTCTTTGAATAATTGGAACAATATGAAGCATTCTATCTATTGGCTGGACTAAAATTGCTGTACGGACATTTGGATCAACATATTTTTTAATGAGGTCGATAGTTCCTTGTTCTAGGTTGTCTACATGAACTTGAACTGAAATGAGAGAAAATTTTTCGAAAGGTTTACTAATGACGGGCTTCACTCTAGGTAAGTGATTAACTATATTAATTAATATCTGTCTGCGGAATTTATTTAAAGGGTCATCGCTAATAGGAATCTCAAGAATGGGATTTTCAGAGCTAGTATGAGCGGTTTCAGTATGCGACGAACTCTGTGGTGATTGGAATTCACGTGTTTCAGGTGCTGTCAGTGTGGATGAGGAAGATTTGCTATTCTGTGAGGCTGCTGTAAGTGTCGATGAGGTACTATGACGACGCGGGTCCCGTGACGTATTAACTATTAAGGACATAGCTTCGTCATTGTGTATTTCAATACGCGATAGCGCGTCAGCGTTCGTATTACACTTACCCTTTTTATATATTACAGTAAAATCGTACTCTGCGAGTTTTAGTTTCCACCTTGTTAAACGGGAATTTGGCTCCTTTAAATTCATAAGCCATTGCAAAGGCTTATGGTCGGTGACAATTCGAAACTTACGCCCAAAAAGGTATGGCCTGAAATACTTAGTAGCCCAAACCATGGCTAATAACTCTTTCTCTATTGTTGAATAATTTTGTTCACTAGTATTTAGAGTCCTGGATGCGTATGCTATGGGTCTATCGCTACCTATTGAACCTTGGGATAAAACGGCTCCTAATGCGATATTTGATGCGTCTGTCGTTAGTATGAAATCTTTAGTAAAATCGGGGTACTGTAGGATAGGATCATTCATTAATAAAGTTTTGCAGTGTTCGAAACATTTGATATATTCCGGAGATAAGGTAATAGTAGCGCCTTTTTTTAGACATGATGTAAGAGGTTTAGTGATTTTTGCGAAATCAGAAATAAATTTTCTATAGTAACCTAATAGTCCTAAGAAACCTTTAATTTGCTTAGTTGTTTTTGGTATGGGATAATTTGCTATGGCCTTGATCTTGTCTGGGTTTGGCTTAACACCTTCGGTCGTAATTATATGACCTAAATAAGGTGTTTCTCGTTTAAGGAATTCGGATTTATCCATTTGGATTTTAAAGTTAGAATCTCTCAAGCGTTGAAATACTTCTTTAAGATTAGTCATCATTTCCTGAAGGGAGGTACCAAACACTAAAATGTCATCGAGATAGATTACACATATTTTGTTAACTAGACCTTGAAGAACATTGTCCATAACACGTTGAAAAGTAGATGGAGAATTTTTTAGGCCCATGGGCATTCGAAGGAATTCGTAATGACCATGTTCTACGCTAAATGCAGTTTTGTGAATGTCCTTGGATGACATTTCCACTTGATGGAAGCCACTGGCCAAATCTAATGTACAGAAATATTGGCATTTACCTAATTTATCTAGAATGTCTGTAATATTTGGAATCGGATACTTGTCGTCAATCGTTTTATCATTTAACTTCCGAAAGTCAATGACTAATCGCCACTTAACTTTACCAGATGCGTCACTTTTCTTTGGCACTATCCATATAGGTGCACTCCATGCGGAGGTAGAAGGTCTAATTATACCTTGATCTAACATGTTTTTTATTTGTCTTTGAACCTCGTCGCGATGTATATATGGATATCTATAGGTTTTACTATGAACAGGCAACTCATCGGTCGTATTAATACAGTGTTTGATTTTATTAGTAAATGTCAAAGGTTCGTGTTCAAGATGAAAAATGTCTGAATACTGTCTACAAATATTTTTTATATTAGCTGTCTCCTCTGCGTTTAAATGATCTATGCGCAAACGCGATAAGACGTCGCGAGCTCGGGCATTGTTATTGAAAGTATCATATGACACTTGTTCATTAAATATATGAGCTTTAATGGGTTCCGTCAAAGAAATTATAATATCACTGTTAGTGGGATTAGAGATTTCTAAAGTTGCGTGATGATTATTTGCCGTGGTTATGCATTCGTTTATGTAACATTTCCCGACTTTTTGATCTTGAATACATATATCACCGTTGGATATAGAAGTAGGCACACGTATTAATTTCGAAGAATTAGCTGGAATTATAGCTTCACATAAATTCACACTATGGGACATGTACATATGAAGGGGGTTAGATGCAAACTTCGTAATTAATTTTCTAGACTCTAAATCAATTTTTGCCGACCATTTCTGAAGAAGATCACAACCAATTAGTCCATCGAAATAATTATGGAATTTGTACACGAATAATTTTATCCATGCATTGTCTTTGAATTCTTTGAAACACGGTATATATATTGTATAGTCATTCTTGGTAGTAGCATGCACGTTTGAAACAATAAATGGTTCGAAGTTTAAAGGAAAATTTGGAAAGTAAGTATCTATAGCTTCGGGTCTTATAAAAGATTGATTCGCACCTGTATCAATTAGAAATTTTAATGGTGGGAGATCTGGGTGAATTAGAACTTGAATAAATGGTAATTGTCTTTGATTTTGTATATTTAACTCTATTCGGGGAAAACTATCTTTCGATCCTTTGGAAAATCCTGTTTGGAAGGTTCTGGCACGTTGTTTTCAGAATTTATGGTTTCCGGTTGTTCAGTAAACTCTGTTATATTATATTCGTCGGCTGTTGAACAGTCATATGGTAAGTA
This sequence comes from Pieris melete, assembly GCA_963693345.1. NCBI lineage: Eukaryota > Metazoa > Arthropoda > Insecta > Lepidoptera > Pieridae > Pieris > Pieris melete. The sequence continues at coordinate 4,063,063 of CAVNZK010000032.1, read as the reverse complement.
GTTAGGGTCATATTGTTGAAAGTCACATGCATATTCGTCATTGTCATAGTCATAGTCGCTATAGAGATAAGGGTCATTTAATTCGTTATTATTAATCTGTCGAGTTTTAAAGTAATTGGTAGGGGGTGGATTACCATGAATCCTCCAGTCATGTCCAGTCTGAGTAGGTGGTAAAACTCGAGCAGCAGGGTGACTAATACCGCTCATGGGTTGAGGGTAATTTTTCATAGGTATTGGTTGACGGGGTGGAATTCTAAATCCCGTAGACATATTCGACCTTGGCAAAGCTTTAAACATTTGTTGGGTCCTTGAAGGACCTAGCTGCTGGTACATGTGAGGCTTATGTGAATTATTGTTAAAATGTTGACCATTATTTAATCTTGGCAAGTTAAAAGGTTTTTGATACTGTGGATTTATAACGTATCTATAAGGTTTTAGAGTAGGCGAGCTAGATATTTGAGGTGTAAAATTTTGTCTCTTCGTATTTTTGTTTTGCAAGTAAATTATGTTCATCTCGTCTTTAGCATATTGCAACGCCACTTCTAATGTTTCTGGTCTCATACATCGTATGCGTGAGCCCAGAGGTTCCTCCAAACCTTTTAGATAAGTTTTTAACGCGAGGCTATTGTATAAATTACGTTTAGCCTGAATAGTTGTGTCTATTTTATCATGGATTTCTACATATGTAATGATTGTACTCAATAAATTCTGTATACGCTCATAAAATATATGTGGGCTATCTGATCCTTGCGTTAATTGCGATAAATCAGTATAAAGAGTAGACTCATCTCTGTGATCTGAGAAGCTATTAATTAGAGAGCTTCTTATGCCACTCCAATTTTGAGGGGCCCCATTTGTTGATAGGGCTCTGGCGGCGGCGCCAGTTATTTTATTAATTATTCCATTAATTAATGCTAAATTCGTAACATCATTACCCGGACTTGGCTTGGCATAAGTGACTACTAAAGTGTCACATAAGTTCAAAAATCTAGTTAAATTACACGCACTTCCGTCGAAGTTCGGCACAAATTTTAAAGCTCTTAAAATCCTATCTAATAATGCATCTTGTGCAATTGAAAAATTCTCAAGGGAAGCTTCGCGCTCCATGTTATCTTCTAAAATATCTTCTAAATAATCTAAATGTCTATTGCGATCTCTCAGCTCGATGCGAGAGGCAACTCTTGGGGCTTCGATTCCCCGGTTTTTTCCTAGGATGGAAAATTTTGGATGATTTGGGAACACACAGGAATGCAACAACCAATCGTTAAGAAATGTATAACTTACATATGCATTTCGACGATGGTGGCACCTTTTGTCATCGATTTCTGGATGCGCCGTGTGTGGTCCGCTGTCCTCGGTTCTTGTGAATCGTCGATTAAAACTTGGAAGTCTATTAGTTCGCGTACTCTACGTAGGCGATCTACGGAGTATATTACTTAGTACGCGCACTGACTCGACGATCCTACCGACTGCGCCAATTAAGTGAGGGCCAGCGGTGGACTCCAAAAAAAACCAAAATATATTAAAATTACTTTAATTAATTACTTTTACAAACAAGGAACTTAACTAAGTACAATTATTTAATCGGCCCGATATTAGGTGCACGATAAATATATTATATAATAAACTTAACTAGATGAGACTTGACCGGTCCGATATGAGGTATCCGATCAAAAAGCTATTGGTTCTCTTGTCCCTTTCCTTATATAGCGTGGTTTCGTAAGAGGTGACTTGTATTGGGTTTGCGGGGCAAAGGGAGTGCAATGAATATGTAACAAACGGGTAACTATTTACTGAAGTAGTAAAAACAAAAATGTTAGCCGAAATCAGTTGATGGATTACCTTCTCCATACGTATGGCTTCAGCTAATAAGTCCACGACTTTAGGCCCCATACTCCCAAGGTGGTCCTCCAACGCCACTAGCATGCGCAACGTCGCCACTATATTATCTGCTGAATCCGTCAAACTCTGAAATGTGAAAACAAAGTTATGCTTGTGATCGAAGGAGAAATTAAAATTATTTGACGTGACAACGTCTTATAATTCGATGGAGCCGGCTGCACGCACGAAAAAACATGACTCATGCGGCGTTACCTCGCTCTGAGGCGTTCCATTTAAGGCTTGAAGTGCAAGCGAGAGCGCGAAGCGACAGAGAGGCACAATCGGACTCCGCGCTCTTCAGCGTTCGACATCTGTCTCTCTCCTACTTGAGTGAGCGATTCGTGACGTTGTCACGTTCAACTATCATCAGTAAACCGACTTTACAGACAACCGATTTTTTTTGTTATATTTCAGTGACTAAAAAAACCTCATTCCGTTTAATAAGGCAGAGCAGTGTTGGCTGGAGCGTACTTATCTATCCTGAGGTTGTGCGTTCGAATCGCCGTGCACAAACGAATTTGTGCTCTATGCACAATTATTAACACACGGTGATACGGTGAAGGAAAATATCGCCAAGAAACCGGAATGATTTGACCTAAAAATCGATGGCGTGAGTAGGCAGAAATGCCTATTTTAAAAAAAAATACGAAATATAAATTAGATTTTTTACTTCCAAATCAAGTAACACTAAGAAGAAAATTTGTTTAGAAATGTTTTTCTAAAAGTATGCTTTTTATATTCCATTTTTGGTTTTTATATTCAAATATTCCTGCTTTTACAAACAATATTATTTAGTTTTCACGTAGGTAATTCAATATCCAACTCGAAACAACTGTAGTTCATCATCATCATCATAAACTTTATTGTTACTATTTATTTATATTACCTTGTAGTCTTGGCTAGTATGCCGTGTGTGTGACATGCGTGAAGATAGACTATCGCCTCTAGACCGGGAAGGCGGCGAACGCATATCTGGTAATGACCCGAGCGAATCACCAGAATCCCATGGAGAGGTTCCACTGGAATATCAGGGACAAATATAATATGTATAGTCAAACATTTTTAAGGCGAACCATAGTGGAAATACTTTGGTGTGACCATACTTGTGCCATTGTCTATGTGTGTTATGTCACTAATTCACATTTTTACCGAATCGACGTATATTAAATAGTTACAATAAATCCCTTGCCCCTTTAATAATACATTTTTGCCCAAAATACATATTGTATGTTGTACGCATGCAAAAAAAAAGATTTTTTAAGAAAGTCTATGTTATTAGAAAAATCAAATTATTTGAGATTAATTATAATTTATAAAAAATGTTGTCCATATCATAAGTTAAAAAAAAAAATTCCATGCCACCTAAAAAAAGGATTCAAAGTCGAATTAGTTTCAAAACCCAACGTACGCGTTTACGTATACGTTGGTCATTACATCATTATTTTACGACACCGTCATCAATAAATAATGATATTCGCTATCAAAAAGTTTATTTTTATAATCACCCTTGAAGCTCATCATCCGAGATTAGTACGGTCTGCATAGAAGGTTCCACATTCGTTGGAGTGGGACTTGGGTTCCGTGCTGCGGAGGTCGCGGTGGTGAAGTCACCTCTTTGGGACAAAGGACTCCCTCTGCTATGCCAAGTACTGCGGCTGGGGCTTCGCGAGCTTTTATGTAAAGACCTGTATTGTGAGTTGATTTCATATAACATTTACACATAAATATGTATATAAACTTATAAATACATGCAATGTTCTTGAGGCGATAAATGGTTTGAGGTAGGGAAAGAATACTAATTATTGGTCAGGAAAAGTAATCACCCCCCTGCACATCGACAAGCAAACAATATAGGATAATATATACATAATGCAGCTCAACGCAGTTAGTTACCTAAACAATTTTCAATATCGACACTGTGCCTATTTTGACGTTACAAAGAGTTGCCGTTAAATGGAAAGAAAAATCTGTATTAGAAAAAGAAAGTATATTTCAGAATAGTGTTAGTAATTCCATAAAAACAATTCGTATTTGAACGCTATTGCAATTACTGTTCGTTTGTACTGTACCAGTAGTTAGGTTGTATTTTTTTACTATTTGAATTCAATCTTGCGATATTAAAGCATCTTCGTGATGCATCACATGCAAGCATGCGCAATTTGTAAAAAAAAAAGAATTTCTTGGAAATTTCGGTACGTATGACGAGTACCGACAGTCGAGTTTATTTCTCACTAGGACAATAAAGCGACAGAAGAACGTGCACAGCTCTGCAGTTTAAACTAATTTCGGCAACTTAAAAAGTACTTTTTAGTATATAATTGTTGTCGTTATTGAGGGTGGGTGTAATGCTATGTAGAGTCTTTCGTTGTATGGAAGAGAAGCTAAACGAACCAAAGCCGATTTCGACGCTTAAGGGGCTTTGCCGTTAAATCGAGAGACGTTACATGGAGTTTACACTGTAATTTATTTTAAATAAATTATTATTTTTATTATACTCACAACCTAATATAATTAAATTTAATATACACAATATATAAATTTACAGTTTTTAATTTATTTATTCCATCAATTTTATTTCGAAATTTAGTGTTTTTACAGCTTACATTTAGTAGCGTAGCGTTCCTTTTATTTATTTTTTTTTTATTATGGTGAAATTTTACAAGACTGTCTAGAAAAAAGGATATGGCAATCAACTACCTAATAATATGTTCAATACGAGTTATGTTATAGTTAACAAGATATATTGACCTTACCATCAGATATAAGTACCTTTTGATTGGGCTTCTGGAGCGCGTGCGCAGTAATCTCACAGGCGAGCGACGAGGTGGCGGTGACACTGAGCGCTCTTTAGCTCTGCAATAAGTCAAGTCAAAATATAGATCCTTGTACACTTATAAACATCGAAAATTTTCGTCATGAATTTTTTATTCAAATATTTTTGAATTCAAGAATATTTGATTTCAAAACATATGGTGACTTTCACCAGTATAATACTCGGAACTGAACTAATCCAAGGGTACGATCAACCAGGCTCCAGAAGATAAACCACCCCTTGTATGGAAATTGTATTCGTTTTTAAAACAAACTCCCAAGCGAAATTAAATAATTATCACTGAATAAATTCTCTCTTAAACGTAAATTAATCAATAAAGCTTTTTATAAACTTGACGAATATTTTAATGATCCTAATCCTTGAGATTAATTTTTTCCAGTTCAAACAATTTGTAAGACTCAAAACTTGGCGATTAAAAAGAGTGGCGGAGAGTTTATTGCCAGTTCTTCTCGCCCGCTCTACGCCCTTGAGTTGCGAACCGGTAGTGAATGTAAATATAAAATCAATTTAATATCTTTTCTGTTGACGTTCATTAGTATAAGTCCCGCACGTTGATATTGCGACTGGCGGCCATCTTAGTGACGTAGTGGAACTGTCAGTGTCAGTACCGAGCGCAAGGTCAGCCAGCGCTTACGCGTATTGAGTATATCTACCACGTGTTTTTTATTGCTTTTTATTTTCATTATCCTGTTTTAATTTTGTTGTTTAGTTTTGTTATCATACTAATCCTATTAAAATGAGCAAGAAAGTAATTAACAGCCGTGCTCGTGAAACATTCAGGCAAATAATTGAATATTATAATTATTAACTTTTTTGTTGTCTGTACTTTTCTGCGGAGGATGACGTCACGTAGCTGTTATTGTGACAAGGTTCCATCGCAATGTCAACGTGCGGGGCTTATATACTGGTATACCTATATTAATAAAGTTAGAGTTATATTATCTGTAATCATATATGCATACCTCAGCTCAGAAACCGCAACAATGGGTCGGCGATCAATCTTGTACTTATTGTCCTTTAATGGTCGTCTTTCCATAAAGCGTCTTAAACGTTGGGGTGACCTTCTACGTTCTTGTGAACGTCTCCACTCAGGCGACCTTCGTCTCTCGGGTGACCTTCTCCTTTCGAGTGACCTTCTCAATTCGAGTGACCTTTTCCTGTCAAGAGACATTCTACGCTCGGGCGAATGTTGCCGGACTATTTTCTTAAACTCGGGTGAGCTCCTTCTGTTCTGCGGTGAGAGGGAACGTTTCTTTTCCATTGAACGACGTCTGCTATCCTAGATTTTTTTTAATTAATTAATATTTTATTTCCTCTAAAGTAAACAAGGGTTACCAGCATTAATGTTAAGTAATATCGTTAAAGACTCAGAAATTACATGTTTTTTTCCGATAGTGTTTTTTTTTACATTTACTGATAAGGAGACGCGTCATGTTTGCGTTTAGCCTGGATGTCCGATTTATTTCATAAAAAAAATTGTAAACCACTCTTCAGAACAAACAATGCCCAATTTGTAAGCTGAAACTTCAAGCAAAGAAGAGATATTATATTATATTATATGCTTCGTAATACTTAAAATATACTATTTACTTTTTTTTACTTTAGAATTAGATACATCATTAAATTAGATAACCAAACCGTAACGTTGTGATATTAGCACAGCACCTTTGAATTCAAGACAATATTTCAGATAAGGTAAACGTAATAAGTCATTTCAGACTAAAAAACTTACCTCCGTCTTAGACGGAATGTTATTAGGAATGGCAAGGCTGAATTTCCGATAGATCTCATGAATAGCCACGCGCAGTTCTTGGTCATGGAGCTCCTTCATACGCACCGTCCAGAATTTTATCCATTCGGGCTTGAAATCGTGCTTCGATGTGTCTTTTCCCTCTATAGACAATATTAAGGTTTAAATGTAACCAGTATGTACTACATAAAGTTTTCAAATAAAACAAATGATAAGTGTCTTAGGGAGCGTTCAAGTATTACGTAACGAATTTGGGGGGGGGGGTCCTTTTGGAAAACGTTACGATGTGGGGCGGAGATTGATATTACTTACTACACCACATAATAGTAACTTTTAGGTAAAAAGAGTCATTGGTGGGGTCACGAAACGTTTTACAATTGGGTACAGAAAAACGTTACGGCGCGTTACATGGAGGGGGAGTCAATAATCTTTAAAAATTACCTGACGCAATACTTGAACGCTCCCTTAAGCCTAAAATATGTATTCACATCTAAAAAAAAATAATCTTTGTGTATTTCATTTGCTATTCTCTATAGAGCCTTTGCATTTGCATCTTTTGAAATTAAAATATATTACTCGAGTATTATTAAATAATATCTGAAAGGAAATCTTCAAGAAAAAGGCATCTTTGGAGGACAACTAAACGTACGAAAATCTATCGTAAAGTGCTGAGTTCCGTTGTTATAAATGATTTTAATAAGAAATTTGTGTATTAATAAAAAATCAACTTACCAGCCTGCAGTTCCTTGTACCGTCTATTCCAGAATTTCTTCCACTCCTCAGGGTATAGGGGATGCTTTTCTGGATTCTTCTCGTGATAGGCAAGCATTCTCTTCGCTGTCGTTTCTGCTTCCATGCTCAATTCCTTTGCGCGTTTTACCTTAAAGTCCAAATTGCCTGGTCGTTGTCTCTATTAAAAAAACAGTTCTTGTTATACAATAACCCGAAAGCAATGTATAATATAACATCAATTTTCAATATTTTGACGTGATAACGTCTTTAAAATCGTTTTAGTCGGGTGACATGTTCAGAAACTTGTGTCACACCAAAACCTCACGAGCGCGATCGCAGGTATAACGAGAGAGAGACGGACCGATCTCCCGTCTCTCTCACTCTAGCGGCATACAAACGAATGGAGATTTGTATGAATGTATGTATGAAGAAAAATGTATATCATAGTCGAATAAGTAAATTTGTCATTTTACACCCGAAATTTATCATCAAAAGTGTGAATAAAACGATAGATGTAATTTAAAATTTGAAAAAAATGTTATCTTCATTAATTCCTTACTTCCCAAAAACTTATATCACCAATAAGACGTTATCACGTAAACATCTCGATCGTAAACCTACTTTACAAACAACCAATATTTTTTTTTACTTATTCATATATTTTACATAATAATATTATAAAAACAGTGTTTTTCTAATGTAACACACACCACTGCTTGTATTAATGTAATAGCAGTCTTGTTAGGAACTCGACAAATGCATATAAAAGTAGTTTTTTAATTTACTTTTTATGTTGGTTAACGTTATTTACGTTAGGCTATCTAATAACCGATTGGTTAGTCCATTTATTATAAAAATCTGGCTCAGATATTCTTAGACAATCCATCCGGATTATACTTTTATTTTAAAAAAATTAAAAAGGGGTGGTGGACGCTACCCCATTGGATCAGACCATGAGAGAACGTTTGGACGAGAGTTATATTAGTTAATAATTAGAAGCGCAATTCAAATGTTAACAATCATCTTACACTTGTAGCCAATACATTGTAATACAACAGTTAAGTAATAAATGACCCCATTAGTTTTTCATAGATTCATAAATTGTCAAAGTCAAACAGAAGTGTCACTTAGTTTTAAGAACCCATAAATCAATTAGTCACATAAAGCATAGACATACATTACATACTCCTAATTTTATGTTATAATCTCTTGTTTTAAACGATTAATGTAAATTGACACCTAGCAGACATTGTTTCATTTATTTCTACATCCCTCCAACAGCCCCCACCGAACTCGTGAAAGTGCAATTTTATATACGTGGAGTTTAAAATATTTTTAGGTAGAATTCAAAATTTTATTGTATCGCAGAATTAATTGCCTTATTGATAATGATTTTAACCTTTCTTCTCATTTCTCTTTCTTTCTATATAAACTACTTAATGAAAAACTCACCCTCTCTTTTGTCAAAACATGCGAGTTTGTATCGAGATGCTTTTTGGTATAATACTGCTCTGGGGGCGCTTGTTGTACATTCCTGTAAAATTACATTATTCCTGTACAGTATATAATATAGTACTGTTTATAATATAGTATACATAATATGTAATATGTTAAGTGTACCGGTTACATAAATGTCAGGTAATGCCAGGAATATCAGGAAATGTTATGATCGAGTCAATTGACCCTTAATTTTGAATATTGCGTTGATTGAGATTTCTTCTATTACTTTTTTTGGAGATTATTGACCCCCATGTAACTCGCCGTAACGTTTTTCAGTACCCAAGTATCGTAAAACGTCTCGCGACCACCTAGCGACTCTTTAGTTACTCTTATGTGGTGTTAGTCGAAAAAAATACTAACAATAACGCGTAATTTAATTCCCGCCCCACATCGTAACGTTTTACAAAAGGACCCCACCCCACGCTCCCTTAGAAGGAATCCATCTAAATAAAATATTGTACGATAATTCTGTCTTTTGCGCCCGCACTTTACCCACATGACGCCCAATAAGAACGCTTATGATGTCCATATCTATCGTTCAGGTTTCTAAAAAAATCATAAAAATTTTTAAGAACTGCAGAGATTTTAGAATTTTATCTACGTTTGAACGTGATAATGAACTGGTTTCTTTTACAAATGTTTTTGTACGTCAATAAAATACCTTTTAAAGTCATTTCTGCGGAATTCTTCGTCATCGCTGATATCCGACCATTGCTCCGTTGGTAGACCAATAGGTTTAATCTGGAAAAAAGAATTATTATTAACCGACTTCAAAAAGGGGTTATGAGCTTGACATGTATTTAGGCTTCCAAACACGTTTAAAAACAGGGGAAGAATTAATGACAACTATCGGGCGTTCGGCGACTAACAACTGTCTGCCTTTCTTGTTAAGGATATATTGAAACGAGTTATGTACTCAGGACTTATTATTTTAGTATAAAACTGTGTATTGGCCACCGAACCGTTCTTTGTGGTACAATTCTCAATAACACTTTACCTGGATATCAATACGATTTCTAATTTTGATAAAAGCATTAGCAATATAGCGTTCAAGTATTACGTCACACAATTTTTGGAGATTATTGACCTCCCCCCCCATGTAACGCGCCGTAACGTTTTTCTGTACCCAAGTATAGTAAAACGTTTCGTGACCTCCTAGTGACTCTTAATACCTAAAAGTTACCGTTATGTGTAAAGTACTGGAAAGTCGAAAATAATATTAACAATACCGCGTAATTCAATCTCCGCCCCGCATCGTAACGTTTTACAAAAGGATCCCTACCCCAACCAAATTCGTTACGTAATACTTGAACGCTCCCAATTATACCTTAATTTTCGGTTTCGAAGGGGCAGCTACGATGGGCGGCGAAGGCTCTTTGTTCTCTGAAAGACAAAACTTCATATCACTTAAAATATATTAAACGCTATTCAAATAGCGTAAATTTTTATGTATCATCAGAAAGAAGAAATGACCTTCTTAGTAGACCTTAGTTACCCTAAGAGGAGCATTTCTTCTACACAACGACAATCTCTGGTGCGCCTCTAATACAAGTTGATATTAATTTCAACAAAACGCTGTTTGTTTATAAAAGTTTCATATTCCAAAAATATTTCATTTCATTATTATGAATTTAGTTAAAACTAACTACTAAGAAGGCTAAGACTGATTCAGTAACAATGAAGTTAGTTTTATTTACATATGTTCTATATAGTCTCTATATAGGGGGCAAACGGGCAGGAGGCTCACGAGAGCATTGGGAGCGTTTTACGTCATGCAATTTTTAGAGATTATTGACACCCCCCCCCCCCCCCATGTAACAACAACAACATGAAAATAATATTTACAATTACACGTAATTCAATCCCCGCCCCGTATCGTAACGTTTTACAAAAGGACCCCCCCCCAAATTCGTTACGGTACTACGTAACGCTGAACGCTCCCATTGCCAGCCTTTTAGGAATTGGTACGCTCTTGATGGAGCCTAAGTCAAATTGGTTCAGAAATACTTCAGTGGGCATTTGGTCCATATAGTGGTGGCAAAAACTGATACGGGAGAGTTAATATTATATCGTAGATGACTTACCTAACGAGGTTAAGTTGGATATCAGGTCAGCGTCAATGACCTCTTCAAAAGTGCATCCATCAGCCTCGGAGAAATGTTTCCCAGAATATATCCATCGCCCAATTTCATCTCTGTCGAAGAAAACTTTTAAGATACAGATGCATAGTCCAGACGCTATTGTATGAGGCTGGCATTTTAAACGAAAATTTGACACCACCACGTATGAGTACGCTTTTTTTATATAAACAGGGGCCAAACGGGCAGAAAGCTCATCTGATGTTAAGTGATACCGCCGCCCATAGACACTCACATTGCCAGAAGGATTGCAAGTACGTTGGCGACCTTTTAAGAATTGATACGCTCTTTTCTTGAAGGACCTGAAGTCGAATTGGTTCGGAAATACTTCAGTCTGCATCTGGTTGTGGAAAGACGGAGGTCGAATACGGGTGGTACTTCGAATTCTGCCTTAACATCCGATGATGAACCTCAGCTGCAGGTTTAAATCCGAACAACTTCTCTGAACACTCTCTATGGTTAAGCCGCTCGCAAAAAAATTAATTTAATTTAAAAAAAAATAAGAATAAACTAAAAAAATATTTAAATGGTGCGGCCTATCGGTCTTTCTGTTTTCCAATTGCTTTAGAAAGTACACTACCCTATTTAGGAATGGTCCAAGAAGTGCGTAACTAAATTAATTTTTGAACTTAAACTTCTTTAGGCGCGTTATGAAAAATTTATGAGAGTGAAATTTTACGATGCACGAGCACCGTCACACAAAATTATCAGTATGAAGTTGCCCACTAACGAATTCTTTTTAAACCAGCCGGGCTGCCGAGCGTGCGCGAGCGAGATGGGAATAAGACAATCTACAAGTAAAAAGAAATAGAATATGCGTGAAGTTAGCAGCTATGCCAAGAATTTTGAATGACCATAATGACCTTTGTAGTACCTTTTAAACAAATAAAGGAGTTTTAATTATTTTTTCAAAGAAATTTAGCAATGCTTTTTCACAAAGACCTATTGTTACTTAGTTAAAAGGTTATGAAACATACCTAGTTATTAAATTGAATAATATAATATAATAAAATAATAATAATAATTAATAATATTGAATAATATACTAAATATTAAATATTGTTAAATTATTAACGCTAAATATTTATTATCAATTATTTAATATTTAAAAAAAATAATACGCACCCTTTTTTTTTTTAAAGAAACAACTTAAAACTTACTTATTCCGTTGAAATTCGTCCTTCTGAAAATTGACGGGTTTCATACGTCCATACTTCATTTCAATGCATTGAACGAGACGATTCATGACCATCATCTGACCAGTGCGACTGCACTTCTGATTACGGTAAGGCAACAACGCCTTGTGCGCTTTTGGGAAATGTTTGCTCTGAAATATTAATATTACCTATTGTATATTCACTCACTAGAGACTGTCTCTATCTATCATAGTGGATACACACATTTGAGAGAAAGAGACAAATATAATAGTGGTTGTTAGTAAATTGTTACGTATTTGATTCTTTCACACTTTCTCATAACTCTTTATTATTAGCGATAATTGCTGGCTATTTTTATTTAATAGTACAAAAATATACTTCTAATAAATGAATTTTACATAAGGTATGTATATTGCCAGTGCGCCACACCCAAAGGACCGCATCAGTCGGGATTTTCTCATGAATTCGCCAATAGCTGAGCGGCTACTTTTTTGGCTCGCAATAAAAATTTGGAAATAAATTATGTATGTAGCATAATATTAAATATACATATTATTTATTATTTTAACAAAAATAAACAGTGACATATTTACATGTCGAATTAAATTTTATTGAAACTTTATCGACATCTTTATCTTGTGCATGCGCATAAATGTCATTGCTTGTGGCGGCGCCCATGCGTCGGGTTGTCTCTCTCCCTAAAATATGGCGAGGGGGCCGATGGCTGGCCATGCGTCATACTCGTGAACGGGTGCTACTTGTGGTGACTGGTCGTACTTGAATTCGTGTATGCGGTGATGTTAATTATTTCGACTATGTGTTTGCGTGTTGTTCCCACGAGAATGTAAGTGCGTGCTCCTATTTCACCATGCCTCCTGCTGATAGGGGACAAGTCTTTGTTTTTATTTATGTTATTATTATTAATTACTTAAAATGTCATGTGGAACATGGTGTAATGGTTGCAGCTCCTTACAAACGTTGTGTAAAAAAAAAACATGGCGATTAAAAAGAGTGGCGGAGAGTTTATTGCCAGTTCTTCTCTTCCGTTCTACGCCCTTGATTTGAGAACTGGCAGTAAATGTAAAATCAGAAGCATTAATATTTATTTCTTTAATGACGAATCACAAGTGTACATTGTGTTACCTACGTGAATAAATGATTTTTGATTTTTGAATTTTAACTTGAAAGTAGTGGGTGCGACACTGTAACTTGTGACTTTTTGTTGGATGCTCGTATGCATGAAAGAAATAGTATAGTATGAATATATATTTCGGAATCATAAAACATTAAATCAATTCTTTAAACGCTGTTACTATTTATGAATAATCGCTCTTATAAGGTAACGCAAAAGTACAGATTAATTTAAAAATCCCAAAAATAATTACGAGATAATGGATCCGATGCGAGTAACAGGTCAGATGGTTGACAATCGTCCTCGGGTGACCCTGCTTGTAGCAAAGCGTACACATGTACTGCGGCTCATGGTGAGATTCCTCAGGCGGGTGCTCCACCAAGTACTCTACACCTATCAGCGGAGCCCTAATAACAAATATAGGAATATATAAGAGTTAACAAACAAACTGTAATAGAAAGCTATCAATCGGTATGGAACACAGTATGAAAAACAATGTACTATTCCGTGTAATCTGTATAAGTCTTTAAAAAGTTTATGGAGTAAAATAATTTGTTAATAATAATTAAGTTTCTCGGAAAATCCATGATTAAATATATTGTTTTTATACGTCAGTCCCGTGACACCTCAGTCAGTAGTCTTGCGGTCAATTAGTAAGTTTCGAGTTGGCACTCTCACTCACTTACTTGATAAAAATAGTATATTTCATTACGAGTGCGCAAAGCCTGTCATTGCAAAGAGTTCCGACAAATTGTTGACAGTCGGAACAAGTTGCAATGACGGTTCCGCACGTGTACTGAACAACTAGTAGTTTTAATACAGTTGCGAAAAAACTTAACTAACTAATCATTTATTTCTTATTCACATATACATTTAAATTGGTACAGTTTTTTATACTAACTGGGAAAGTTTGAGGTTGCATATTTACTGTTTGAGACAAACTATTATTAATTTCGTATGATTGTTCATGTATATTTAATATATAACAAACAACTAAACTAGCAAAGAACATTTTTGGAAAATGGCGCCAACCGTAAAAGAATAATAAGCTGAATTTTTTTTTCACCCATTCTGGGTAGGCAAAGGAAACTATGCCCATACCGCCAAGTCTTCAGTAGAATTTTTTTTATTGATATGAAATGAAAATGAAATTTAATGCAATGAAACGTAACCTAACTCATGAATGAATCAAATCATTAAATCTGATAATGAAACAAATTATTTGCTTCTTTTTAGAAATATTTGCATGAATCATAAAAACTTCTGTTTTTTTTTTTGTAAAAACTTTGTGGTTGTTTTTTTCTTTTTAATAGACATTATTTTGACGGTTGGGAAAGAACGCACGAATGTGTAATAGCCCACATTCCGGACGCTATACGTCCATGCAATACGGAACTTTTTGCGCAACTGTATTAAAAATTTCAATCGAGTTTGCATATTTTTTATTAAATTATTATAAAGTGACATTCGTTGTCATTGTTGTCGGGTAAAAGCTATGTTCAAATACTTACTTCGTATCATCAAGAATTTCTTGTATGTGGCATCGTAAACTTCTATAATGACCGTACTTCTGTTCCAGCGGGTCCAATGTTTCCGTTGGTTTTTCATCATCTTTTAGGCTCTTGAGCGCCTCTGAAACTTTAAGGATGTGTTAATTTTGATTAATTCCTTGAAATTTTGGTAAAATCATAAAATTGAGATGTTTTATAAAAAAATATAGATTAAAATATTTTAAAAATACCAGATCTAAGCACGGCTTCTTTTTCATTAAGAATATAAGGATGCTCATGAAATATTGACAAAGGCCACTCATTTTTCTGCGACAGCTTCATCTTATGTCTTTTTCCCGCAATGTGGAGCTGCAAAACACGTACTATGTTAAAAACTAAAGAAAAATATTATTTTAGACATTGTCAATTTACTTATTAGGACATTTCAATAGAGCAGAAATATACAGAGTGTTTTTTATTTTTTCAGTATGGAATTATTTTACAAGATTACGTAAGATGATAAGTAATAAAAATATATAAAAATTCGTTCATAACGATAAAACTTAAGTTATGTATAATATACAAAACTATATAATACAAGTTATAAGTTAGTAATTTAAACTTGATTAGTTTTTTCGGCCACAATATTCTTGCGAACTTGCTCAATAGACACTATCAATATTTTTTTTCCTTAAGGAACCAGTTTTTTTATTTATATAATATACATATAAAGATTTATAGATTGAGTATATCATATTTATAGTTTGTTTGTTCCTTTACTGTAGAAGTCTGTCGAAAGGGAGGCGCTGAAGTCAGCGTCGTGTACTGCTCTCGGATGTCGAATGTTTTACCACTTGTCGTGGCCAGATCGTTAAATTAGTGTCCGATCTTTTATTACTAACGTTTTAAACATTTCATTGGCCATGTAGTTTCAGAAGGAAAAATATAAAACTATATTTATTAATTTCCTACATATTTTTTCTATCTTCACAGTTATTGCTAATTTATTATTTATATACAAAACTAGCCTGGCAAACGTTTGTTTTGCCATGTACATTAATAGTAGGAAACATTTTTTTAGTTCAATAAAAATAACTACATATCTACAATAATAAAAAATGGGGGTTGATTGTAGAGGGAGGAGAAATAAAAATAAAAATTTGGGGTGAACGCCCCTTATAACTTAGGGGGTTTGCAATATAGATAGTAGCCGATTCTCAGACTTACTGAATATGCATAAAAAATTTCATAGGAATCGGTCGAGCCGTTTCGGAAATGTATGGGAACAGACTTTGAGGACATTACAATTTTATATTTTAGATTACAATAGCTACTATGTCATACCTGAAGGACCTGCTCTCCGCTGCACTGCGCCGCGCAGGGAAAACACAGATAAATCCAATTCCCACATCCGTCGCGCCCTTTCCGCTCCAACATAGGTCGAGCTGACCCATCTTCTAGCTTGATCTTCAAAGTTCCTAAGTGCTCCAAAAACTCCTGTTCGGCCTGTAAAAATATCATTATATACTTAAAAACTTGCTAACCAGTCGACGAATCTCACTTAACCAATAGGCGGGGGATAAAAATAAAATACGACAAAATTTTATCTTCAATATATTTATTTCTTATTTTAGGGTAATATGTCTCAGAAATATACTCACCATGAACCACTGCTATTCTAGCACAAACACAAGTATTCCGAAAGACATATTGTCTCATTTTGAGTACAGTAATATACATTAAATACCTTTACGTTTTATTCCGTTAGAAGCATTCGATTAAATTTTAAAGAGAAACGCTAATATTCGATTGTTTTACTATGTTTAGTTTTCGTAATAAGATTTGGTGTTACTTTTTAGTCACAACCAGCTTAGCTACAAATACTCAGTATGAGCCCTGTTTCTCAAATCCAATACACTTTTGACATACGAAAGTCGCTTAGCTCGAATTGCTGAATCTGAGGGTTAAACCGGCAGAGACCTGGTTTAAATATCGGCACGTAATTTGGCCAGATTTGGCGACACTCGCTATATTATTTGCCTTTTGGAAATTTATAAGAAACTAGCTGACCGGGCAAACGTCGTTTTGCCATGTATATCCTTTATAATAAAAAAAATAAGAACAGAAAAAAATATCTAAAAATAATAAAAAAAAATATTTAGGGGTGGACTACCCTTAACATTTAGGGGGATGAAAAATAGATGTTGTCCGATTATCAGACATACCCAATACGCACACAAAATTTCATGAGAATCAGTCGAGCCGTTTCGGAGGAGTTTAACCACAAACACCGCGACACGAGAATTTTATATATTAGATTAATTATGGTAAAGTTGCTTGAGTTGTTTTAATGTTAGTATCATCTACCATTTTATATGTAAACGATAAGTGAAAACAGAAAATTTTCCAACTATGTTAAAAAACCTTTTTAGCCAATTATTTAATCTTCAGAGGCGATCCTGCCACATCTTCACATACAGCGAATTACTATGAGGATATGGTTGAGAATTGCCATAATCATTTATTTGAAACACGCTTGTCTTGAGATTATAAAACATGATTATATATTTTTTTTCAAACATAATTATTGCCAAACCCAAAGGATAAACAAGTCTAAAACTATTCAGTCACCAATCTATTATTTATACTACTGATTGTTTTACAATTTTTTTGCTTTTAGGTAAGGAAATTATTATTCAGTAAGAAATAAACATTTCAGACTTTGATGTACTATTTTTTATTTTATTTTCTTATACTATTTTTTACCTATTATTAAAATAATTAATTTTCTCAATACCAAGTCCCCAAGATGAAGAAAAACTTCAATCCAAGTCTTGCAGTACCCAAATATTGTAATAAATATATTATTGATTAGCTAATTATTGGTATTATGATATAGTAAACAAGAAGGCACAGAAATTTACAATTATTAAAAAAAATTGGTATCTAAACAAGAAGGCACAGAAATTTACAATTATTAAAAAAAACTTTGTTTTATGTCAAATGATTTAAATCACCTTCATTCTATACATGCATAATTTATAATGTTAAAATTTTAGATATGTTAAATATGAAAAAATCCTATTAAATGATACACAGTATTGACCACAGTTTTATTCTCTGGAATTTGGTAATATAATATTATCTTGATTGATGATAACAAATTTTGAATAATCAATATTGTGATTTATAGGGAAAAAAAGGTAATTGAGTAATAAATAGCTCATTGGATACCTGAACACTTTACACAACAACACCAACTTTTTATTATCCATCAACAAACTATAGCATTACTCAAACACTTAACAATTTGTTTTAGCATTAGCAAATGTCATTTTGCTAATGCTAAAACAAATTTCTTACATAAATATATGAAACGATTTTTTTTCTTTGATAAAAACTAAGATCTCAACATATTTATAGTAATCTGCATACCTCTTCTACTTCTAATATACTATGTAAAATAACAATGTAAATGATTGTGATATTTTTTGTTTCATGCAAACCAAATCACTTTTAATAGAATGTGATTATCTTATACATTTTATTTGAAGCGGTTTGAGAAAAGTATATGTAATACTAAAAAACCTTACTAAAAGTAACTAAATGTTTATAAATGATTTAATTCAAACGCAATATGAATATAAATATTTTAAATTTCTATATTTACCTTAGTGCCTTCTAAACCAAGTTTTTTTGGTATTTCTGTTACAGTATCTTCATATCCTTCAGTACCTGGTGGACAATCAGGAAGGTCCATCTTGATTCACTACACTTTAAATTTATAACCCTTGTAAGGGTATAAACTTATTTTCACTTCACTATCTTCAAATCTTCGGAATCTTGAGCATTTATACTGCAATGAAATTAGTGTAAAGATAATTTCTAGCTATAGTATTTTGCTTGCTCTTTACATTTACTTTTAAAAACAAATTGATACTTACTCAAAAATTTTATTGCAGAATACTTACATCCTTGTGATGGTTTGATAATTTTCACAATGTGAGCATAGTTGAAAGGTTTTCAAACGATAACAGACTTACATAAATATTTAGTTAATATTTTTTTATGACATATAGACAAACCTTAGAGGTAATATCAGTCATTTTTTATATGCTATATAGCCTATCTGAACATATTATAACAACCCAGTTATAAAATGAACTAATAATAATATATGATTTTGAATAACACCAATTAGTGTGTAAACCTATAAGATTTTAGCTCCTTTCATTAAATAAATTAAAACACTTAATACTCAATGGGGCCTTCTTTGTAACAACAAGACTTATACTATTAAAAAAAATTCACAGATAGTACAGAAATGGTTAATTTTTAACGGATTATAACTATCATCATCATCATATATCATTTTTGTCAATGTCATAAGCATTATATTTCTAAAATACCAAGTTTTATATAGAAAATATGTATATTATTTCAATGCTTTTCATTATGTTGTGAGATCACATATCAAAATCATTACATATATAAAAAATATTTATATTATATATTATTCATATTATGTTCTAGGTACCAATAACCTATCAGTTTATATATTTATAAAAGTTCCCAATATACCATCAAATATTTTCCCTTCTTAAATAAAAGTATACATTGAATTTAGTCTTCATTGAAAACTTTTTCATGTTAAAACCTATTTGCAGTTTAAACCTATTAAATTGGTATTTATGCTACAGACATTCGCGAGCATCGACCCCATATTATTAGAATATGGAAATGGCTAATAAATGTTATTATTGTAGTTACTATTTACTTCAAGTACTAAGACCGTTTACTATATAAAAACAAAAGCAACATATATACTACAGCCGTATATATATGATATCTTTTTCAGGTAGAAATATTTAATAACATTGAACATACAGTATATAGTATGTATGTACTAACCTGCGCAAGTATTGTTTACGTTGACACCTGATGAAACACTAAACATATCTTTTAATATTTATGGGTAACACATTCATCTATATTTTAAACATCTAATTAAAATAAGATATTTAATAACTATCCTACAATGAACATGCTATTAAATTATGCCATTACTTTAATAGCCATTAGACAGTTTAGCCATACCACAGAGCTATACACTGTCGGCTGTACGCATCCGTTATGCCCATAGAGAAATAATATATACTAGGAAATGGGAATACGTAGGCACACAACGTAATCCACAGATTACTAAGTAGTAGCGTACAGTATATTAACCTATTCTAGCATAGAGGAAGGAAATGTATGGTGAAGCCGGGTGATAGGGTGGTTTATAGGGTGATTATGTCTGAACCCAAGGGTTTGAGACATAATTACTTTGCGACAGGCGTGGCTCTATAATGCCAATACATTCTGTATGGGATTTTATCTCGAGCCCCTTGTCAACATGTTTTTTTTTATATTCGGCAAATACCTGATATTAGGTAGTTTTTAATTTAAATTTTAGTTACCTACATTTTCGAAATAGATGCTCTTTTCAAATTTGTGGTGCTCTAAAATAAATTTTCAACTCGAAAGTAATTATAATTTTTAATTTATCTATATGACAATGAGAATCCATTAATTTTTTATAGATATGCAGTGTTAGTAGGTATAACGACACTCCTCTTAAAGGATCTAGCAAATGTCCATGGTTATTCTTAGTTTCTGTAGGCAGGTGCTTTCAAATCTTGACTACATCTGGACTACACTTCAATGTCACCCTACAGAATGAAATTTTGTTGCCATGGGCTTGAGAAAAAATAAAAAAATAAGTTGATTATGGTCACGTTACGAAGCGTGAAGTAATGTTTATTTTATGTATTTTCGAATGTCGAAATGTCTTTGTATGATTTTTTCTCTTTCATCAACTGATTATACATTAAAAATTTGCTGAAACAGTCCATTTAAATTCTCCATTTAATTGCAAACACATATTTACAGTATGTGCATTAAATATTCTCTCCGTCTCAGTTGTCCATTTAATTAACTAAACATATGTCTCACAAACTCGCTAATTCTTCCTTATTACTTATTTTAATACAGCTTCTAAATATGCTATATTAAATTGACTATACAAATATCCCTCAAAGGCCTTGTTTTCCGACATGATGAAACCCAGTATTCCGACCGCAACCGATTCTAAAAATTAATTCGATCATCATTATCGAATAAATGCCACGTTATTTTTATTCTCGTTTACCTTACATATAGGGCAGAGGCAATTGAGACCAAGGGCCTTCCTTTGTAAATAAGTCCGGTAAGTTCGGAGATCTTTCGCTAGATCCTTTGATTGGGTGTGGCACTCAGCATGTTCCCAGCCTATGCATTTTATTTTTTATTCAGCTCCCGAGAAATTATGCAACTGGATTTTTAGCTATTTCGCTAAACGTCATAGACCGCTAAACACCCCTGTCACTACTCCTATCGAAAACACTCACCTTAAAGCGTCAGCTGGGATCGGAATACCCTCTAATAAGCTTGGTGTGCTCAGCCAGGCGAGACGGTAAGTACATCCCTCCGAGCCACCATTTGCAACTGTATAAAGTGCTGATCTGAACAAAAATCCCTAATGGACTACTGCTCACACCTCTGTGGGCAGGAGCTCCCCAGTTACACAACGGAGTGTTTTTAAAGTAGTTTTTGCAGCGCACCACCACTATGTAGAATCAGCTGCCCGCTGAAGTATTTCCGAACCAATTTGACTTAGGGTGAAGGGTCCTTCAAGAAAGAGCGTACCAATTCTTAAAAGCCTGGTGATCAACTTCCGAACCTTCTTGTGATGTAAATGTCCATGGGCCTTTGCCTGTTATACATATATTTAAAAAAAGATGAAGTGTATTGACTCAAGTGAGATCTTTCTGCTTTGCATCCTAATGCTAAAGGATATGAAGATACAAAGTTATGATGGTTTTTGGATTAATTATATAGATATATTCAAATAATAACATATTAGGTACCTACTCATATTCAAAGTCGATCTGAAATCAATTTTAATGAAATCGTATTTCTATGTAAAAAGACAGGAGTATTTTTACGATTTATTGTAATAAGTCGAGAATATCTGTCAAAGCCGTCGAAAATATATAACTCTTGAATAATAATATATAGCGGGTTCTATAAAAAATGTTCAACCTGTATCATCCTTGCGTTTGAAGTTCGCACAAGCCTTTAGAGGGCATTCACCGAAACTCTGTAGCTTGCTCTAGAGCTAATAAGTAATAATAAGCAAGATCTCGAAGCCACCTGCCCTAAGCCTGTAGGCAGCGAACCGCAGACAGAATCGCGTTTACAATGAACTGCACCGGACGTATTAGTTTTGCCGCCACTTTCTGGTTTTTAACGCTTTTGGTTTTTGTTCAAGCATATACCACTTTCACTCCCGGGGCTAATTCGCACCATGGAACTCCTATAGAAATTGAGTATTGGGATTTTAAAAGAAAACCTATCGATCAGATGGTAGACATTACTAATGAACTTGGTATAAAAGTACTGGCGGAACATAATTATTTAAATTCAAATAACATAGCATTTTCTCCATACGGGTTAATGGGAATCCTAGTGGCTTTATATGAGGGAGTAGATGGTGAATCTTCGTATCAAATTCAACGTAGTGTGCCATTACCTAGAGATCGAAGAATTGTAAGGATAGGTTTCAGAGATATACACCGCGCACTAAAGGTAAGTTATAACTACATATACCTAATGTAGATTAAAATACACACTATAGGTTTTATTTTTTTTAATTAGACAGCATAAGCAAAAAGTGCATCAGGTTATTATTATTTTTAAGGTTTTAATATATCATTATAGACTAAAGCCACTTAAAATTAAATGTTTTATGATATTGCATTATTATGTACGTCTCACGTCTAGAATTTAATTAAATTTACAAAAAATGGTTTTTATTAACTCTTATTAACGTCAGTTCTTCTGTTTTTTTAAGCTGATTATGAATTATTCTTATTTGCGTATTAGGATTTATAAGTTTTAAGTAACGTTGGTTAATTGTAACTATTTTTTCTTGCAAAATACTGATTTATATGTAAGTATAACATATTTACGTAGATATTTTTTAATAAATATATTTATTCTGTTATAATATAATATTATTCCTACACCTATTGCTAGTCGCTACAATAATGATAATTTCATAAATCTGCTATAGTTAATTGTTATAGCTCAGTATGTCATAATATACCTATTATCTTCTATAAGTAATAATCACACGTAGAAAATCTTTTCTTTATATGTTTGAATAATATTTCAGACATATTTTGTTCCTGAAGAAGGATTTTTGGCAGGATTGGCTTTAAATAATGAAAATGTAACATTTACGGAAAGTTACAAAAATGCTTTACGTTTTTATAGTTTTGAGTTACAAAACGAGCTCAACGCTACAAGTAGTGAAAGCACAAATATGACATCTCCAATGGCAGACACTCTAGTTACAACAACAGCTACCACGCATATTGATACAACCACAGTGCAAACTACTACGAGAATAAAAGAAGAAAGTACTACCAATCACGTTACGGAATCATTGGGTACCACAACTGCCGCTGCCATGGAATCAACAACAAATGTAGAAATAGTTACACAAACTGAATCTCCTACAACTCAGAGTTCGAGTCAAACATTTACTACTGAAACTATTACAACACAAACGGAATCTCTCATCACAACTGAACTGTTAACCACTCGTGATTTAACTACTACCGAGATCGTATCATCACCAATTTCAACAGAAAGTACCTCACCACCAACTACGACTGAAATTGCATCATCATCTGTGACGCAAACCACATCATTACTAACTACAACCGAAAGCACATCACCACAAACTACGGTGGGAATAGAATCTTCATCGACAACTGAAACAATGCCACCATCAACAGCATTTGCAACTATCGAGGATGGAGCAATATCTACTCCAACGATGCCTTTGATAACTGAACAGGCTAACAATAACACCGCAACATCTGGCAATGATTCCGCGCTGGAGACTCTGCAACGAAGGAAAAAATCATTGTTAGATTTTCTATTCACCAATCCACCAATGGATGTCTATGAAGAATACAGGTCTTTTACCATCGGACAAGAAGGATCTGAAATTGATATGGATACACAGTTTGAGGTTAATGGAAACCGAAGAATTGAGGTATATAATACTACCTACTACCACTACCTTATATATCCTTTCTAACCAATGTGATAAGTATAGTTTAACAAAACTATGTATTTTTCAGGTACCGTATATGTATTACGATTCTGTGTTACACCATGCCTATTTACCACATTTGGAGGCATCTGCCATTCGTCTGCCATTGGACAGCGACCGTTATTACTTGCTAATAGTGCTACCACTCAGATCAGGGTATGGGGAAATCGAACGACTGCTTGCGCGCATGGCAAGGGAGTCAGACCTCTCCGACGTTTACGGAGCTTTAAGACCTCGGCGTGTCAGAGCGAAAGTACCTAGCTTTGTTGTGAAGGGTCACGTTATTTTAACAACCGATCTACAAAAAGTAAGATTTTTTATTCTTTATATTTTGATGAGCCTCAAATTTACGAGTGTTCAAAGAATAAGGGGTATATTTGAAGCGTGTTTTAAAAATCCTTTTCGAGTATCAAAGATGCCAAGGACACCTTTTTAATATTTTAACCGAAGTTAAACTTTTATAACAAAATCGTGAATATTGATTTTAGGTTGTTTTGCCCTATATGTTTATCAACACGGCTAGTCATAAAATTAAAATTTTACACAATACATCAGTGAAATTTCGATTCTTAATACTTCTAAGGTAGTATATTAATCACAGATCTTGTTCGTTTAGATATTGAAAAAAATTGTCATTCTATTCTTCATCATAAATATATGAATAAAAAAATATTTTATAATTATAAATATATAATAAAATATTAATATTTTATTATGGAACATAAGATACAGGTATCACTTATTCTACGTCATTAAATTTGAAAGGGAGACAGAGTGTGTAGGCCGAGAGAAAAAGCCGGAGTAAAAAACTCTCGGTACTCCTTTAAAATAGCAAATTATCAACACTTATTTCAAAACAAATATCGCAAATTAATTAGAAGTAGCCTATACGTATATAGCACTAGTCCCAAGCCCTTTTATCAACTAGATAATCGTTAACTTTATAGTAAGCCTTTTAACACAGCTTTTTCTTAGATTTATTAAAAGGCAGAGATAAAAGAGCTATATAAATATAATTTACAACCCCAACAGCTTTGGTTTTCTATAACACTTCAACGTTAATAATAATTAATAGATTAAATTTCGCCATAGCTCGGAATTCGTGACGTCTTTGAGCCTCGTCAAGGGGACTTTACACCTATGACTTCTCAGACTGGGGTTTACGTGCGAAGCATTGAACAAGCGGTCTCCGTCTCGATGAGGAAATATCAACCAGATGAATCGAAGAGTGGGTATTTCATACACTTATATATTTTACTTATATACTTATACAGAAATCCGAAGACCAGACCTAAAAGGTTGTAGCGCCAGTTTTTTATGTATAGGTAAACATGACCGCATGCGGTATACTCGAATACGGGTTTTTATAGAAAAATAATAAGTCTACGAGGCCAATGACGCACTTGTTGTAATCCTCCAGGCTTTTCACTGCCCTATAAAAAAGTAATTATAAGCCATAGTTACAATTATCAGTGTTGGCCTAGTGGATTCAGCGTGCGACTCTCATCCGGTCGTAGGTACGATCCCTGGCTGTACACCAATACAATGGGCTTTCTTTCTATGTGCGCATTTAACATACGCTCGAACGGTGAAGGAAAACATCGTGAAGAAACCGACATGTCTTAGACTTATTTTTTTAATAGTTAAAATTAAATTAAAAACATAGTTTTATTTTATCAAAAAAAAAATTAACGTAAAAATTGTGTTTTGATTAATTGGAATTTGACAAATTAAACGCTTTAATAAGCATGATTATATTATAATGAATGTTGGGACCCTAACAAGGCGTACAAAGCTCTGGGAACATTCCGAGGTCACGGTGGTAAACCATTTAATTGACCAAAGGTGCGGTCAACGTTTGAGACGATGCGAGACAGGAAAGTAACGCGATTGTATACCCATCTATTTTATTTAAAAATATATTAAATTAAATAATATAAGAACGTATGTGACGATGTCAACTGTATTTTTTTTTTAAATTTAATTTGAACTACCTGTTTCTCGCGGTTTCACTTGCGTTAATTTAAGACCTTTGCACATCATGTATGCGCTTGTGCTATTTAAGCAATTTTTTTTGCAGTTATTTTAAAACTATGATATTCATTGAAATCAAATGCTCTTAAGCAAAAGTTTACTGAAAATTAATAACTTGTGATAAATAATCCATCCATATCGATGGCCCGCTCGAATCGATCGAAGATCAAAGAGACGTAATTTTATTGATTCACTATTGACGGCATCACTATATATTTAAGGATCTTTTGGCACTAGGTACTTCTATGTAAATGTTTATATGGGTTAGTTGCCCACCTTGCTATAACACAACAATTTTGAGATAGTCTCAAAGAGTCTCATAAATTAATAGCGTAATAAAGTAAACATTAATACATATATCATAAATTTAATGTTATACCGTATTTCACCTAATTTTCTGGTTTGAGAGTAAGATAACTATAATAATTATTGCTAAAAGAATACAATTCGCAGTGCGAAGTATATAAACGACCGTTGTCTATTGTCTATGAGCGATGTTGCAACGACACGCGCATTTGAATCAATTGATGCGCCCCCGCTGCCCTGCGCAGGCAGTGACTGTAATTAGGTAAATGATTGCACAAATATTACTGGCTAATGGAAGTTATGATTCCTCGATAAATAAAGTTTTCAATTACATAAGTGGACCAAACTGGGAATAATTACGAGTTGATTGTTTCCTGTCAGTTGTCAACACAAATGATTTAGCTATTTTGTTTTAATTTTAACGGTTCGCCGCATTTGCATTACGAGGTCGAATTTTTGCGACATGATATTTATTTAGATAAGCAAATTAAGCTATTTTAATCTAAAGCCATGCCACACATGTATTTTACTATGCATAAACAATTAACGTTAATATAAATCATGTGTAGCTGAGAAATATACCTTTTGTGTTCTATTTTTGTTCGTTATTATTCAAAAGTGGATAGATGATTAAGTGCGAAAAGGGAACATACGAATCTGAATTTTTTAGTAAATAATTTTAAGATATTACCCTAATATTATCGTCGCGTAATCCCGAAATTCAAAGATTAATCAACTTTATAATATATTCACACTTTAGTGCGGTCCCATCTATGGGCACCTAAAGTTCTACACATACACTATGTTTCCTTAAGGACTATAGTCTTCTTAGCTTGCTTGCATTTTATTGAATTAAACGTAATGTGAATATTAATGTTTACATATATGTACCAGCTGGATAGGATTAACTTTATTCCATGTGTTTGTTCATATGTACATATATTTTCTTATTACTGTAACACTAATCCCTTCTTAGGAGGCACCTCAACTATTTGCCTACCAAATTACATCCCGTAATACCATACAGAAATTATATAATTTTTATTTGTTTAAATATTATCAACTAAATTATGGTTATATAAGCAGTATTTTTTTAATGTACTGACTTTAATATAGATATTATTTATTTCAGAAAACTTATCGAAACGACGCCGACCCATTACTTTCACAGCAACCTACCCATTCCTGTACTTCGTCATGGACTCAACCATACATGTATCTCTGATGGCTGGCAAATTGGTTGACCCATTGAATTCAAGAATATTATAGAAATACAAAATCATTCACATCTTT
This sequence comes from Pieris melete, assembly GCA_963693345.1. Taxonomy (NCBI): domain Eukaryota; kingdom Metazoa; phylum Arthropoda; class Insecta; order Lepidoptera; family Pieridae; genus Pieris; species Pieris melete. The sequence goes on along the minus strand of CAVNZK010000032.1, from coordinate 4,035,606 downwards.
TACGAGACGAAACCTGTAAAGATTTTCAGATATTTGACATAAATGCTATTTCTGAATGCACTTTATTATTTTAATTAGATCCTTGGTATTCAATGAGATCTGATACCTACTAAAATCATGACTTGAATTTGTTAGAAGAGCAGTGTTACCTAGTGGCTTCAGCGAGCGACTCTCATACCTGAGGTCGTAGGTTCGATCCCGGGCTGTGCACCAATTGACTTTCTTTCTATGTGCGCATTAAACATATGCTCGAACAGTAAAGGAAAACATCGTGAGGAAACCGGCTTGCCATAGACCAAAAAGTCGAAGGCCTGTGTCAGGCACAGGAGGCTGATCACCCACCTACTTGCCTATTAGATTTAATGATCATAAAACAGATTCAAAAATCTAAGGACAAGACCTAAAAAGGCTGTGGCGCCACTGATTTATTTTTTAAATTTGTTAGAATAACTAATAATTGTGTTAAGACGTTAGGAAATGCTTTGGGGGTTATTTGATCAGTAACAAATTTAAAGGCTTTATTAATATTTTAATAAATAAAACAAATAGGTTTTTTTTGCGTTATTTAATTACACATATCACTTCGCCCTCTTAGACTTGATTTTTCTTAAGTAGAACTCGAGCTCTTTGCCCTCCAATACGTAACCATCGGCGCGACCGCACTGGCCTGGCCGACTCGACACGCAGGCTAAAAAACATTTCTTAATTACATAGTGAAGAACAAATAAAATATAATCTTGTTAGATGCGTAAAAAATTCAGAGTAACTATGACAGATATCATATGACTGCTAGACAGTTCCCAAAACGGTTACTGCCAATAAATGCAGCCTCACAACTTCTCGATTTCATCATTATTAAGAAGGATGAATAAGATTGTTAATTTAAGAAAATAAAAGCTGTGCCCAATCCAGTGTTTAGTTAAATCATAACATATTATTAAAATGACCTCTCCCACATCTGCTGTTTATGATGCACTAAATAACTACAAGGATTTTCAATTGTAATGAAGAAGGTTTAGATTGGAATAGTTAATTTTTACCTAATAAACGTCCAGTGTGGAATTGTTCTTCTAGTCCAGCTTCAACCTTAGAAAGGCGCTGTCTTGACAAATATTTTTTTGCGGTCTTCTTACTCCTTTTTTTATTAATAATGGCTTCTTCAGCTTCAGTCTTTAAAATAAGATATTTGTTATGGTAATTTTTTTTGCTGTTTAGTACATTTTCTGTCAAGAATCACAGAGCTTATCTGACAGTGTCTATATGAGTAGAATTGTTACAATGTTATAAATAAATAATTCTGTGACAATATGTAATGTTATAATTATTATTTTAAAAAAATTAGGTCCATATTCTAATAGGCATATAATCTCCACATAAAGATACTAGTACTGGTTAAGTTACGAGTGAAATTCTGGAATCCAAAAAATCAGAAGATTTTGGTGCTCTAATAACAAAGTAACATAACAGCCACATTACACATTCAATTTGATAAAGTAAATAAATGCAATGTAACAACTAAATGTTTACACTTAGTTGTACAATTTGCAAAAATATGTCACCAAGATTTCATTGTATTATGGTTTTTAGAGGTAATACACAAGACTTATTTAATTCTATACAGAACTTTTGATACACTGTTTAAAGAAATCTTATAAAAAAATATTGTTTGTTCCATCAATTTTTAGAATATTACAAAATTAAAACTGTAAAATCTTTTACAACACAATTACTAATTCATGGTAATTAATACCAGACCTACAACAGTTCATTCTAGAATTATTTAATAAAAAATTATATATCTCAAACATCATTCCTTTAAGGATCTGCTTTATATTTTACTGTGACATAATATGTGGACTTATTTTTCTAAAAAATAAAGTTATCTTATTTAGGCATAGAAGAGGGGAACTCTGACACAATGACAACACTACAGCAATATTATTAAAAAATTGAGACAGTTAAAGATTGGCTCACCAGTTTGGCACCCTTCTTTCTTCCAAGAGGCAGAAGGTAGTGGGATTCATACCACTGGCGGAATGGGGTGGCATCGACTACCACTATAGCATTCTTCACAAGTGTCTTGGTACGCACCAACTCGTTGTTAGATGCATTGTATACTACATCTATGATACGAGTCTTACGAGTGGCACCTGAAAAACAATAATAAATAGTTGGTTATAAAAGACAAATATGTTAGTGAAATGATGAGAAATGTGGGATGAAAAAAAATTTAACTTCATCATATTATATAGTCATTTCTATTTGTTTTCGCATTTTTAATGGGTGTCAAGGAATTTTAACGAACCTAAGTTTTAAACATTCAAAACTTGGGTTAGACATAACTATTAAAATTTTTGTAAAGACTTACATTCCGAACCCCAAGCAAAGTTACCGGTGTCAAGACGTAATGCACGGTATTTAGTATTTCCTCCACGAGAACGGACCCAATGAATACGTTGTGGGCCAAGCTGAAAGAAATTATTTCACAATTAAAAAACGGCACACGAATATAATCACAACAGCACTAAGAGGTTATATTATAAACACGTTCTTACTTTAGTGTTAGCAGCCGGGCGACCTAACTCGTACTTCCTCTTCTTACGGATTGGGGCGCGCTTACCGCCCGTAGCTCTCCTCTTATGCCAGTGATCACGGCTGATACCTATACAAAATCAAAAATTTATGAAGAAAGTTCACTCACTTCACATATTTATTTTGATAAAGATTTAATACGTCAAACAAAAATAATAACAGAAACAATTTTTCACATCCTTAGTTCACTTAAATATAATAGTTTTAAACTTAAACTTATCACTAATATATTGATAAAATTTGATTTAATTTCACAAAATACAATTCTACTCACCCATCTTGTCTGGGTCAGAAAGAAAAGATTTGTCAAAAGTACTAAAAGAATGTCGTAGCTATTGGTGTCAAATGTCACGAACACTGACATTGACAAAACATCATAGATGAAGTATAAATAGACCTACCGTTGGTATGAGATAGAAATAGCGCATGAGTGATGAGATAGAAACACCGCTTGAAATAGAAACACTTGAAAACATAGAAATAGTTTAAAAAATAAGAGTGGAGATCTGAGAAGTTGTTTGGCTGTAAATGTTACATAATAATATGACTTAATATGTGAATGAGTAAATGAAAAACCTAATTCACACTCATATGATCTTTTAAATGGTTATCGTAAACTAATTTAAAAAATTCTGGTGCTCGTTGCTTTTAGTGCATTAGGAAAATATAAAAAAATATATATTGCCACAATGTTACTGCAATAAACTTATTATATTTCTTAAAAACTTTATTTAATTGTTTCTTGGGAAAATCCTTCGTTTGTCTGCCTTGGTCAGTAGGTTTCGATTATAGAGATGATTTAGAGTTATAATTGAATTAAGTAAGCCGTTTACATTTATATTATATTATTATATTGATATTTTTATAAGATTTAGCAATTCCTTGATTTACAATATTAGTCAGTTTACGATATCCTGGAATTGTTTACTTATGTTAATAATTTGGTTTTGAGTGACAACGAGTATAGTTTAAATCTGTTTTTGACAAAGGGCTTTGTTAGTAAGGCTTTCGTAAGTTAAAATATTGTTAAAGAGTTTTAAACAATATACTGTAGATTATCCTCCTTCTCGGCATCTTGTCATTATAATGTAACAAAAATACGTTATCACTTAACTAACTAGTGTATTCAAACGGCACACTTAATTTCATAAAAGTATCAGAATTTGATAACTTTCTATATAACTTTACGACTATCAAGGAAAAGGAAAAAGTGTGGATTAGATGTCTGGCTTACTCATGCACATAAGCCATATTCTGTATAGTGCGAAACAGCTAGATGTCCTCTCATGTTTTGTACGCTTTACTTATTATTCATAGAGTATACACATGTTTTAGATATCTATGGCCAAAACTCAATTGTCATAAGAGATGTGGCCTGTGGGACCGACGCTAGTTATTGCCTAGTGCCTACTGTTTTCTTGATGCTTGCTGCTTTTTAAAATGAAATTTCCAAATAACAAAGTGAACTAAAATAGGCTATTCTGTTAAATAATTGAACACTTAATTGAATTTGTGTTTCTAAGGTTATCAAAATGTCGTCGACGGATTTTTATATTCGTTATTATGTGGGCCACAAGGGCAAGTTTGGTCACGAATTTCTTGAATTTGAGTTTAGACCTGACGGTAAATTAAGATATGCTAATAATTCAAATTATAAAAATGATACAATGATTCGCAAAGAAGCGTACGTTCATCCTTGTGTGATGGACGAACTGAAACGTGTTATCGTAGATTCAGAAATTATGCATGAAGATGATCGACTGTGGCCGCAACCAGATCGAGTCGGAAGACAGGTAATGCGAATTTGATTGTTATTGATATTCAGAGTTATTTATTTATTAGACATAACAAGCACTCATACGCACACACAATAATATGTAAATGTGAGCATAAAATAATTTCATATTTTCTGCACTTTAGGTTATACAAGTTTGAACAGGTAGTAATAAAGTTTGTTTGTTACAGGAATTGGAAATTGTTATTGGAGAAGAACACATATCTTTTACAACTTCAAAGACTGGTTCATTAGTGGATGTTAATCAGTCTCGTGATCCAGAAGGCTTACGTGGCTTCTATTATTTAGTGCAAGATCTCAAGTGTTTAGTATTTTCACTGATTGGTCTACACTTTAAAATAAAGCCCATATAAGTTACTATAATATAGTTGGAATCTTAAATAAAAATCTTGAATACACAATTTGTTGGTTTATTTTGGTAAAACTTCACTTACTATTTATACACTAATGTATTTTTGAATTCTGTCATTTAAAAGTGCATTAAATCAAGGCTGTTTAGAGTTTGCTATCTAAAAGATGATGAGAAAGATGTTTAGTATAAATTATAGTAAGTTGTAATAATATTAGACCTTATTTTTAAATATTTTATTTTTCTAGACCTATTCATTCCATATTCAATGCACAGGGCAGATGCAATAAAAAAAAACATTTTCACAGATAGCTATTTGCAGTTTATTATTTCCGTAACTACTAAAAATTTATACTATATTATAAACTGCTTTTTCATCGCTACCGATACTAAATATAAAACAGTCAAAAATTTTCATGCATAGTAATATGCTTATAAAGAAACGTATGTTGCTGTATTTATTTATGTTTATAGCATAGCTTTGCGCGTTGCGCGCGCATCGCATCTGCCCGACGGCGACTATGGCGGACGAGCTGTGAAGTATGGTCGAAGTCCTTTTAAAATCGGAAAGTATCGACAGTTGCCAATGGCATAAACGAAGTTTTCTGTAAAAATTGTACATTGTAAATAGTCCTGTGTACATATAGTAATTATATTTGTGGTCGTTTTGTTTAGAAATTGTGTGAATAGTGTATTATTTTGAGTGTTTATTGAATTCAGTTCTCGACGCCGACAAATCTATAATTTGTGTGTTAATACAGTGGCACGTAACATAAAACAGCAAAATAAGTGATTTCTGAACATCTATTACTCGTCTTAAGATAATTTTGTTCACCCTCTTTGTTTCAAAACTTAACGAATAAAGCCATTGCCCGATCCTTGCAATATTTTGGTCCTTTAGCGGCTGTCATCGTGCCCCGATAAAACTAGTAGCTGTCATTACAAAGACAAAAAGAATACAAAAGTCACTAAATGGCTTCTATTTTGAATAACGCTAACCACAAGTAGTATGTTTGATGATGTAAATCGAATAATTAGAATATAGATCGATTATTATTAGTAGGTAATAGCTGTAGCTCCTTAAAACAGAGATTGTGATTGTTGTTTACGGTTTGTGGTACTGAAGCGTGGTAAAACTGAATGCTCGAGCCTCACGATAGCCCAATGAAGTGGCCAGGCACAGGCGGTGAAGAAGAGGCCGGAGAAGGTGGATTGCAAACGGCGCGCGCGTCTCAAAACCGCGCTCAGGACGACGCTGCCGTGCACTATATGTTCCAGCGAGAAAATCAAGAAACCGAACTGTCCTTAGCTTCTAAACAACGGTGGGCCGTTGGTGATGATAATATTTCTGAGGTATGCATTTAATGACTAATCATGAACACCTAAAAACATACAATCCAGTTTTAATACAAACTTAATTGTGACACTGTTTTGTCACTTTGACATTAAAGAATTTGAAATTATTGTATGAAATGCATTCTTGTAGTATTATTACATTTGTAATGACATATAACCCTGAAATTTTATATGGTTTGGGTATTAAAACTATTGAATTAAATACCAAAACTATTTGGTCATTTGTAATATAACATCCTGAAAGTATTTATTTACATTTAGGGTCAGATTCAGAATAGAGACAGAGTAGAGTTAAGTATGTCTCCTGTGCGTCAAATCAATGCAATTGTGATAATGATGCTTAACACGCTTTCAATTTGAAATCTTACCCTTACTTTGGATTTGATATATAAATGGTCTTATAAGTTTTATTAATAATAAAAAACATGGAGTTAAAGTTGCTATTGTTACAAAATGTTATGGCATCTGACAACTTTTAAATTATTATACAATAACCACCATCACATCAAAATAATATATGTTTGTATTTTAGATGAAACTTTATTTTATTTTACATAAAATTCTTTGAAAATGTTTTAACGGCCTAAAAAAATAATATAAATATAAGAATTGATCACATTGTTTTCAAAGTAAATTAAAAGTTCTGTCTCTTTTATTCCAGAATCAAGATAAATGGAAACACCCTGCACCAATGGCTATGAATAATATGCAACCTCAAGGACAGATGGTGCCCTTAAAAAATGCACAGGTTACCCCACAACAATATATTAATCAAAATATTGCATCATCAGTGGGGCCGCTGGCTATCAATCCATCAGTTATTGGTAGTCACCCACATTTGACAACCAGCATGGTTCACACTCAGATGGCACCACTTCAAAATCATGCCTTGGGAAATAATCTTATTCAAAATAGTGCAATGATGTTACCACCATTACAAGGCATGCAAAATGCTCCACAACTTGGACAACAAGGAATATATGATATGCACCAACACCATGCAAATCCAATTCAGGCAATTAATGGTATAGGGAAAAATGAACACATGATGTATATAAGCCAGGCTGGTATGCTTGCCCCTGGAACTAATCAATTTCTCCAGCAAGGACAAAATCAATTAGGACTTGCACCAATGCCAGCTGTCAGAAATCAGGTAAGTCTCTCTTATTATCCCACTGGTAATATATTTAAATCACTACAAGAATGTACCTCAATATGTATGTAATTTTGAAGTGTAGTTATTTATGAAGTAAATACAACTAAATAACAATCTATTATGTAAGTAACTTGTTTCAAATCTAAATCCACAACAGCTTTTTTTAACATGTAGCAAATAAATCAAAACATTAATTTATGTGCTATATTTTATTTTGCACTTAATTAATGGTAAGAGAACATCTATATTGTATGTTTAAGATACGCTTATTAGAGAAATCAGGAAGTAGAAGGTATTTTTGTTCATTATCTCTTAGGTTGTCAATAGCTTGCTTAGGTAAATGATAAATGAAAATTACACTTATTTCCCAATCCTTATATTTTGATTGAATCATACATAGTTATGCCATAATAATACCATTAAATAAGATTCATTTGTATTAGTTATTTAAATTGAAACTTTAGTTTTCTCACTATCAATTTCTTCTGCCAAATACAGATAACAGATTTTTGTTTTAATTATTTGTAGTGGATGATAGCCACTGTCAAATTCTGTATTCTATTTGAATTTAAAGAAATCACAGAATTATCTGTGTTAGAAAAACCTGCAATACTGTTAGTATATAATGGACAAAATATATTTATGAATATCTTAAAATACAGTTGTTTAAGTCTTTGTCTTTGTCAAACCAAATTTATGAATTTATGATATTGTCATTATATTTTATCATCAACATCCTCAACTGCTTTCATCTGAACACTAGAAGTCTTTTTTAAGCCATATTAATCTTAATATGACCACAAACAATCTCTAGTATTTAGATAAATGTGATTTGTTCTCTGGTTCTATTCAGTTGTGACAAACATCCCAATAGTGAATGTTAAATGGAATATTTTGATGTTAGGCAAACTATTCATGTTGACATATTATTCATATTAAAATAATAATTGTTCCTTGTCTATCATTCAAGATTTCATGCTTGAGAGTTACCTGGCCTTGGTGCTAATTTCCAGAAATTGATTAGCTAATTGTTAGACAACTATATCTACATAACCCTTACTTAACTAAAATATTTAATAGTTACGAAGTTAAGAGGAGAATGACCTTGTTACAACTTCAACAACTATATACCCCAAGACTGCAGACTACAGAAATTATCTCACTGGTTACATTACATCCTAACCTAAAAGAAAGTACAGTGCCTCAACGAATGCCTTAAGGACTGATTATTTTTAGCCTTATCTTTTTTCCTAATACAAAAATACCTAATTATCTCATGTGTTTAGTGAATATCTTTTACAGTTAGTAATTATCAGGAACCCTCTCCAGTCCTCCTGTAAGGCATGCCTCTTTCTCCATCCCAAGATATTTGGATCCTTTTTTTTTATAGAACAGGGCAGGAGGCTCACCTGATGTTAAGTGATACCTCCGCCCATAGACACTCAATGCCAGAGTGCTCGCAAGTGCGTTACCGGCCTTTTAAGAATTGGTACGTCTTTTCTTGAAGAACCGGACCCTAAGTAGAATTGGTTCGGAAATACCCCAGAGGGCAGCTGGTTCCACAAAGTGGTGGTGCGCGGCAAAAACTGCCTTGAAAAACGCTCAGTTGTGGAACGGCGGACGTCGAGGTGAAACGGGTGGAATTTCGTATTCTGCCTCGACGTCCGATGATAAAACTCAGCTGCAGGTATTAATCCGAACAATTCCTCTGAACACTCTCCATGGTAAATGCGATAGATGATGCAGAGTGACCCCACATCTCTACGCAACGCCAAAGGATAAAGCCGCTCGAAGAACGATTGGTCGTCGAGGATTCGAACCGCTCTTTGTTGAATACGGTCAAGTGGAAGGAGCTGGTACTGGGGAGCCCCTGCCCAGAGGTGAGAATAGTACTCCATGTGGGGCCGAATTTACGCTTTATAAAGTTGCAAGCGGTGACGCGGAGTGAAGGACCGTCTGGCCTTGCTGAGCATACCAAGCTTTTTGGAGGCTAATTTGGCCTTTCCCTCCAAGTGACCGCGAAACTGAACGTCGTTCGATATGTCAACGCCAAGTATTCCAATGCTGGCTGTGGCTTTACATGACCCGCCCATTTCCACTTCAGTTTTTTTGCGTGGCTTAGAGCATCAATTGCTTTTGTCTCTGATCTTATTTTTATGTGTCTTATGCACCTTTTTAATCTGCTCCTTTCCATGCCTCATTAAAATGTATTTATTTTGTGTTTTGTTTTATTTGTAAATTTCCATGTTTGGCATGCATATGTCAGACATAGAAGAAGGCATTAGAAGGACTGCTATATAATTCGATAGTTGATTAAAATTGGTTTGAAACAAGGGAGAATGAATGTTCATGAGTGTTACCAGCATTATTTTTGTATATATACCAGTATAGACTATGGACATTATAAAAGATAAATACATATTAAAAGTTTTTGTTTTTTCTCTCAATTCAAATACTAACCAATGTCAAAAAAATCACTTTTTATTAAATTATTTAATATCATTTTATTTAAAAAAAATAGAGATTCTATCATAATAATGTAAGAAGATACGAAGGTCCAAGTACCAGGTATAAGTGTTACAGAAGATTTTGTTAGCAATTTCTTTGGACAAAGAAAGTACTTTTTAATCTATCTTGTAACATCTGGAAATCTGGACTGTTGCTAGAATTATATTTTTTCTCGATTCGATTCGATTTGGATGCTTAACAGCATTGCCAGATTTTTTATTGCCAAGGCGGGATTTTGGAACTTTTTGAGTTAAAAAAGCGGGAATCTTTCGTCGAAAGCGGGACATAGTAACTAAAGGTGATATTTTAAATCAGATTTACCCTATCGTTCAATACTTGTCTTCTTAATAAAAATAAAAAAAAACCAATCCAAAAAAACTATTCAATAGACAAATAGGCGTTTCAAACAATAGTCAGAACTCTGAGGAATGAGTATTACAAATTACAATAAGAGAATAATTTTTCATAAGAATTACTTATTCTTAGTATTTTTGTGAAGATTTCACTTATTTTAAAGTTTACTCTTTCTCATTAATAAAGGTGACAAACTCTTCACAGGATAGCTGTAGATTAATCTAGATGAGTAGCTTTAATTTACAACAATTTGTTTCTAGCATCGGCCCATTTAAATTATAATTTATCTGGGATGAATGGCATTCAGGTTAGCAGTTTGATGTTGCGATACCTAATATGAAAGTAGTTCAAACATATTCTTGGTATCTTTTTTTGGTAGCTGTTAAAAGAGCTGACGCCATTTCTGTGCATGGCAGTGGTGTCTTGAGTTAACCCCAAAAAGCGGCATTTCATATTCATTAAGTATGGCAACGCTGATGCTTAATGACTTAGGATGAATATGTAATTACATACAAAGTAATTACTTTCATCAGTTTTCTACAGTTATTTGCTATATAACAACTATAATATATTGTATATATTATTTGTCTAAGTGCGGCAGTGTTTTACAAAGTTTTTTTGAATTCTTCTTTGTAACATGCGGTGTTCTAAGGCGAGCTATCAAGATACTTTATCGTAAGACGTTCGAAGACCGGGTTAAGGCAAGTTTACAAAATTACATTCAGAAACATTGTTCCTGTCAAACTTCGCGAAGTCTGGTTTTTATTATTTTTTGTATGACAGAGAAAACTTTTTACTAATTGGTGAAACCGTGTAAAAATTTAATAATGTAGGCATTTATTAATATTATAATAGTTATTAATATTATATAAAACTGTAAAGTAAAGAGATATAAATTTAAGTCAAAAACTAGATAAAAGTACTTTTTTAACCCAATATAATTGAGATTTTAATATATAAATTGATTTATTTTTTATCATAGTAGAATATTTTAAAATTTTATTTATGTAATGTATTAAACATTTCATCATTCATTATTATATCTATTAATTATATTATTGTTCGTTTGGTGGCACCAGATTCGCTTTAGGGCTCTTCTATTCTAGAACGTCAAACAAACTAAATCTAGTTACAAGAGCTGTCAATCTATTTTTTGTGTATGAAGTTCCGATATATTAGGTCCTTACATATGAAATTGGTGTTTTGTATGAGAGGAACAAAAAGTCGAATATTTTTAAATATAATATATTTAATTAATCAAAGTATGAACTATTGTTTTCTATGCACTTTTGCCATCTCATAGGTAGTTCATTGATCCCTTTACTAAAAAAACCAGTCGGACGGGAATCAATAAAATCTGTGAAGGCGATTTGGACTGCCCCATCAGAATTAAATTTTTTCCCTTGCAAGAAGTTGTCCAAATTTCGAAAAAAATGGTAATCTGTTGGAGCAAAGTCCGGGGAGTACGGAGGATGTCTTGACATTCCAATTGATGCTCTTTTAATTTGATAGCCGTCTGTTGCGTTGTCATGAAGTAGCAGTGGCGTGGAGCGATTGACCAGCCTAGGTTGTTTAGCCCCTAGCTTTTCCATCATGATTTGCAATTGCTGACAATAGACATCAGCCGTAATAGTCTGGCCAGATTTGAGAAAACTGCAATGAACAATACCGGCACTAGTCCACCAAATGCTTACAAGTAACTTTTTTGGGGTAAATTTTCGCTTGGGGCAAGATTTGGCTGGCTGGCCAGGATCCAACCATAGCGCTGAGCGCTTCCGATTATCGTAAAGAATCCAATTTTCATCACAGGTAATGATTCGGGTTAAAATACCTTCATTATTGTGCCGGTTCAGTAATGTAACGCAGCAGTCGACGCGCGTTTGCCGGTTTGCTTCAGTCAATTCGTGAGGTACCCATCTTTCTAGCTTTTAAATCTTCCCAATTTGCTTCAAGTGAATTAAAACAGTTTTATAACTAACAGAGCAGCCTGCAGCTAACTCGGATGTAGTTTGCGCTGGATCCGCTTCCACAAGTTCCTAGTTTTAAGGGTAAAAAACGGTTTATCTCGATTTCCGGCAAAACTAAAAGTCCTATCGAAGAAAGTTAAATGGCAAAGTTGTAGGTAATAAAAAGATCTAAAACTTTTGTATTCACACATTTTTCACATAACCTCAAAATTTATGTGAAAAATTCAAAAAACCAAGTTTTTTGTTTTTATCTCTACTTTCCTATGGTAAATATATATATATATATATATATATATTACCATAGTAAATCTTCTCAGAAAATGCAAAAAATCGTATGCAGTAACGCCCAGACCCGTCATCCCCTTCCCTACTTCTCTAAATCTCTCCAAAATGGTTGTCAATGGTTACCTGGGTTCTTAATCCAATTTCGTTTTCGCTTCCACTTGGACTGTTAATCAGAAAACTGATGTATTTAAATCGCCAACTATTTTAAAATCGTTAGAATACCAATGTAAGCTAGTTCTAATAGTCGATGTATTTAAATTTGTCCAGAATGTTTTTTCGGGCCATAGGCTTCGAGAGAAGCGCTTTCTGCCATAGACGATGGAAAGCTTTCGTTATATCCAAAATTGATATGACGAATTACAATAAATAATATAAGAGTCTTTCCTCCAACTTCTATTTTGTTCTCTTTGGAGTAGAGACTCTTGGGCTGTGGAGTTCAAGTGCACAGGCGCTAATTAAAGATTTAAGTTGGGGCCTGGTTGGTAGTACCGGTGAACCCAGAGAATAAGTATCGTAATACAGTGAGAAAATGCTACAAGCATTAAAGGTACACTGCCACTTTTTATATTTGTTTTAATTTTCTTTTTATTAATTTTATTATTACTGCGTAGGTTAAGAAAATTGTAAATACTGTATATTTGATTGTTATGTTTAGGTTGTAATAAATTTTCGCAACGATCCGTAATTATTTCCAGAAAATGTCTTCGTGTTTCTGTTGCAGCGTCTTTATCTTTTTGCTATAGCTATCTAATTGCTCGACCTCCTGGGATGGTGCAACACAAAATTGTAAACACATTTCCCCTCTCTTTCCCACTGTTTTTCTTCCTACTACTACATTAAGGTGGGATCTTTGTATGACTATTGTGATAGTCTTTTAAGTTGCCGGTAAACTGCCGGCAGTGATATAGAATTTACACAACGTTTTTGGTTTTGACTCATAATTTACGGCTAATCCTATACAAAAATTCTGCTCGATGTGGCCTGCAGATAGTTCTCAATATACCATGCTGCCAGCATTCAATGTCTAGTTTAAGTAACTTCGTGTGACTAGATCGCACTATTTTCCTCATTTCAGTACTGTCCTGCATATATTTAGTTTTATTGTAAGACGTAATACATGCGACAGCTAAAATATAACTTAATACTGTTTACCCCTCTGACAAAGGTGAGAGTGGATTTAGGGAGACGAGACTATTTGAAGATAATATAGATGTTGTATATTTCGCATCAATCACACTTAATCCCAAACATACGAGATAAAAAGGCATATCTTTTAATCACAATGAATTAAATCACAAGAATATAAAAAGTTCTCTTACTAATTAATAATAGTAAAACTGGTTATTAAAGGACATGTGAAAATCTTCAAAATTTTAGATTTTTAACCCAGATTTACAGTGTGCTTGCATAAGTTTGTCTTGTCTCGTTGCTTCATTAGTAATATGTGTTTTGCTTTGCATTCTATAGGGTAACTCTTCATTCTTTAACTACTTAAATTTCTGATTATATTCTTAATTTGTGAACTCCTACAACTACACAGAAGAAAGTAATCAGGTCATAATCTTGGTAGCTTACTCGCTACTGCTTCCTTACTTTTTTTAACTGGTGCCTGTTATTAGTTAAGTTTAACAATGATTGTGGTTATTTTAAAATGTGTTGTTCCTAATTTATCTACATCTAACTTAATAATAATTTTAATTAGTATTAAGCAAAGCATTTTTAAAACAATATCAATATAATTATTTAAAAACTTGAAAAATCTGGAGGAATTAAATTACGGCCCCGTTAATATATGTACAAAAAACTTTTTATTTTGTCTTAATAAATAATATTAATAACAATCTTTATTTTAATCTCTGATGTTATAACTGAACTGCTGCACACATAAGACAAATTACTTAAAATGCTTAAAAATAAATTAGTATTTATATTATTGTAAGTGCATTAACGTTTTTTATATTGCTGCGAAAGCTTTCAATAACTTTAACGTTTTGCATCCATTGAAAATTAAAAATCAATACATACTGCGATGCTCTATGGTCAACCGATTGTGCAATGTGCGCCATCTATTACACGTTTAGTAAAACTTGACTCCTTCCGCGACGCTCCCCAGAACGGAGAGAAGTTTACGCAGGCGCTGTGTTCGCCGCTCGGCGTATGTCCTTTGTTCGAAACAAGTCAACATTGTATTTTAAAGTTTACATTTCCTACATAAAATTTGCAGCAAATAGGCAATTTAGTGTAAGAGATGTGTTGTGTCATTGTTGAAATAAGTATCACTATAATTTAGATGAAAAGTCAATGTGTAGTGTTTCGTATTTCGATAAGCTTTCGTTGTGGTACATGATTGAGCTTTAGGTGGATTGTACGCATGAAACCTTTGAGTGACTTTTTTTTCGAACCTAATGTTAAGGATATGGGCCCCGACATGGTAAGTCTTTGTGTTTTACTGTGTAGATATTTGAAATTACTTTATGTTTTAAGTCATGAATTCGTGGAAATCTTGATTTTTCACAGCAACAGGTCCGTTTTTGTTTTGTTTACTTGTCACCGGCGTCCGCCATTTCTGAATCGTAGTCGCTCACCGGTACCTTTTTAGACTAATTCAGAAAACCAATACCTTTGAAAGCTATTGTAAATCCATTGTTAGATAGATATGATAATGCGTTTGATTACTGGTATACATCCAATTTGATGTTATCGATATTGAAATTCTTACAAGTAGCTTACAAGGCCATGTTCACTTGATAGGAAACTAACTAGAACTAGTCAGCATTTCTTCTTTACAATATCACTATTGTAAATAACAAAAACACATAAAAGTGTGCTAAATTATTGACTAAAGTGTATTATATTCCAATCTAAAGTACAACATCTTAAGCTGGCCAGCGCAACAGTCTACATAAAAATACTTCTAGAAGATATCTGTGCAATCCTTATTTATAAAGTTAACAATTCATACAGATGATTTTATTCTGGTTTTTTATAGTAACCATTTCTACATCAATATAAATAAGATCATTGTTTTTGACTTATAATAGTTGATGTTCGATAAAATATATTTGAATTGCATGAATTCAATAGATAGTGTGTCTGTGTTAGGGGACAGTGGCTACATTGGATTCTTCGGCTAGCAGTTTGCTGCTAGACATTATCAAAGCAGAATAAAGCACAAAGTGAGCGGGTAACAACATTTATATCACTGCTTCTACTGAATGTTCATGTGCTTTAAATCATTCTAACAATATATGATGCCCTTATTATTTTGCATTGTTATTCTATCTCTGAAGCCGTAGGATATAGTTATTATTTTCTTCAAATTTACAAAATGGCATCCAACATGTGCTTCCGTTATGTTTAATTAATTTAATTAAGTTTTAATGCTTTTCCGCACAACTCAATGTGTTTTCTGTTAAATATACTTGTTTTACTTTAAAAATGTTATTTAGTTCATCTCTCTGTTGCATGATTTTGTGGAACATTGAAATGAAGCATGTCATGTAATAGTGAAACAAATAATTTAAATATAAAATTATATTGAAAAGCCTCATAAATTTTGAAAAATTAAGCTGTTGTGGGGATTTGAATGTTACATATAAAATTTATATGTTTATAAAATTCTTCTTAAAGTAAATAATTGTTTTTTTATTAAACAATATTTGACTTATCATTATTATATGATTATATATTATCCCTGGAAGAGTATACAAAAATATGATTCAAAAGGTTATTTTTATTTAGATTGCACCTGCTGCCAAAAAGCTATGGGATAAAGGCCCAGGTGCGGGAGGAGACAGCAAGGGTCCTCCTCAACTACCTCCTTTGCAGCTTAATCCTGAACAAATGTGGCGTGACTCCACCTGGTCTGCTCAGGGTAAATTGATTACACAATGTCTTTCATCTCAAATAGAGTCAATATGATTCCTTTCTTAATTTATTTGGATGTTATAGCTTCCTTAGTTGTTACATAATCTATTTCACTCTGTTAATGTCTCATCTATTGCCTCAAAAGTATTAATATTATATGTTTGTAAACATATTATATTATTTCTGGTACTCTTATTTCATTTCATATACATAACATAGATATATTAATTGTAATAACAGTGGAACACAATGTTGGTGTACCGATGATGGGTACCCGTCGCGGTGTAGCCTTTCCTGGTGGAGACGCGAGCAGCATTCTGTCACCAAGGGACACAGCTGGCCTTGGAGTAAAGATGGTTGAATATGTGCTGGGTGGATCACCTACAGGTAATTAGATTACATTAGAACTAATACATAGTTGAATTATATCTTTCACAAGGACAGTTCTAATGATAAAATCTGAAGTTTAGATCTGCTATTATTAAACATACATCATTCTAATACATTAGTTATTTAAATTTCTGGGAGAAATTACTATTTACATTTAGTAAATATACTTTACTTATAATCAGTAATTTATAAATTATTTTATAATACCTAGGTACTTTTTATTACTAGGTTCATAGTTTAAGAAAAGTGAGTAAAACTAAGTTTTTTGCATTAGATCTTACTAGAACATTTATTTTTAGGATTTTCATTGAACTAAGACATGGAAATAATTCTAACTTAAATCTAATCTTTATGTTGTAACATGATTCTAATAAGAATAAAATATACATTATAAACACATATTATTGTGTATATGTACTCAAGTTGCTTTCATGGAATTTTACTCAAACTATATTGTGCTTCCTATAAATACCAAAACATAAAGATTGGTAGTGCAAAAAATTTAGTTTAGAAACTGGTTTATTTACATATTACTTTACGGGGGTACTCGACCATTTCAAGTTCGAATTTTTTGAGGGATCACATGATATTTCGAATAGAAGCAGGTGGGGTTGCTTCCGGTGGCAACGAGAAAGTCGCTGGTGTAGTGTCGGGCCTGCGAGGCATGGTCCTTGAAGAACGCAACGAGGAGAAATCAGGATCACCGTTTGACAAAGATCTGCATGAACTACATGACCACGGGCAGTTGCCTAACGGCCTTCATAATGGCCAGGAAGACGACAAGGCTTTTAAGTAAGTGCTCATATCTGCTATACCCTAAGACTTACTTTATTTTTCTTTAATTATTTCAATAATTCATTAGCGATAGCTTTGTTCTTTAGGTAAATTTCAATTATATGAAATACCATATTATGGCAAAATAAACCATTTTTATTTTATTTATAATAATTATTGTAGCTTAGTCAACACAGTTGCAAGATTATATATGAAGTTAATTAGTAGGCCTAAATGAGCTCAATAACGCGTTATGGATAGATTCGGCCCCGGTGACTACGATGGGGCGAGCGTGAAGGTCGGTTAGGAGCTCGAAGCGGGCAATAACCGCGAACGATCATGGCCTCTCTCAATGCCAAGCGCCCCACTCTGTTTAATTTTTACCGTCTGCGCCCGCGCAGCCCTCCCCACTGCATACGTAATACTTTATCATACTTTCTAACATATGATTCACAGATATCCTATCATAGAAGTATTACAATTAAATTAATTATTGTAAATATCAAAATTCGTTCATCGATATTTATTTAATATTTTACGACCACTTTGCTCTCGACATAATCACATAGCAATATTAAAATGTCAAGTGTACGATTAAAAAGCTTTACCTAAACCGAGTCGTACACATTGCAGTCGCACTCCGGGCTCTCGGCAGCCGTCTCCGGCCGAAGAAGACGGAGGGGTGGGCATGAGCCAGAGCGTGGGGGTGCGAAACGGCGAGGCGGCCTTCCCGCTGCTGCCGCCGCACGCGATGCCCGCGCACCAGCCGCAGCCACTGCACCATTTGCCGCATCTGCAGCACCCGCAGGTCTCGATCCTTAAATTTCCTAATTAATCATTTAAACGCCCGGTGATAGTACCGTTTACGTTAACACGGTTACCTCAATAGTCAAATTGTCAAAATATATTTAATTATGTAGGAACGTAACTTATTGTACACTGTAAACTGGTTAGTGTGAAGTAGTGTAGTAACTAATACAGTATTATTTTTAGTCTATATTAAACACAAATAATAATAATAAAAGTCCGTATAATAAAAACTCTACAAAAGTAGAATTTATCTACAGCTTAGATTTGTTATATACATTTTTTTTTCTTGATATCCTACCATCCTTCAGTACCATTGATCGGAACCCACGGATATCCAGCCTTTTCCAAATATGTTTGACCGTTTGTTTCTCCATTGATTTATAATCCATGTTTATTAAAGTTATAATACTATATAATATATAGTATATACTATACTATATAGTTCGTTAACTTCAAAATATTAGACCTAGAAATTTATACCCTTTAACCGTCCATTGTCAATTCATCTACAAATGAGAACATAATTTTTACTTTCTATTTTAACACTGTACAATTTTAAGTGTATATGTAATAATAATCGTGCCGCTACAACCCTATATGGCCCTTGCCTCAGATTGCTCCTGTTTTCCTTTTATGATTTATGTGAGCGGTGTTGTGTTTTGTGTGAGACGCAAGTAAATTTTTATCATGCCGGTTTTCTTACTTAACCTTAATGTATTATTGATTCGAACTTACCACTTCAATGTAGAGAGTAGCTCATCGAAATCAGTATTCCTATACTTTATATGATGTGGTAAATCTAATATGTACATATATTTTGTATTCCAGCATCACCCAGGAATGTTAGGTGTGGCTCCGCTCCAGGGCCTGCCCCATCCACAACATCCACAGATACATCCTGGTAAGTTAATTCTGTAGAATCATGTATTTTAGATGGACAACAGCATACAATTAAGTAACTAATTTGAAACCTAAGTTCAGCAGATTTAGGTAATTGACCCAAACTCAAAAAGCCGGCAACCACTCGCGAGCCAGTAATTATTGTGGTTCGTGGGCAGGGGCGATATCACTTAACATCAAATGAGTCTCCTGTCCCCTGTTCTATAAAAAAAAACATGAGAGAGAGAATTCCATGTATACATACAATCCATTAAAAAAGAGTTTTTTTTTTAAATGTGTATAAGTTATGTTAATAAAAGACAATACTTTATTTATAGAATTAAAATAAATTGAAAATGTCTTTATTTTATTTTATATTTATAGTTTCCTTGTGTAGAAATAAAGTATGAGTAATAAGAAATAAATGCGCAGTAAAACCGGTGGTAGGGGTTGATATGTTGTAGCTAAAATTTGGTTCGTCATATTTATGTCAAAAGTAAGTTTTTTTTTTACATTTTTTGTATTTTAAGGAGAATCAAATCTCCCATGATTTGATTCTCCTTAAGAGTTGAAATCATGTTAATGATTATATAAACCAGTTGCTAATATAAAAGTCCTTAAAAATAAATTCATTTTTATACATAAATAATCTTTATAATAAATCTAAAATGTTAATGCTATTGTGGGTTTGTTGGTTTCTTGTTTACTAATTTTAATTTATACATATTTTTAAAATCAGTCTTACATTTATGGAGGGATATTTTTAATTAGAAAATAATATATTTCATTATTTGAGTTGTGTTACATACAAAGTGACACTTATTATCCAGCAAAAAATTACTAAAAATAATACAAACAAACAATTTAAATATACTAAGGTACTACTCCCAATTATTAATATAAACTAAATCAGTCTAATGACACTCTTTTTTTTCTTTGCGACTTCTCTTTCTATATAATTTTGTTTACACTGTGTGTCATTACTCCAAAATGAAATCCCATTAGGAATTTAAATATTATCGCCTAATGTGTCTAAAAAATTATATAAAAAGTTGTTTCAACAAAAAATAAACTATTATATTTGGTTTTTAATTTATAACTACTTCACATGTTTTGTTTACAGGCATGACTCTGAATGACTCCATGAACCAACACATTGAACTTGTTCTACAAATGGAACAGCATCCTCAATTTGACAACAACAGCTTCGCAAATACACAACAGGTAATAAATAATAAAGTCAAAATCGTAGTATATTTATGAAAAACTCTTCCTAATAATTCATTAAACGTACGTACCTTTATTTTACTTCATGTGCCTTCAGTTAGGACCAACCTTCTGAAAAGGGCATGTTAACGAATTACATAGGTTATTATACCTATTTTATTGTCCATTAATTGAACTGACAAAAGTTTTATAATTTAAGATGGTAATTTAATGAAAAAGAAACCGGGACTTCGTTGCAACTCTCAATAATAGAGGTTCCTCATTTATCCAGGTCCCACTTAACCACGTTTCACTGTAATTATTATTTTTCTGTGAAACTATTGTAGTAAGGTCTACCTTCATATTTTATTTGACTTATTTCTGTTTCTAATAACCATCTGTTTATTAGAAACAGATGTGTATCTGTTTGTTTCCTGATTAATAAATTCAAATAATTTTATTTTGCATACTATCAAATAGCCTATTGGTGAATTAAAAATGGTATATGTATAGATATTAAAACATAAGGTTTTCAATGAAATAATTGTAGCTGAGTTGCTTTTTAAGGGATGGTGGATAATAATATAACCCCACAAATATCTATGATTTAACCCCGCGTGATAAGCGGGCGTAATTTTATACAATTATATTTTTATGTCTGCTAATCTATCTATGCGCGCTGACTGTCCTCGCCGACGATTAGCTTGGTATCATGTTCTATCTACCTAAGCTAGATTGCTATAGTGGCTTTATTATTCCAGTACCCTGGTGGCGTGGGCGTAGGGGGAGTAGGCGGTGGCGTGGGCGGAGCGGGGAGTGGCGTGGGCGGTGGCGCCCTCGTCAACGGCGCTTCGGTCCAGCCCGCTCCTGACTCCACGCAGCACCATCAGCCCTTTGACGTACAGGTCAGTTGTAGATATGTTTCTTAATACTCTAAATCTTCATTCAGCCGTTCGCATAATGTTTATTTTCAACGTGTTGGAGGTACCAGAGGTAGAACTGAATTCTGGTTGCTGAAATCTAAAAAAAAATTAAACTTTTTATAAAAATAGGCTTACAATTTCGCTCTTTATAGAAAAAGGTACAACTACAATAATCGCAAAATCAAGCCTTTTCATTTTCAGACTTTAAACGCTAAACTAGATTAATTTGCTATGCAAGTGAAATGTGTATCATGACATATTCATACCCCAAACACCAAGAAAAGACAATAAAATAAAAATCATAGTTTAGACAAAATAAACAGTAGGGTGTCTGATTAACCAACTATGGTTGATAAACACTGCAGTTACAGAAATAAAAAAGTGTGTGTGTCAGCTACGACGCACTATTGGAGTTTACTCCTTACGAACGATAAAATGGCGATAATGTTCTGTGGCTGTCGACCATATTTTCATACTAAAGGTGGTAAGAATATATGCTTTTATAATATAAATGTTTGTAGTAGTAATAAAACGTGCCTACATCATCTATTCCCAAATAGGATTTTCTTTCTGTGACCAAAGTTACCTTTATAGTAAGAGAAGAATAAGAATGAAAAATCTTTTTAGTTTTAATTTCATTGACCATTACTATTGACAAAACTCTATGGCACGCTTGACAATCTACTTTTATTTTTTACACCTGTCAACACTGACAATCTTGTAACGTGGCTGTCAAAACGTGAATTCAAAATAGAAAAGTCTGTGTAATGTATTCCATCTCATTCTTTTACACATTCAATCCATTTGTCTCTTTCTACATAACGCCTCAACTTTTCGTGTTACACTTGATTTTACACTCCTCATAAAATTTCCGTACCGGGCCTTATATCTCAAATCGTTTCTTAAGGAGTTAACTCCAAAAAATCATTTCTCGATTGAAATATACAGACACAATAGATGAAGTGAATTTGAAAATTCTTTAGAACGTACGTATCTCGAACGGTCGTACGCAAGGTGAACCTCAAATTCCTATACGCTTTGTTTAAGATATACATTTTTAAATCTTAATTTTTTTTTTAAATAAAATCTGCAGTTAACTGTACCCCTATAAATCTTAGATTTCCTTCACTCTTATAAAGTGATTGAACCCCCCTGTGCCATATTTAAAATTAATCGGGGACCGTGCTCTGGTAGAAGAAATGGCTACAAAATCCTAATGGTCCCAAAGTACTGCCTTGTGCCAGACCTGGTGCAATATTTTTAAGACCATAGTCCAGCGTACTATTCGCCATGCGACCTACTTTGAACTTTATTTAAGGGCTCGAGAGACTTACTGTTGCTAACGTTTCTAAGAACTTATTATTGTCAACCAAGTTAAAAGTCTGTTATCTCAAAATATCACATGTTCTCCGCTGTCCACTCCGGAATGATAGTCATGTAGCTTAATAGATTACTCCCAGTACTTCTTGTTAATCGAATCATCTACATATACAGCTGTCGCTGTTGGAAGTTATAAAAAAAAATATATGTTTATTAAGGAACATAAGATACATGTATCACTTATTCCACGTCATTAAATTTGAATTTGTAGGCATCCCTACTCATCGGCAAAAAAGACAGAGGGTGTAGGCCGAGAGAAAAAGCCGGCGTAAAAAACTCTCGGTACTCTTTTAAAATATCAAATCATCAAACAACACTTATTCTATTATACACAAAAACAAATATCGCAAATTAATTAGAAGTAGCCTGTCTAGCACTAGTCCCAGGCCCTTTTATCAACTAGATAATCGTTGACTTTATAGTAAGCCTTTTTACACAGCTTTTCTTTAATACATTTCTTAAATTTATTGAAAGGCAGAGATAGAAGAGCCTCTGGGATTTTATTAAAGAAGAGTATCCCTTTTCCCAAAAAAGAATTACTAACTTTAGATAGTCTAGTACGGGGAAATTGCAGCCTGCGTTTGTTCCGTGTATTAACATTGTGCGTATGTTCTATTCTTGTAAACATATCACTATTTTTGTATTATGTATACATACATAATATTTTTATAAATATATTGCGAGGGAAAGGTAAGTATATTAATTTCCTTGAATTTATCCCTAAGTGATTCCCTACATTTTAAATTATAGATTGCACGAATAGCCCTCTTCTGCAGGATGAAAATAGTTTCGACATCAGCAGCATGACCCCATAATAATAAGCCATAAGTCATTAAGCTATGAAAGTAACTAAAATAAACAAGTCTAGCTGTATCGACATCGGTTAGTGAGCGAATTTTTTTAACCGCGTAGGCTGCAGAACTAAGTCTCTTCGCCAATCCGTTAATATGAGGGGACCACTGAAGTTTTGAATCCATGGTTACACAGGTTACACAGTATGGACCCTGGTTTTTAAGAGTTTTCATAGTTTAAAATTTCAAATAGGTAACCCAAAGTTCTAGGATGGGCACCAGACCAGACAAGGGCAAGGTCTAGGCCCAAGCGTGAACAGCGGCTAGTGGGGTATCCTGATTTTTAGCATCTCAACGAAAAAACTATGTTTAAAAAAAGTCGGTAGTTTGTCGACATTTCTGGTCTATCCTATAAAGTAAATACTAATTAGTAGCTATAAAAAATTGTGGATGTATGTATTACTATGCTTATATCAAGAAAACCTTGTATTAAAGTTAAGACAATTTAAATAAAAATATCAATACGGTTCGTATCATGCATTATTTTAGTTTATAAAGCAATGTCTTTTAAACACGTACAGGCATCTTCATTCAGGCTCTTTTAAGCACGTTGGAACACATAAACGTTTCGAGGTTTACCAGGAAATAAATTCTTAGCGATTGTAAAAATTATTAGCATGAAATCACAGTCAAATGTTATGTTGTATCTATTACTTACATAAATTATTATCGTTTCTAGTCAGTCAACTTATGAAATACGTCACTTCCTAATCTATTTTGCTACTGGCAGGGCGTTATCAATCACATATTTTCACAAATCTGTTAAACAATTGTTGTTTACATGATATGATGGATGTTAAATTTTGAATTGGGGTATTCGGAAGGATGACTTATTTGACGGGATCTTTTAGATTTTCTTCGCTTCGGTAACGTTACGCATCATTGAATTGCGGTGTCTCATTCATTACTAATGGGATTAAGTTATGTTCTCTAACTATACTTTTGGTAGAATTTTGGCTTTGAAGAATCACACCTCAGTGATAACTCTATATTCAACTTACGTAAGAAACTATCCGAAACCTTTTAGTCGAATACGCAATATGTCGTGTCGTAATTTACTACTTTACGAATAGTTATATTAATATTTTAAAGTATTTGTAGAGCGTGTGTGTTATTTTTTTAATTATGTTTGAATTCAAAAATAAATTATTACTGCCTAAATATTCGAGCTGATTGAAGGTTAAGACAAATTAAGTCGAGAAAAATACGAATCAAAAATATTTTTTGAAAAAGAAAAAAAAACAAATTTATATTTATTTAATGCCAATATCTATAGAATAATTAACGAAGATATTATGAGTAGAAAAAACATACTTCTTGGATGGATACTTTTATTCCTCTTTATTTCAAAATCCAATACTGAGAGAAAAATCGGCCCTTAAGAGAAACACTAATAAAACATGTTTTTTCATACCTCATTCATTTATTTCATATCATTCTTCGATATAAAAATATCTCAAAGCCACCTCTAATTTTTGTCGAATTTCGTTTTTATTCAATCATAGCGAGTATTATGGAGGTAAAAATGAATTGAATCACAGCACATTAGGTTTGCCTAGATGGCTAGCGATTTTATGATATCTATACTAATATTATAAAGAGGAAAGATTTGTATTATATAATTTACGAGGTATTTAAATAAAAGCGTTTGGCGTTTACTTCATATTTGTTCCGCGAAACACTCTATCGTCTGTCTCATCTTACGCGAACTTCAGGCATACGTTTCATTTGTTTAACTAGTCAGTCGCCCTCGCTCCATTGAGACGAGAAGACTACCTACGCTTCTTAGTAGCACTCGATATAAGGGCCGATTTACATTATCTTAGTGTTTAGGAGAGTATTTTAGTACAAGTTGAAAGGCAAGTTCTTTAGTGCGTTGCGAGTGAACGTTTACATTTCTTCCAGTAGAGTATCGTTACAGCGCCACAATGAACGCGCAACGACGTCGGCAAATACGCTCTATTCTACGCAAAATACTAACTGTAGTTATGGAACAAATAGAAGACGAGATTTTATTGGAAATAAATAAACTAAATATAAATACTAAACAAAATAGCTTCTTTTGAGGCAGTGTATGCCGAATGCCTAGCCTGTTTGTTTTTGTATAAATTGTTTTTAACGTTCCACAAACATTCGTGAACAACATATTCAGACACAAATTTGATAGTTGTATCTTCCGACCATTTAGCCATCTTTAAAAATCAAAAAACACGCACGCGTTTCACGGCACTTATGCGTGTTTACACACAACGAGGGAAGATCTCGGGGGGTGCGCGGGCGCGGGAGGGGGTATCACTTGAAACAAAAATAAAAATCGATTCTATTTTGATTCAACTTGAAAGTCAAGTAGAACCGTACTAAAGCAAGTAGCGTTTACATGTTTCAATTAAAGTACTATCCTAAAGCACTCTCCTAAACACTAAGATAATGTAAATCGGCCTTTATATTATAATTACCACGAGTAAAAGAAAAACCATTCCAGAAAAATTAAACTAAACACTTTCGAATTTAGAATAGGTATTAGTAAGAAGATATAAATGTAATTATTCATTTTAAAGAAAAAAAGATTCCCTGAAATTTCAAATCAAACCGCGTAGTATATGTAAAGTAAACATAACTAAACTAATTATACTAGTGTGGCACGTGGATCCACCCCTACATTTTATTTTTTAGACAAAACTTTGTTTTTATTTTTTTATGATACAGCATACAAAAATACAAACATACATTATTGAATTAAAAAAACGTTTCCTAGAAATAATATACATGGCAAAACGAACCTTTGCCGGGTCAGCTGGTTATAATATATTTTATTAGTACAGATGTTTGGCTCTGACAATTACAAATACATACACTTAAGCCTAGGTAAGTAGGTTTGCATACGCGGTGCCTTTGGTATGGGTATCCCCATACAAAACTCTTTTCACCTTAAGCTTAAGCACATCTTAATAATTTATCTAATTGTATTCCATATACTATGCACCGTTCAAAATTCGTCGTCGTTTTGCGTTTGTCACTGGAACGGGCGGAGGGAGACGCGCGGGTGAAATCATAAATTTTGCTAGCTTTAGGCCCTCTCTTAAGATCATCGTTTGTAAGATTAAGCTAGTAATAATTAATGTTTACATAACAAAGATTTCTTGTCAATTACCATGTTTCGATATATGTATATTAAGAATACATTCACTGTAGGCAATGTTAAAAATAAAAATGAAATCACGATGATGAATTCGGTTAAAAAATGTGTGCATTGGGAGTCCCGACATCAGAAGTGATAACTTAAACTAATCGAAGTTGAACTATTTCTGTATTGTTCCGAGGATCATCTTCTATTTTATTCATCATATTTATTATATTTACTTTCAAATACGGTGATAGTTTGAGGATATAAAATATAAAAACCCTTCAGAAATGATGATACAAGTTCGTGAAAGAAATGGTCTTCCAATGGTCCCGATTATTATTCCAAAGAAATTCGTGTACTGAGTATGAGCTCGCAGAAATTGAGATTAATAGGATTACGTAACTGTCAATATGGTCTAAGGATATTAGTAAAAAAAATGTATACCTATTTAAACTTAAGTATCTAATATTTGAAGCCGTTCACATCATTAAAGTAACTGACTTCTTTTCATTACTGTCTTAATCATAACAATAAATACTTCTTGATCACGTATAATTCTAAATTCAATGATGTTTCATCGTTTACTTGGAGAAAAGTTTTTTTTACTTTCTATTTCAAATAACACTTGCTTAGCTCGTTAGCTCGTGTCAAGAACCAGAAGGGTTGGTAAAATTTCACGTGCCGTCGGCCTTTTTTCATGAGTACTGGCTTATTATTTCGATTGTATAAATAGTTTTGATCTGGTATGTACTATCGTTTCAAAGTTAGTTGAAAAGACGTTCGCTTAGAAAGATAATAAATATTAACATTTTGTGTAACCTCTGGAATCTCGATTCTATGGTAACGTCTTGTTGGCACTCTACAAATGGTTTTACGTACGGCGTTAGCATTGAATTTAAAGTTTGACTGTTAAAAAAAATTAGTTGTATTTTAAACTATAAATAGAAACCTAATAATACAAAACGCTTTAAGATCTGGCACACCATTGTTTGTGATTGTAGCACATTCGTAACCTTTGACGTCAACAAATTTAAACCTTCAAACTTCCGAAGAGCATTTATTTCAATTACAAGTTCTATTACATTGATTTTGACATTTGTTGTCAAGTAGTTGTTTTTTATGTTTATATTTCATTACATAACAGTTATTATTATTATAAAAGCTTTATTAATTAATACATACAACAATTGGTTAGTTTACATGTAAACTACATAACAATTACTATATCGTAATATATATTATACAGTTACGTTATTAACACTCTGAAATTTATTCAAATTAGCAGTCATTATGGCTTCTATTCCATTGAAAAGGGTAACAAATGCTCTTATGGTAACGTCTACAATACCACCAGATAATTTCTACAAGAAAACAGTCTTATTTGGTTATATTACGAAAATTGTTTATGTTTTACTCGCGCTCCTGAAGATAAAAATGAAAATATTGTTTTTTGTGTATTCTATGTATAACATTTTAAGCAAAACTCTTGTCGTCATGTGTCCGTTTTATATAAATGTCGTTGCCTTATACATTTACTTATAAATATACGTCATATTTTAAACTTCCTCCTTCTGTTTATTGAAGTGAGTAAAATCAGTTACAGACAGATCAATCTAATTTTTGGCGTAGAAATAAATCACTAATTAAGGTGCTAACAATCATTGTTAACTATTTTTAAATAAAATACATAGTTTATTTTTCATTACCCCCTAAAGTATATGAATTTATTTCGGGATGAAATATTATATGTAAATGACAAGTTTATCAATGGTTTTTTTTATTAGAAAAACTATTAAAAATGTACTGTAATACAATCAGGTAAAAGTATGAATACATATAAGGCGAAACTACAATATTTTCTGTATGGAAATACGAAGTCGATATAATTGATTTGGCGTTAGCGTTTGAGTATTTCAATCTGCGTGAGTTTCAATTGAAGTATCTTATTCAAATTCCGAAGCGATCGATAAGTATCATAATTTCCACTTGTTACTTTCTATTGGCATCACATAAATTAATGTCGTTAACCTTACGTGGTCACGCATAGAAACCTACGTAATTACATATTAAGTAACTCAAAACTAGCTACAGGCTTATATATTTTGTGTAACGCCTAATCGAGCTCGTGAAGCCTCTACGCTCCGCACTTTACATGGAGCGTTTATTCATGTATGTAGGGTTACCGTTAGTGTTATGTAGGAACGCGTGCTTTTAACGAGTGACTATCTCCGGCGCTGTTCTCACGATGACTAGGAAGCAATAAGCGTACACCCTAACTGCACACACCATTACCGATTGTAACCGCGCAAATATGCGATACAATCTTCTCGGATGGAGGCTGGCGCGGCGTAGCGTCCATAAAGCCTTATCGAATACAAACTGCCGAACCAATGCTTTCGTAACGCTTTTGTGCCTCTTGGATTGATTTAGCACGAAGCAACTATTTCACTAGATTATTATTATTTTTGCAGTCCAAATGACTTCACGTATATAGACATTTCTTAAACTTCCGGATCGTACTCAAGCCCAATATTTATAAAAAATACAAAATTAAATTTATATATACATATATGAAATTTACCAAATGAGGTTATTAATGTGTTATTATTAAATTAGATCAGTGAATTCGAAGAAAGTTCTATTATTTTTCATTCGCGGTGTCGGCATAAACAAGTAGCACGTTACAAGAGGTGAATGAACGTATGACAATGTCATGTTGTAACTTGGGAGTTGCTCCGATTTGCGAATCGTGTGAAAATTTGCAATATACTGTTAGCACTCTTTTGTACCATATGCTACATGTAAAATAGTTTACTATTTTCTATGTATTGTCTTAGGAAAGGAATTTAATCTAAACTTAGTTTTTTCGCATTTGACTTATCTGTTATAATTAAGGCAAGCAATTTAACAACGAAAAAGAATATCTTAAGATTTCTACGTGAATATTACGCGAATCTGGCTTAATTTGTTAATTCGTGTACATCCATACATAATTAACGGATGTTCACTTGACTATTCATTACTGGCAATTAATTCCCGCGGGCTATGCGCGCGGCGCCGAGATCGACCTCGTGGGAAATTAAACTGTGCTCGGCCCGTCTTGCGCCGCCTCCGCCTCTCGCCCTCCCGCCACTTGCACACATATGAAACACTTTCTCTTGAGCATTTTCACATTTTTCTCTTCGTGCACTTTGAAATAGCATACAAGAATGTGTAATTTGTGTACCACAAAGATACTCTTATGAGGAAAAGCTATTGTCTAGAACTAATTGCCGTTGTTTTCCTTTTGTTTTACTGCGCGTAACGCATAGTACACTTTATTAAATAATCTAGAGGGTATTGAAATTAGTCTGCCTCTGTAGTGAACTAACGGTGAGTAGCTCATTAAATATGGAGCTGTAATCAGTATGGTGTGGTGAGTCCGCAAAGTCCTCTACGCTTTGTTATCAAACAAACAACGTGGCTAGCTCACTTTTGTTTAATAAACTTGTGTAGATAAACAATGTAATTTCTTGTTACATTCGTATAAAATCGTTTTGTTGTAGTTTCACGAATAATAATTTATCATTGACGTAAGCGTGGTTTGATTGCGAGTTCACGTAAAAAAAAAATATTTTTTGGCGGAAGAAGTGAATAGAATGATGTTGTAATCGAAGTTGCTGCCGCGAATCGGATCAGAATCGCTCAGCCGCGCCCGATTGCGCCGATCCGCATGGATGATCGCGGAGAAATTGAAGTATACCTGTAACGGGGAAGCCGTAACGGCTTGCATAAAGTTTCGTGGCTTATTGTCTCCGCCATGTTTTTTAACGAGAAAACCACTGTGAACTTCGCAATTATTTCTATAAACGTGTTTTTTTTGCCTGTCTATAAAAGTTTTACTTCCTATGTATAGAAGTCTCAACAGTATGAAAAGGGTTTCCCATGACCACATGGTAGTATTATATACAGTATATAGATAGGAACGAATTAAAATTAGATAGCTATATGATTCTTATAGTATGTATGCATATTAATAAGTTTTAGTCTTGTTACTGACAAATATCTTGTTATCGATATATTCTTATTTGTTCTAAAAGTGTAAGTAATAGTAATAAACGAGCTAAAATATTTATTAAAACGTAAAGGTCAGGTATTATCCTTGTATAAAGTACATTCTTTCTTTCTGGGTATAAATAGCGGAATAATTACCCATTATGAGTACGACAACAACAAAATTTAACGCTAATGGATACGAGGACGAAGCGACGTTGGCTTCGCACAGTGATGTTTGCTCAAAGAAAATCTCACTAAGCCCGAGGGCGCTCAGCTTAAGCTGTCCGCGTCGTCCGGACCGCGGTTATGAGATTACTCTCGCTTTGACGAACCAACGCGGCTGCATACACTACACTGCATTTTAAAGGTTCACCGCACTTGAAATCCTAATTTCCTACTGAAATCATTCTTTCTTTGTAGACCCGTAATTCCAATATTATTTATGTGCTTGCTGCGAGTTTGTTGTATTGACAGCAGCAGTGTGGTTATCGAAGTCGATAATTCATGTCCTAATTGATACTTCGATCGCGTTAGTGAACGTATTCGATGAATAATAACGTGTCAGCCTGTCTAGTGATTCTGGATGGGTGAGAGATGTGAGTGCAATAATTTGTAGGCTGTAGCCGCGATGCTACCGGAGATAAGTCGCCTTATTGCCAGCCGCGCCCCAGCCCGCTAACTAACGCTTATTAAACTTCAACAACGCTCCCGCTGATCACTTCACCTTCTTGTTAGCTCACTAAACTTAGATTAATCGTTCGCTCATCGCCAGTCACCACCTCCCGTGCTATTTATTTTTATTATTGAAAGCAATTTCGTTTTAAGGATATAAAACTTTATTATTATTGATTGTTATTGTTGTGAACTATGAAACTTCGCATTATCATTTTAACAATTACAAATCTTTACAAAGAAATACATTATATATTATATAATGACATAATAATTAAAAGTACAGTGTATATCCATTGTAGACCTGACATTTCTGGGCTTCAGATGTCTGTATCTGTTTCGTGATCATTTGATTTTTATTAGGCAAGTAGGCATCAATTGGCCTTCTGTGCCTAACACATGCCGTCTTCCTTTTAGGTCTAAGGAATACCGGTTTCCTCAATGTTTTGCTACAAGTGAGTTTTTAAATGCGCACATAGAAAGTCCATTGATGCTTTGAGGTCCGAACCTACGACCTCAAGGATGAGAGTAGCATGCTGAATGTAGGCCAATACTTGCTTGCTTTTAGTGAGTGTTATATATTCAATTAAATATAAGCCTAGGTGTCGTAGGATGATATTTCAGGCCTACCATTAAGTGAAACCACGCGAAATATAGCTTGATTAAATTGCATCGCCGACTGCTACTTCGTGACAATGATGGACGACTTCTTCGTTACAAGGTGTTTTCTACATGTAAGAATTTACAACATCGTGCTATACATTATAAAAAAGTTATTAATATCCGTGCTAATGCTTACGACTTCGTCATATGGTATAATTAAGTTGAACCAAGTTTAGTTGTTCTGTCGCAACTCTTGCATAACTTGAACTTTCATCCTATTTTGATTAAACAAACTTGCTTTTTAGCTCAATTGATCCACTTCATATAAATAAAATTAATTTATATGGTTTATAAAAATAGACTTGACTATAAATAAATATATGTTTGTCGTAATCAAAATTATTGATAAATAAGCAAATACCATTTAATAAACGACATTTAAGATGCGAAGACACCACGCGACGCGAAATACGTGAAGAGACAAAGGAAGCCATCCAAACGTTCCGCGAAATAGTCACGCAAACCGCCATATGCTCAGCTGTTCAGCCGGAAGGCCCTTCTTTCTAGAACTTTATTATCCCCTACGTAAATTACGAGTGTTAAATGCTTTATATAGCTTGGCAAGTTGTAGAATACTTTATTAGATCATAAATGTTCCAACGTAAGCACAATCGACCAGCTACACGCACAATAGCCAGTTTGCCCTCTCATGTATACTGCTACGGTTTTGTGAGAAATTGTTATGAGTTGTCGTAGTGGTAGTAGCTAATTAAATTTCAAACCACACTATAAGATTGGTCTGAGAGTTAGTAAAACTACACACATGATGCAGACACAAAAGTATAACTTGGCGATAATTGTACTATCAATTGATACCTAATGAATTTAAAATGCGTGGCTTAAGCATTAACTGATGCGTTTAATGATTTAAAGTTTGAGTAGTTACTGTAAGCAGACACTTTAAGAAGACGATATGCTATCGCGAACTTTTTTGTATGCATAGTTAAAAAAAGATAATCGCACCACACGGTTTGTGTCAAAAAGCCCAGATTATAGATTATATAGAAGCTAAGATAGATATATAATTATACTAGGGATCTCTTAAGTTTCATGGAAATAAATGCTTACGCGAAATTACAAATTTAATATAAACCAGTTTTCTGGTAATTCAGTCTATTTAATATTTTTCCTCTTTACAAGAGAGAACCTAAAGATATCATACCAAAAAAAAAACAACATGTATTCCAGCATCAAAGCTGATTTCTGAATTGGATTTATTTCCTTACCTCTGTGACCTTAAAGGCTTGCGAGTGTCAACATAGACAAATTTTGGCTTAGTAACAATCCCGAGATTACAACGGTGAAATCCTTTTGAAATGTGTCCAATATCCATACCATAACATTTAAACATACCTACACTAATTACACGTTATTTATCGTTATTTTTGATTCATCAGATACAACTTGAACATATTGTCTACCTAATAGAGGTAACCTTTTCGGAAAACTATCCCATTCTTCTCGGCTATTGTGTTGTTGGAAAACCTTTGATTGTTAACACAATCTGGGACAATGTTTACAATGGGGCACGTGAAAATGTGAAACGTTTAGCTTTTACGTGTCAAATTAAGTGGAGAGCTTGAACAATAGCGCCAAGGGTACACAACAAAGTTAACAAACTAGTAACTACAATTCGATTTATGTATAAATGCAGTAGAGACAGCAATAGCAGTTTACTCTAATAGAAAGAGGCAAGGGTTGGTGTTTTGTTTGCTTGCATAGGCTTCAAACTACGGAACTGATTTAAAAAAAAACATTACGATTAGAATCCTACATTATCCCTGATGATCATGGGGTATACAAGATATTGAATAAAACGTTAAAATATTAAACGTGTAACCACAGGTGTGCAAAAAATAACAATAAAAATCCCTATATCGCGTACGCTGCTTTCAGTGATAGTAGAGCAAAGTGACGTACTACGGTTTCAAAGAAGACATCAAAAATCAAAACAAAAAGTCCATAACACCATATGTCTAACTGTGAAATTTAATTAAATAAAAATCCACCGGAATTATAATGTATATAACCTTATGAAAATATATGAAATGAAATCAAAATCACTAATTATTTAATTATATTGGTAACAATGTACGATTTTGAACGTATATAAGAAAAGGGAAGATCTAAGTTAACATTTCCAAAATACTTCAATCAAACTTTTGAATTGAGGACATATCATAGATATCTCTAGATTTGTTCCTAATAGGCAACGCTAGTCCTTTTTTCTCATTTTAGCGACGGTATGTCGGGCTCCATATCTATATAAGAAAATATATATTTTTTAGAAGGGACTGCGACTGCTTTCAGTTCCCATATTCCTTGTATATAAGCTTTCATCGTGTCAAAAATATTCATTCAACATTTGGCATTTTTAAAAGTCAACTTTTGTCGTTTAGTCTATGAAATATTATACCCTGATTTTCCAGGAAATTACCCCATTCATTTACGCTGACTTTTAAAGTTCAATGTGATATTTTATGGAAGGAACAAGGGATATATCGTTTTTACGCATTATATGTATACAAAATTTTTATTAATAATATCGTTTGAGTAAAGAATATACACCTAAGCTCTAGTACTGGAACAGATTTATCAAATTTGGAATACTAAATATACTAAATATTTATTGGGCTTATTTGTGATTACTTTTAATAATAAAATTGTTTCTAAATAAAGTGTGACTTAAATCGGAAGGGTAAAGCTAAAGCGTTAATTCTGTTGCGGCTTTAGATCCACGTTGCCTAATTAGCTCGCCGTTTGTATCGGTCTAGGCCAACTGGTCAAAGGATTTAGAGCTGATTACTAGCTCCGAAATAGTTGTGCATGGTCTAGTTTACATTATTAAAAGTGAATAATAGGTGAGAAATACGCTGTGTCAACAAGTTGGCAATGTTTCGTGGCGAAATCGGAAATCCTATTAAAGACTTGGGATAAGAATAGCTAGCAAAGTTGTTTGGTGGGGTCACAGAATCCGTAGACAACAATAATATGAAGAGGTTTATAAAACTCCAAAACTAATGAATCGTTTTTCAAAGTTTCTGAGTAATATCGTTGAAAGCCAGTAGCAGCTCGTCTAATAAGGTAGGGAAAGTTATTGCGGAAGAATGTTTGCATCGTGTGATATGTTTAAAGTTATTCAAAAAATAGAGAAGAGCGGGCAGCGGCCGCGATGTTCGCAAGCACGATAAGATCGCGTGAGAGGCGTGCCGGGGCTCGCGGCCGGGCACGCTTCGCCGCCCCGTACCGATGAACCCCGGATGATTCGTCACGCTGTGTTAATGGTCGCCAAGCACGCTACACTTGACTATCTATTTGCGATGATAGCTACGACGTAAGTCGTAACTGCTTATCGCTTACATAATACCTAGTTATTGTAATTATTGGTGCGTTTACATGTTATTTCGTTGTAGTTACGACTCCCACCTACCACAAGTATCGAACGTATAATTATGCCCTTTTCAAATAGCCCTTTCTTTTGTTTACATTTATATTTCTTCTTAATAGTTAATGATGTTGCTTTACGTATCAACATCTTTATCCTATTCAATGATTTCATATACCCATCTTTACTGGCCAATTACTTAATTGTATTCAATCGGTACATTATTGTACTGTAAAACAATTAACCGTGTGATGTTTTTCTAATTCGGTGTAAGGTTTCGGTGATAACAGTCCATACAATTTGTAACAGAATATTACGAGGGCGTTACCCGCGTGGCAGATGGTCTTGGCTCTGATTAAAGTTAATTAACTGAAGCCATTTATAGGCGACGGGGACGGGCGCGGCCCACTGTCGTGCTTGATGCGCTGTCGCACCCCTATATGTGACCACCGGCTACGGTTGACATTACATTATAAAGTAGATTAGCTCGTAATACGCTTTTTATAACTCCTTAATTGAATTGACATGAATAAATCGCATTGGAATGTAATTGTACTACCAACTAAGCCTATAGCGGTAAGACACGAGTTCTGCCGCAGTTCTATCGACTCCCATCGTGAGTCGTCAAGATTTATCGTGCGCACACACGCAGCTGGCTCACGGCCCATCGTCCTCGCACCCTTTTATCACCAGCTAAAACACAACGCTTGTGTTAATTTGTTTGCTTTGACGTGGCCAAACTAATGAATCGCCTTGGGCCTGACCCATGTCC
The DNA here is from genome assembly GCA_963693345.1 of Pieris melete. Classification (NCBI taxonomy): domain Eukaryota; kingdom Metazoa; phylum Arthropoda; class Insecta; order Lepidoptera; family Pieridae; genus Pieris; species Pieris melete. The sequence goes on along the minus strand of CAVNZK010000032.1, from coordinate 3,999,513 downwards.
GCGACCCGACAGAATTAAACGCTACACCCCTTAAATCGTTACGAATGAACAAATAAATCGTAAATCGTCGATAAAACTAGAGCTAATTTAAAGAATACGATATTTCTACCTACGCAACGTTTACGTAATTGAAATAAAATACTAGCACCTTGTAAAATAGAGCTGTGAGGATTAATGGATGTCTGATGAGTATTTGGAGCGCACTGATTTAGCACGAGTGAATCAGACTCGTTCAGGTGAGTGCGCATTCCGCACGCTCACAACTCTACCTGCACGCTCAAAATATCTCCTTGCGCGTGCGTGCGCTCATCGACGCACACTGAGCTAGTCGGCGTGTGGACTGTTTATTTTTGTCTAACTTACGTTATACACTAGTTCCTTGAATCAAATTGCTCTCATTTAAACTATTTTTATATTTACACCTTCAATATTTCTTATGAAATGTTTCTGCCAAATGGTGCAGTATGCGCTAAAAGCGGATTTATCATGTTTCTTGTATACAACTAGCAACTGTTAAATAAAATAATGAACCGAAATTCTACAATCGTAAAGTGCGTACTTATCACTACGTAAACGGTTTGTATTTTTTTTGGTTAACCACTTAATTAGGTACTGCTCGTAAAACTGTCTTCCTCATCTAATATTTACCGCGTTTGCCCTTTTTATTATCCGATTACATGAGCCGCGCGGTTTGTAAAGCGTTTCGTTTGGCGAGGGGAAGTCGTTTCATTTGTTTCTTCACAAATTACTTCAAACAATCTTAGACCTTCTCGCAGCTCCCTTTATGCATTGTAAAATAAATTATTTGCAAGCATTACAATATCATATAATTAGCGTCGGCTTTTGTGTTGTTCATCGGTCGTGTCGTTTCCAATAATTAATGTTTCGACCGATATCATTACGCGATGCTCATAGCTTATCAGCGATGTCCTTTGGGTAAAATTTGTCGTGCCGCGCATTTACTTTGCGATTATAATTTATTTTTGCTTAAATGTAAAGGTATTACAACTCGTTTGAGTGCCTACATGATTTTATAATCGAGAATAGTAGCGCAAGTAGAGATGTTGAGGATAACGTGGCGTCGCAATTAGCAGGGCACTCGACGCGTCGCCGCCCGCAAACCAAAGCACGGACTCCACTCACATGTCGCCGCGCAAATTAAAACGCGACACTCGACCCGATCACACTCAAACAGATTTGTTCTATCGACTGAATCGTTTTACAACTCTGGCGGCTATAAAAATATGAGCCTAGATCTCTCTACTGAATAAACATAACATATATACATTATACAAATTAATAAATCAACTAAGTGTAATAAGTTGTAAATAAAAAGCTGCTGCAATGTTGAAACTATACGCGAATGAACGGCAAAAAACTACTATTGTTTACATAAAATAGCAATGGAAGCATTATTCTAAAAACTTTTTTCAAAAGTTTGCAAATATTTTCATGTTTCTGTTATTTATTAAATGGGTAGAGTGTGTATTTCAAACCGTAGGTGTTAATTACTTATTTTATTTATTGAGTCGTTGTATATATTAATATTAATATGATAATGGTAATAAAACTGCGATAGGTACTTACGATATAAATTCCTAACGCAAGACTGTAGAAACAAACATGTATTTTTAGCAAAATAGTTCCCTCAACAAATGAGTCCAGTCTGACGTAGTTGAAGGTGCAATCCCACGGGAGAATCTTGCCTCTTTGTAATTGAGAGCGCCAGCGGGCCGATAATTGAGCCTACCCGACGCCCGCGAACCTAACAGCGGCCGCGCTCCCGACCGCGGAGTCGAGTAAATCAAGACCATTACTCTCCATTACCTCATAATACCAAATTGACTCGCGTGGATTTTACAGACTCCCTACGGCTTTTCTAGCTTTGCCAAACTATTCTTTTCGTGTTTGTATTCACATCACAACAAATGAGTGTGAATATAAACAAAACGTACAATAATATTTTTTGTACCCTTTTAAAGGAATGAATAACCTCACTCGTTTACTAAAGACTGAAACGTGCCCCATTCCAAAGGGTTTAATAATATGTAAATGTACCAATATAAAATATTGTGTAGAGTGTTACACTACTCGTCACGACAAGGACGTCTATTTAGTGAAGACATGCGAACTTTTTAAACAAACTTTGTTTTATCTGCTCTATAAAAGAGAACGAAGGTGCGCGATAAAACGATCGCGTGACTTAGTGGAGAAATGTAGCTTCAGTGAATGCCTTGATTAGGCGGGTGTTATTTAGCCGTAGCTGAATAATTTTTTTTACAAATTTTCTTAAAATTAGGAACGTAAATTCAAATAATAGGATCAAATTAAACTAAAAAAATGGTACGCAGGGTGGTACTAAAATATGGCTGGCACTATTCCCTTATCGGCAATGACGTAACCATAGGCGGTGCCGACGTAGAAGCATGTAGATCGCGAAATTGATTGCATGTTATCAGATAGGGCACGGGTTCTTCGCTAGCGTTTAATACTGGCGTCGGACTAGGCACGCGATCCTTGACAGGAGATCGCCCGCGCCCCCATCGAGCGTGGTAATTACGAAGGGCCGTGTGCTCCGGCGACGTCGCCGCCGTCGACTCTAGAACGGGCCCGCAATTACCCAGCACACCTAATACTTGTCTGTTTGTCTACCTTAATGTATATCGCTTCGTTTATTCTCAAACGTGTATTTAACTTATTTCCCGTCATGCTAGCTGAACTGAATTATCGTAGTAATATTTTCTTTGTGTAAATTTCCATTATTAACTGTACATACTGGTTTAAAGAATTGCTGCAAGTATTTACACCGTATACATAATAAGCGATGCTTTGAGTTGTGATTTCATTATAAAATGCGTAATTTTATATTTTCTTTGTTTGATAGTAACGGCACAACAATACTTTCTGTTATACTTTAACCAGTTAAAAATAATAATTTATGTGCATAATTAAATGTCGTAACGAGCTGGAAATCAAAAATATGGCGAGGAACTCGTTTCTTTTGTCCATTAGTTGAAGTGTTGATGTTGCGACATGAAATTGGAAAAGGTTTGTTAAATGGTTCGGTGGTGAGGGGGGGGTGTTTCTACGCGAAGCCCCGTAATTTGATTGGGATGGTCCGAGAGCCGCTAAGAATCGCGCCTCGTCCGACTTGCACTAATTGCCCCGCGCAATATAGAAAACAATGACAAAACTTGGAACCGCCTCGGTCGTTCCCGGCCTTTAACCTCCGCTTTTTATTTAAAATTCGTTTACTCGCCTCGCAGATTGTAATTCAGCCGAGTTAGTACGCCTGACGTTATGCGAACATTGTAAACTGAATTTTGTCCCTATTAAATTGACTGATTATAACTTTTGTGTAATAAATAAAGTTTTTGTTATATTTAAGAAGCATACCTACAAGAAATTTGTAAATATTAAGTGGGTAATAAAGGAAAGCGTGTCAATAGTCCTAATGTACCGAATGAGCGAATAGAGATATATATCAAATAACATCAGAAATGGATGGTATAATAAGGTTGGGCTCGGAGTTGGACGCACTCGGGGTCGCGCGAGTAATTGATTGTGACATTTGATGGACGTGCAGCAAGTGTATGTTGCACCGCACCGGGGACTATATCTATGTACACTTGACAACGTCATAATAAAGCTTCGTTTATTTTTCACCAGCATTACTTGAAAGAATTAAACATTTAAACGTTAAAGATGCTAACTTGTAACATGTACCTACCAACCTCGATTGTTGGGGTCCGCACTATAGTCAATAGGTTGTGGACATTACTAACTAAATAAACTCACCTTTGCAACCTCTGCAAACCAACGCCGCGCTGAAAGTTTTAAGGTCTGCTTAATACCGCAAGCAATTTGAGGGTCGGCCTTTGTTTGCTTTCTTGTTTCACTAAAATGATTTGATGATTTTGACTTTTCAATTCTCAAGTTTTCGACCCTTCTATAATATTTCTACGTCGCCATTTTGATTTGTAATTGTTAAATTACAGAAATGAGAAACGTAGCGTCTAATTAAGTAGCTAACGTTTCTTTTTCTTACATAATGCCAACATTTATGTATAACTGTCAACTTAGTTTTTCTCTGATGATAGCAAAATGACTACGTTGGTGAAACTAAAAAGGTTTCTCTACACTCTAGAGAAAGCCACTTAACCACTCTCCTAGATAGTACTTAAACGAACAACTTATGTGATATTCAGTATTAATATGTCGCTCAAAAGATTAGACGATATTTCTTATTACTTAATCATTATTATTATTACACTTTAGATGTGTATGTAGTCATTTCTCAGTTATACGACATATAAAATCGACATAACGTTCACATATAAGAGGCCGCCGTTATTGCTAAGTAATATTGATTAGAGTGTCGCTACGAGTCAGGACACGCGAGGTGAGATGTTTTTATTCGAGCAACACGTCCTCGAGTGGCGACTGCCACGATGTGTCGTCCTCCCGCGGGACACGAGCCGCACTTTCGAATGAAGATATTTATAGCCGCCCCAGAAGACGCCGTTACCTAATGCTACGTTTTATGGTAACCCTTATTACGGTTCTCCTTTAGATTCCCTTATATTACTACACTCCCAACCCATACCACAATAATCCTATTTTATAATATTAAGCCAACCAGGTTTAATATTTTAGAGGAATCCTGTCGATGGTCACTAGTGACTCACAAAACCGCCACGTGAAAGATATTCTTTGCGGCAATCGTAAATTGGGCAGGTCCCTGGGGTGAACCGAAAGGCTACCTTCTGAGTTTGTGCCGCATATACTAATCGCTCCACCCGTTCACTTCCTTACACCCGCTACAGCCTTAGATCTATGCATCCCGTCCTAATGGCCGCGAAAAGCCTCCTTTGTTGCGACTCCTATTTGTTATATCTCGACGCGCTTTACCAAGAAACCGTCTTTGACTAACCTTATTGTTCTTTCAAATCGACTGTTTTGTTGTACATAAATGCTTTGTCACCTAAATCTGTTAAGATGCTCTCCTTTAATTAAGCTTCATTGTGAGGTAAATGGTGATTTGTGCGGGGATTTATGGTAACCTTATGACTAAAGCAGTCAAATATGATGTGCAATGTAAAATAACACTAATTATGTGCATGTGTAGTTAAAAATTAAAGTTTAGAATAATGTAGTTGGGAAGCCGTATATACACAACGTTGCCTTTGCAATGCTCTGTTGCATTTAGTGGCGTTGAACTCGAGATCATTTTACTCATCTTTGATTGTGACTGTTTCTTCCGTGACTTGTTTTTTACTCTATTATGAAAAACGTGTAGGTAATTATAAATAATAACTTGTTATGTGAGATAAAATAATATACAAATTTTAGTTGGTTTATTTGATGGTGGCATTGAGAGGTTTCAACTGGTTTTAAAACGAATTTTGTTCACATTGAAGGTCAGATGAAGCTTTTAATATTTCCTCAGTACATAATATTTCTACTATAAATAAAACAAAACTTAATGTAACATTCTACTTTCGTATATTTTTAAGCTTTTCTAATGCTTCTTATCTAATAGTAACTTACGTCATACTATAAAAATAATGACACTGCCTCTGACATACTTTGCTTTATGTCAATTTTCGCTAAGGGGCTACTCTTGGAACCCCATGATGACTGCGGTCCCTCGTTACTATTTCTGTCTAACCAGACGCTAAAACACACAACGTTTGTCACTAATGATGGCGCTATTTATTTATACTATGTACATTGCATATGTTTTAGCCTTAACATCAAGAAATAATTTCTTGGCGTGAAAGCAGCCATGTAATTCATATTTTTCTATTGTTGCCATGGAATATGCATATGAAGTAAATAGACTTTTTATTTTGCGCTACCATTCATCCAGATTCATTGTTCTTTGAAATTGCTCGGCGCTGGGTAGCACACTACGGGTCTCGGTGTTTTGTGTCTATTATTATTGTTGCTAACAGGTCTTGCCAATCGAGAAGGATTTTTCAATATTCGGATACTTAACAATAGCGGTTTAGATGTACTCTCCTCGTACAGAATGAAAATAGAAAAATGTTTATCAATCTCCACTACTTCTAATACTTATTATTTTACGTTAGCGGTCGGTCAGACTAGCAATATTATCTGTATTGGCAAATAGATAGCCGATAAAATGGTAGTATGTTTAGCTGTAGTTGTTTACTCGACAGCGGTAAAAGGTTTGTGAGTCCCTCGCGGCGCGGATGCGCTTGTTTTCATTTCGTTATTTACTTTTAATTTGGCAGCAAGCGGATGATGCGGCCGATGTAGGGACGTTCCGTGTGAATAATTGAGCCGATACTTTGCTATTTATCAGGCCTGGTGTCGAGGGTCATATTTATATTTCCATAATTATTTTTGAAACCTACACCTTCCAGGATGATTAATAGCAGGCTTCGTAATGGAAGAAAGCGTTAATGAATTGGGGAAACCTATAGTGAGACAGAGAAAGGGGCAGCACTTTTACTTGCCCTATTACTAGATGTATAAAGACTAATCGGAAGAATTATACAGTTAAATACAAATACATTATTTTAATATGAAAGTATTAGAATGTAAATCCCAAAAGCTTGGGCGATAGTAAATATTATACTTATTAATTAGCTGGGGGACATTTCACAAAACAGAATCCAAAAAAAGCCAAGCCGGGCGTGGAATACGGCGTTCGCACTTTGCGACTACATCGCGTGCTTGGTAACATTACCGGTGACTTGTGGGGTCGCCTTATTGTCTTGACTCTCTTTGTAGCTATCAATAGCTGCTAAAGGGAATTAATTTTCCTTTTATGTGTTTTGCTAACATTTTTTTTTTATATGGGAAATGATATTATTCTGATGATCTTGGAGAAGAGCTAAGCCAGATCCTTTGAATTCACATTTTTTCCAGCGAATACGTAAAGTAAGCTTTATAGTGCAACAAAGGTTTTTCTTTTAATTTTTGTAGATAACGTGTGCAGACTGTTCCAAAAATATATCAGAAATTGTCATTGTAGTTTTGATAGCTTTTTTCACAACTTTCATTGTTTCTATACTTATCTCCAGGGGCCATTCTTATAAATTGGATATGACTTAGGTTTTTGTAGTGTTTATTTATTTTATTTTCATTGTTGTCTGCAATCATTCTCTCTTACAATTACATATTGAGCGTACAATCTTCCTTGGAACCTTTGCGTTCTTCGGCAAAGTTCACTAATTGTTTAAAAGTTGTTTAGCGTTGAAACATTTGATTTATTCAACATGGAGGGGTAACTGGATTTATAAAATCATTTTACGTAAGAAATGTCTTAAGCGACAGTATACACAATCTTTGCATTAACTCTAGTAAAACAAAGAGTCCGTGCTCTGCCGAAAATCATCGCAGTCAAGGTTTTATGTGTAGGGACTTTAAGAAACCGAGCCATGAACAATGTTTACGTTGAGAATCGATTTTGTCAAGTAGGTACTATTTGGGGAAAGGAGTTGAACTTGATTATAAATAAACGAGATATCATCATGAGTCGTGGTCGTGAAAGTGGGACGACTGCGGTGGCGGGTTTACTAGATGCAGGTCGACCGCTGCAACAACGGTGTTTGTTGAGGAGGTGGTGGGCGGCACGAGGGGCGCGGGAGCGGACAGAGCGCGCTCACCTGCGAGTTGCGACCGCCGCGGCAGTTCCGCGACTATCGCCGATCGCGTTTCACGTATGGCTCGATAGACATGAAGCTTTCAACTCGTGTTTTCACACTCTGTGTAGTGTTATCTCTAGTGTTTGTGTTTTGATTGTGATTGTGGTGATAATACTTTGACGATATGGTGGTGCTCGAGGGTGGTGGCGCTCTACTTGAGCCGGCTCTAGCCCTCGACGGCGCGACTGCGGCCTGCCTCGAACGTGCTTATGCCCAAGCAGACGTTTCGCTTAAGCTATTACCAAAACGGTACATTAACCTCCATCAATGGTTGTCTCCAGTGACAACTTCCGTCACTGCGGCCTCCGCTGCTGGAAAAGATCTCAAATTGCAAATCGTAAGTTTATTTACAAGATATGTATACAAATTATGTATAAATTATACAGCTTTAACACGATTGTGTTTAACGATCTGATGTTACTTGGTTTTTATTAAGTTACGGTAAAATACCGCCACGATGCTATTTTTATTTCATATTTCTTATAATAAAAAAGTAGTTACGTATTGTTTTAATTTTTTAATAGTAGGTTGCATACCTATTATATTTTTTACATCGGGCAAAATATTTTAATGTAATCAGGTTTTGAACAAATTGTGTTGACTTTGCCATTCTTGTTTTACCTACTTGAGGTCGTTATTTAACTCGAATATGTATATAAATATCTATAATTATTATAATAATAGAAGCAAACCACTTAAATGCGATACTTCGCGTCATTCCCGCGATATTAGAAACACTATCTATGCATTACTACGTTTAACCACCATCCTGTGAAGAAGCAAAAATCTCATAACATATTAAAATTTAACTTGTATTAAAATAAACTTCTAGGAATGGTATTAACAGTAAATAGATGTTTTTTTAATTTTTTTAATTTTACAGAATAATATAATCTAAATCATGATAAGTTACATTTTAAAACCACTGTGTCAAAGCACAAATGCATATAAAAATAGGTTTTTAACTTACTTTTTATGTTGCTTAAGGTTAGGCTATATAATAACTGACTGGGTAGTACATTTTTAACCGCGGTAGGAAATACCCCAACGTTCTCTTGCCAGAGACGTTGTTCGTTCTCAATTCACAGAGCCTAGTTTGGGTCTGTACGTCATGCTCAACGTTTATTATGTCATATAGAAAAATGATTATAATACAACAAACGAATAAGCCAAGAAAATTATGCTGAATGGTTCGAATATCATTTTAAGCGTTATTAGATTTGATGAAACAATATTAATTTAATTGGTACATTTCGATGGGTTTATGTTGATAAACGAGCCACCAAAAGCTGAAGCGGTTTACAATATATTAATGTATTCGTATACATACATATCTTTATAATCTCAGTTTTGCAGACATTAATAGACGCTAAAGTCGGATTGGAAAGCGTAGCCTTTTGCGCGTGGAGAGACCGCCGCGGACCGTCCGCAGTATCTCGCCGCTCGATCTTCCCGCATTCATACCGTATTCCTGAAATACCCAAATGAAAAGATTCGGTTTTACAAACCAACTCACCTACGGCTTTTGAAAGTTCGTGCACGGTCTAAAAGTTTCATTATAGAGATTGAGTTCGCCTTTTATAGTGCATTTTACAGTAAATTTCCATAAAATTTACAAAATTTTGACGAGCGCTCACGTAGAGATTACTAAAATTGTGTTTTAATCTCGTCTTAATAGCTTATTTTTTACATTTAAAAACTCAATAAATTACAACGGTGTCTTTAAAAATCTGCAGTTTCTTAACAAGTGGCGTTTTGTTTATTTACCTATCTAAATTATGTCTATATAATTAAATTACTATGTTTACGCATATTTCCAAAAACGCCTTCCGATCACATCATTCCTTATGTCTGTCTGAAGGTAAAGTTTTGTAAAGTTAATCTTCCTATTTAAACTGTAAAAATAAATTAAATATAACAGTAATTAATATGAATGTATAGACGGTTATTTTAATTTACCACTGTAAAAAAGTGTGTTACACAGATGTAAATTATGCTTAGCTAATATAAGTTCGCAAGGGCACGTACGAATTGTTGTAAAAAACATAAACTTTTAGACTAGTTACCTTACATTGATTAGATTGGTTGACTGCAATTCCATAAACATAGTTAATTTATCTACGACTTGTACTTGACTACAAGGGTAGATTTACTGCAGTACTCGTTTGTTGGCGTCTTTTCACCTCTTGTTATATTTTGTTGCTAGTACAGCAGTGAGAAATTGTAATGTTCTAGAATTGTAGGAACGACACGCTGCTATTGTGCTCAGCAACTTTTTCAAGTTTGCCATACATATTAACCACAAAAAAGTATTGTAATGTTCTGGGAAATTACTACATCAATTTTATAAATCAATGTATGCAATATTTATTCTGATTTTTTGATATTACTATAAAATACTGAAATACTTGACCTTATCTAGCTAATAGATTTTGTCGCATTGTCCGTAGCTAATTTACATGTAACGCGTGGTGTATAATAGGCGTCCGTAGCATGTAGTACTATTACACGCTAAAACAACACAAAGACGAAGGGTAAGGTGGAACATACGAGCCGTGGAATACATTAGCCGCCTCCAACGGGGCGGTTAGTGGAGCGCAGTAATATATTTCACTAGCGGTCATTTTCGACAATTAACCACATAAAATAAGTGAAATTATGCATACGGTCGACGACGGCGTATATCACGTCCAGTTACGGGGCACGATACCCACCCACCTGTTTATTCATTATTCAAAGAAATGTTTCGCTCTTCCATGCCGCGTCCCGGAAGTGCTGCCTCTGTTACCGTGATTGATGGAGATTCTTTATATTTATTGTTCTTTTTACTTTGGCATTTTGCGTCTCTTTAACGCTATGCTTTCATGAATGTAATTTAATATGTCATACATATTTCATAAACATTAAATATCAATATTTCAATGTTATTTTACTGATGTAAAAGCCTAAATGGCTCTCCTCGGTAAGCCTTTGCTTCAGCCGGACCTCACAAGCCGTCGGATTCATTTTCTGTTGCAATTTCCTACAATTTCCGGGCAGCGTTTGGTACCCTTGACGTGTTGGAAAATTATTTTCACGCAGATTGCACACCGGATTTAAAGATTCATATTCAAGTTTTATTATCTGTGAAGTTTTTATATGCGTGTTTTTGCATCAAAGGCTTCCGAATAAAGCCTCAATGATAACCGCGGTTCAACGACCTGTTTGAACAAGTTTTGTCAACAGCTAGGCGTAGGCGTTTTACTCTAGTAAGTGTTCACGTACTTTGACATAACATAATGTATCTAAAATTCGAAATGATAGTTGAGAGTGGGGGAATGGCGAACACAACGTGCGCTCAATCCCATTCGGCATCACCTTGAGGTGTGAATCAGCAGACGGCTTGCGGCGCGCTCACCGGTACGATCTAACGGGGTAGTTCAAGAATAGCATGCGGTCTATTTAGGAATCTTCTCTGTTTGTTTGCCAGCAATATGTGTCATTGTTAACTAATTTAAGTAACATCTTCTGCCAGCTGTTACGACATTGCAACCTATGATATCACTTAAGAAGGGAACTCCAATATGTCAATAAATTTTTTTATGTTACGGTTACATCTCAAAGAATTCTTGTTTCTAATTGTCATTAAATTTATACGTAAAAATTCCCTAGTGAATATTACGATTCTATTGATTTATGTCCTGACTTAAAGCAGTAACTTGCGGTGTCACTTACGTTTTATTGCTCTTACATCTTATAGGTTTTGTAAAGGTAGGTAGAAAGTCTGTAGTAGACATAATACCTTTTTTAGAACAAAGAAATTATCTCTACCCAATTTATAATTATTAAAATGCTCATTTTATAATCCTGATGCCTTTAAATTAGCAATTTATATGCACTTATTCATTGTATCAAGAACGGTTGACGTAATAATGAGCATTTTAATTTTTTAGTGAGGTCGTCTGCGTTAATAAATACTTTATTAATTAATGTGGAGCCCGGGTTTGCAGCGTCCGATAGCCGGGGACATTATCGCTGGAGAGTTGCGTAAACATCACAATGTAAAACACGATACCGTTTAGCCAGTTAATTAATTGCTGTGACTGGGAGCCAGGAGCTGCTAGTCTAGCTACGGTCGTCGCGGGCTCGTTACGGAAATAATGAATGCGATCGGAGCATAACTAACAACCGATGCACAAGTTGTTAGTTGTTGGGACCTCTAATCGGTAGCGCCCATTTCGACTTTATTGTTAGCAACATTGTTGGTTCTTTTTTATTGATTGTGAGTCGTTTATAGTATATTAAGGTAATATATATTATTTCTACAGCTGTAAGGTTTAAACTTGTTTCCTTAATGTCTTATACAATCAACATAATTAATGATGGTATTATTTTACATTGCAATTAGTTTTATTTGTTATGTTTTATAAAGCACTAAAGCTACGAGAAAGAGCAAGTTCAGTTTAGCGTACGGGTCTTACAGGAGTTATAGGGGTCGTGTGATTGAAGCTACGAACGAGACGTGTCACTTGATTTAATTAAGAGTCGCTATACCTACCTCCGTATCGTCGCTCCACCACCTAATACCACCTTCTAGTACCTTTGGGTTAATTTTCAACCGAGTCATTCTGGACGAGATTTATTTCCATATTAAACCTTCCTGACGACACGTTAACATTCGCCGAATTTTATTAAAGCTTGGCATGTAGAGCGGGCAATTAATATCCCTATGTTCGAAATCGTTTTAAACAGTAAAATTAATAATAAGTTCAAACTCATTGGTAATAAAAGCGTTAAAAGAGGTGAGATCCTCCAAATCCGTTAGTGATTGCCTCATTTGAAATAAATTGCTCTCATCTCTCATTGTTAGCTCCTGTCAAGTTCAACGTATGTTTCGGCTTCTATCATTTTCACCTTTCAAATTGCTTTATGCGTGGCAAAGAAAGAGTAAAAAACTTAAAACATTTGTAATTCAAACATTTTCAGTTATCTATTTTTACGACATTTAAATATAAATTTCCAAAGAAAGGATAACATTGGATAATTAGAAAGAGATTTTACGAATTTTCAGTGTCGGCGTAATGGGCTACTCTTGTCGGCCGTCATCACGCGTCGCGGGAGAAGTTTGTTATTAATTCATCGTTTCTAAACTCGCTTTTCCTCTGTACCTCTACAAGTACAAAATTTACGTTAAATTTAGAATGACATTTGTTTATATAACTAAAACTCTATTGTTAATGTTAAACAAATTTATACATATATATTTGATTAGTATTGAACTTTCGAGGTTTCAAATGATACAAACAATAATCTAAAGATAAATCTCACAATTTACCAAGAATCCATTGGTTAAATAATGTTATTATTTAAAAGGCGTTTCCTGAAATTGACAAAACAAACAATTATGCATATATTGAAATATTGCGAAACACAAATCTTATATTTATTATCTGGATGTCCGTAGATTGCAACTAGAAATGAAATCTTTGCCACAATTACGGCGAGTCACAATCGGCAATCACAATATGATGGCCAAAAAGCGTCCACGCGATGTTGATTGTGACATTGTGTGATAAAAGCAAAGCTCGTATTCCGTGGTCGGGCGAAGGGCGAGCGGGGCGCAACACGCTGCCACCCGCATTTGTGATGCAAATTGTTGCGCCGCGGCGGCCGCGACGCAGAGCGCCGATGCGCTTCACGCCTTACCTGCTTCGCCCGACATAATTATTTTTGAAAAATATTCATTTGTTCGCATTTACCGCCTTGACTCTGCTGCATCACAGACATTATGAAACTTTGCAGTAAACTTCACAAAACCAACCTTTGTGTTCGTAGCTTGCTTTCTTGTACTAAGTTAACTAGATTTTTGCGCGAGTAAATCGACACCTTTGTTGATACTTCAATTGTAATAGGGGAATTCAATAGCTAACTGACTGCAAGAAGTCCGTGTGAAGTTTCGTGAGAACTTACGACTCTCGGTGCTCGATTGAACGTTATCATATTTCAAACGATTTCGCAAAACGAATAAGAACGAAGGCAAGAAGCGTGCGGTGAAACCAACTCTAAGCGTGGGTATTAGAAACGCTCCGATTACCACGCTACCATCTATAAGTACTTCGATTTTGTCGTTTAATATGCTGCTAAAGTAGCTCATATTGCAAAAGGAAAAAAAGCCTTTTTCATCTGCATCTATTTGAGTTTTAATTTACTTACGTTGTTACTGTTTCTTTTTCTTATAGGTACAAGATATTAAACTAAACTTAAATCTAAAATAAATAAAACAAAGGTTGATTGTATATAATACTCAATGTTTTGTTAGGTAACATACACGAATTCTACTAGTGTACTTTTCTCATTCGGCATGAATTCGACATGAAAAAGTGAAAAATATAATGAGTAAAGACATAGTTGAACTTCTTGCGTGCAAGTGCATTAACTCAACTAAGTTCAATGTTACAATCCGTGTAATAGCTAACTCTTAGTTCTAAAGTCATGAATGACAAGCCAAGACCAGTCTGACATGACCTACATTTGTTTAAGAAAATAATGTTACCTTTATAAGTCCCGTTGTTTTAAAAAAGAACTAAGAATAAATTACATAAATTATTTAAAAGTTTCATTACATTTGCGCCTTATTTTGTTACTAAATTTCAAATAGTTTAATATAGCTAAGTGTACCAAAATGAATTTAGACTAATGAAAAGACAAACGTCGGTTTGTTAAATCATCTTTCTTGTTAGACTCTATCATAGTAAACAATATACGATATTCAAGAATGTATGGTGACGTAGCCTCAGCTTAAGTTGACATTGACTTTACAAGATCGGAACACCACCTCTGGTATAACCGCGTTCCACTAACGGTATCCATTCGAAGGTTTCGCTGGCGCGTGACACACTTCGTGCGTACATTCACCTCTGCCATCTCAGCGCTATCGTTCTTATGCTCATATCCACTTCAATTAAATTGTATGTATATAAAACTAGTGTTTTTTTACTAAATAACGAAAAAGCTCTCACGGAAAATATATTAAAATGAGATCAACCGTTAGAGTTCGACGCACTCGTGTCCGTCCGCGTTAAGTAAAAGCTAACAGTTTAACTAAATTACTGTTACTATAGTTCAATAAAATAAAATATTTACTGTTTACAAATTATTCCTTCAGTGTCTAGATAAGGTTTATAAAAGGGTAAAGAAATAAATTGCTTACATTACTGAATGTATATACTGGTTTTCAATAATTTATTTTATATAATTTCAATATTGATATGATTTACATTCTACATTAATATTTTGTAATTATGTAGTTATACATATATACAGAATAAACTTTTAATATCATAATTCTATTCTGTATAATGTTGTAAACTGATTATGTAAATGTATTTCGCCAAATAAAACAAGTTTCTTTTTGGTTCACATAAAAGGTGCTAAATAAATCCATAAAATGACTACCTAATCAAATTTTTAACTTTTAAAGCCCCTCAACAAACAGGTTTTAAAGAAGCTATTTCGCTATCCTTCTACCACTTCGAGCGGTATAATTACATCGCGTTGCTTATTTTCCTTTCGCTCGTTCTGTGAAAATAATAATAATATAATAATAATCTGTGAATAATTTTAGATTTTAATATAAAACGGTATCTTTTGTTTAGTCATTCGGGGTTCGAATCTTACATACACTTATAAAGCGTGGTTAGTTTTCTGTTAGCGTAGTTGGTACCTGAGGGGTCGTAGGGTTATGTGAGTAGTTAGCGAGAAATTGGAAGGCGAGTGGCCCTGGGCCTAACGCGCCACTTCATTATACCCTCTCGTTACCGAAAACTTATTATAGTGTGTGTATCTTATGCATACATACAACGCTAAACCAAATGTTCTGCGCCGTGCTACTGAAATAAACTTTAATATCTCATCATTAACTTGTAATGCCATATTTTACCCATATTCTTACCTAAATAGCCTGAAATTAAAGTGTACGTAGGTGAATTATTGGCTTTACAAATAATATTTTTGTACGTGCACAAGGCGTAGAGCCCGGTTTCTTGCGTGCGTGTTATTACTTGGCCCGTTTTATTCAGTAATATATTCATATTTTCACCACCTTCGCATCCTTAATATTCCGTTTCCTTCTCTTTGCACCGTAAATCCTATTGTCGGCGGTAACGCTATTTTATTTAATTTTAATAATTATTGCAACCGTATACATTTAAAGTAAATTATTTCCATCTGGGAGTCGCTCACGATGAAAAGGAATGCTATATTAGTGGCATCTAAATCATACCTTCAGTCTTAGCATGTTTCGTCAGGTTTGTACCTAACATGTAAAATTATGATTAGCGTAACATCCGTGACCCAAACATATATTATAAAGCTTAGTTAATGACTACTTAAAGATGAAAATATCAAAGGAAAAAACGTATAAGTAGCAAGATTGTTATTTATGACGCAGTTTGGTTTTGGAAATTTCCACTGAATAAATCCAATAAAAGAAAAGGCCATCACGTTTTTGTGAATAAAATAACACATTAAATAATTAATGTGTTACCATAAAACTGTTCATTATTTAAAATTGACTATCTTCAACAGTCCAACAACCAAGTGATAGATAAATCTTCCCAGTACCAAACTTAAGCTGGATATTTCTGATAACAATTAAAAATCTAATCGTGTTTCTTCTGTTGTGTCAGTCCTTACTTCAACTGCCTGACCGAATTGATGTGTTGCAAACTGATTTAAAACCATTACCATTCCATTCGTTCACAAAAGCAAGTGCTAAATGTTACGAAATTTATAGTGGAACTAAACCTATTTCACTTTCGCTAATAAAACGCCATGAACTTAAAATATTTTCATTGGATGAAATATTTTAAATGAAATTTGAAACGGAAACAACGACGGCTCTTAAGATGCTTGATCCACAAATACACGCTCCCGACTCCCAACATCCAAATATTTACTATTCTGTGTTGTCTCTTCAAATGGCACTTGCAAATCTCGTCGGACTATGCTTATCCCTATGATGGCCATTTTGGATTATTGTCAGAAATATTTTGTTGTGAAACCCTCTTCTCAATTTACATAAGTTTAGCATTGGATACGTTGGTTTTGAAGGGTGAAATTAGGGTGATAAGTGTGACAGGTAGGTGTGGCACAGCAGACGTTGATGCGGCAATGTCCGTGCTGTTTTATGACGGGGGTGCGCCGGGACGCGGGTGCGCCACTAATTTTGATAAAAGCATCATACGGCCGCACCCGTGACACCTTCAAACTCGACGAAGTCGAATAAATAACACTTGATTGGTATATATAAGAAATATATTTTATATATATATACAGTGGTGGTCGTATAATTGGAAACACTACCAATGGTCCATGACATTATGTAAGATACTTCACTAGGAACAATAATATGTTCAACGATTTATCATTTATTAAAAATCAATATAAATCCCATTACCTACACAAGTTCAGTTTCTATATTACATTACGGACAAACATTTAAATCCGTTTTAGGGTATGAACAATAATAGTCAACTAATTAGAAACAACAACAAAAAAGTATGAAAAACAATATTTTTCAAGTATTCGTAATTAGTATTGTTATTTACGAAATAGCTACTATCCACAGCCTACCAATAGATAATATAATTAATATTTAGTGGCGTATCTCTTATTTTTAATAACAGCACTGCAACGATGTGGCATTGGTTCAATCAATGTCATACATTTTTCTAGGGGGATTGAATTCCATGCTTCAACAAATGCTTCATATAGTTCGTTTTGACTGGTGTGACGTTTGTTTGACACTTTCGTTTTAACATTGTACCAGAGATTTTATTTGACTTTTTGCTAGCCAGTCTAAAACGCATATACGCTGTTCGCTAAGGAAACATTTGACGCTTTTGGCCGTATGTTTTGGTCATTGTCATGCTGAAAGATCCAGGTTACAGGCAAATGATCGTCCCAGTAAGCTATCATTGTACTCTTCAATCTTCCGAACGGGTCCAACTCCACATCCGTAAAAAACACCCCCAAACTTTAATGTTACCGCCACCGTGCTTGACTATACTCCTTGATATAATTAAAAGCATTGTTTACAGGACGTCTAATCGTCATAGCGCTTTCCATCGGAATTTACCATATTTATTTTGCATTTAGGGGCCCCTTCCTTTATAGTAAAATTTCTAAATCTATGGATTCTGAGAGATCGTAAAACTATCCAGATATAAACTAGCAAGTCACATAGAAATTACACTAGCCAAATTGGATTTCGAATCTACAGAGGCATTACTACATATCTTGGTATGACTTACAGCCCGTTCCCACTAGTCGTAAGTCGCATAAGACTAAAAGTCGAATGCTCTGGTCACCATACACTTTATATGGAGCTGTTCACATTAGATGAGACGCGACTTTTAGTCTAATACGACTCAAAAAACCATCCGACGGGCCAGCGCCCGTTTTAAGACTAAAAGTCGCGTCGAATCGTGCTCGCATAGGTGCCTGCTTGTTGCTGTTCACACTAGTCGTGCGTCTAATCGACTCGAGCGCGTTGTTACCTCTCTCCCCGCCCCGCTTCCTAGATCGCTACACATTGCTTGCTCACTCCATTCGTGTTTTATTCCGAATGGCGCGAAACTACGATCTATACGACTCGCGACGCAGTGTGAACAGGGACATCAGACTTTCGACTTATAGTCTTATGGGACTTTCGACTAGTGGGAACGGGCTGTCACGATACACTTTATATGGAGCTGTTCACATTAGATGATACGCGACTTTTAGTCGAATACGACTCAAAAAACCATCCGACGGGCCAGCGCCCGTTTTAAGACTAAAAGTCGCGTCGAATCGTGCTCGCATAGGTGCCTGCTTGTTGCTGTTCACACTAGTCGTACGTCTTTACGACTCGAGCGCGTTGTTACCTCTCTCCCCGCCCCGCTTCCTAGACACACATTCCTACACATTGCTTGCTCACTCCATTCGTGTTTTTTTGTTTGTTGTGTGAAAATGGAGAAAGAAATAAAAGCCGAAGAACTTATTCCATTAGTTGAGTCGATCTTTCTGTTAGGATTGGGTACATCCAGTATTTTCTTGGAATTGATTTTTTTTAATTTTCTTCGTAAGTAGTAGAGCACAACATCGCAAATTCGCTACGTACTGAATGGTGCGAAACTACGATCTATACGACTCGCGACGCAGTGTGAACAGGGCCATCAGACTTTCGACTTTTAGTCTTATGCGACTTTCGACTAGTGGGAACGGGCTGTTAGGTTTCAAAAACTAACACTGACAGTGTACGATCATAACAACTTTCAGCTACACTGTCAAATACATGCGCATACACACCCATTCCCACACTCACTCATTCACTTAATTTGTAATACTAAATTTATTATTATAATCTTTTTTTTAAACTGTTTTAAACATGTACCACGTAATAATTGTCTTCTACTTACCCACAACACAGGGAGGCCCTCCCTAGTATGGGGCAAATAAAGTTTTTTATTATTATTATTTCATCTGAAATTAACACTTTTTTCTATTCTCGTACCGTCCAATTTTTTTTTAGCTAATCGCTTTTTTCTGTGTTGATTGGTAAGGAGTGGTACCTTACGAGAGATTCTTTCAAACAATTTAGCTTCCACTAATCTTCGGTCTAGTGTTGACGAGATGTTTCACGGGTGCATCAAGCAAAGAAACCTCATTTTTAATTTGATTGGAGCCTTTACTTGGGTCTTTTTTAGCTACACGAACGATAGGTGTGTCTTTTGTGGGAGAGATTTTTCTTGGCCGAGCCTTTCTAAGAACATTTTCAACAGTTCTATGTGTTTTATAATGATCAATTGCATTACAAACTTTCTTAACTGAACAATTTAAATGCTCAGCTACTCTTATGTTCTATATCTATATGTAAATCTGTACGCCTACTTATGATCTATATTATGTAAATTAACAATTATTTGCCTAGCGGCCGCGCCACAACTTTTATTTCTGCCCATTTTGAACAAAATAAAATTCAGATTAAATTTTGAATTGACGCCAAAATAATTGAAAAAGCCACGTAATAAATTTTATTTATTCTCCAATTTAAAAAAAAAACGAACTGTGGATGCTTTTTTTTAAATTATGCGTAATTATAGGCGTCCAAGCGGCCAGTAACAAAAAATAGTAAGACTCATTTTGTAATTAAAAGTAAATTATGTTTTATTTTTTACGCATTCAATGAGTTTTTGATTTGAGTGGCTATATTATTGCATTTTTATTAATTATTGAATGTGTATATTTTTTACGAACATTAATTGTACGTTGAAGTTATACTTTCTATTTTCATAAAAAGTGTTTTTAATTATATGACCACCGCAGTATATATAAATGAATTGCTGTTCGTTTGTACCTAAACTCGAGATAAGTTCGATTAGGCTGATAATGATATTGAAATATTACTGCATTTTCTGGGAAGATGTTGCCTGCGGAAAAAAAATGGAAGTACCTAAGTAAATAAGTAAAAATTAAATTTTCCAATAAAACTGTTCATAGCTGAGAAATATTTGATGTCTTTTTAGAAATAAAAAAGTCACTTGGTTGTCATATATTTATGTTTATAAAATAAATTTGTTTTTGTTTACACAAGTGCATCGGGTCATTTAGTTATTGTAATGATTAATTCTATTAATTAATATTCTTTGAGTATTGAGGATATCCATCATGTTTCATCCAAATTTCAGGAAAACGTTATGTTCTACTGCTCCGGCATATTATATACAATATTGTGTTTTTAGGCGAACATGATAACGGATTTCGATGGATTCTATGGTACTTTCATATGATTATTTTAGTGTCTTAATGGTTTCAAAATCGGCTTATTTTTCTTTTTCTTATTTGTTTCCCTGTATTATTGAAACCGTCGTAAAATGCTTCATTATCTTATGCGTTTTGTTTGCAATATAGTAGCGTCTTATACGGGTTGAACCTGTTGTTGTTCAGACTTGATAGTTGATTGGGCATGTTCGGAATATGTAGGAAATATATATGTACTTTACTAATTATTACATTAAGGGTAGCAAGTACCCTTGATGTAAATAATGTTTGCTGTTATTTCTCTTGACTATATAATTTAGTTTATAATTGTGACTAATCTATATATTTTGTTTTTATTTATATTGGGAGGGGTATGACCTGATCAGTAGGTTGTGATATGTCCATAAAGTTTTAGAGTCTGAGACACAAACTTGGAAACTACATACATATTATATTTTGATATGTTAAGTATTCATCAATATATAAAATTGTAGTAAGTACCGACAGGGCGTGGGCGAGTAGGCGTGGTCTCGCCCCGCCCAACGTATAACCCGCCTTCGCCCTTTGCCACCTTTTCGGTTAAATCTACAGGCTTTCTACTCCAAAGGTAGCAGGAGCTTTCCAATCAAACAGCCTAATTAAAACGGGAAAATAACTTTTTTAAGCGGAGCAATAGTTGTATACACCTACACAACATTTTTAATGGGAGAAGTTTAATATGAAAGAAAATGAGGGGTATATTCACGTGACGTAAAAATGATTTCGTCGAAATTGATTACATTTAGCTCGAGATGACAAAAGAGATGAGTATTAACTCAGCGGCAGCCTGCGGGGCAGATAAACTTGTTACAGCAAGATACACGCTAACCACGACCAAAGATACTGGAAAACGACAAATGGGAAAAATCTAATCTTGTTTGGCCTTCCGATCCCAGGGAACATTTATATTTAATAACAATATCATGAATTTATGAGATCTAGAGTATCATTTATTTTATCGTCGTGTTTGCAAATAGTGTACGTGAATGAGTGTAGAGGTAGTAGAACTAGAACACTTAAAATAAATGTCATATTGCGGGCTGAACATGTTGTGCAAAGCAGTGGCGTAGCTACCAAGGGGCTAGGCGGGGCAGTGCCCCGGGGCCCTCAAGCTCAGGGGGCCCTCGAATCCTCACCAGAAATCTCGATCTTTTGGAAATTTCTCCCATATTCAAAATAAATATGACAGGTTGCAACCCCACTTTAATCAAGACATTAATTTGAAGGAAATTCAAAAGTTATGCCTAGGGAATTCCCCTAAATTCTTTCTGTACGTTGGCAGTGTTGCCAATTTGACGGATAGTGATATGTCCATTTTATTATTCATCGATGTGCATTTTATTGTGAATTCGAGTTAAGATTTTTTTTTTGAGAACGGTTAAAAAATTCATGCTGTATCAGGAGTAAGTAAGCTAATGTCAATAAACTTTTTTGTACTGGTCAATATAGTGATTCAATTTTATTTGGTTTTACCATTAAAGATTTCGGCTACAGCTCATTGTACTGGGTGGCGCAAAAGTACTGGCACTAAAGAAAATTTGTTTATTTTTTTATATGACATTTCATTTCATTCTGTTGTTGAAAATTGTAAAGAACATTGACACGATTATTCCACGTTTTTGGGGAGTAAAACGGTCCATGTTTAATTTCAGTGTATTTTACATTTGTTCACTACACAATTTTTAACAACAGAATGACAGAAAATGTCATATAAAAAAAATAAACAAATTTTCTTTAGTGCCAGTGCTTGTGCGGCACCCAGTATAACGCGAATTAGATAGCAATTGAAAACAAAACCGTATCAAGCCTGGATTTAAACTAAGTCATTGATACTTTTGCGAAAACTAAAGCTAGGATTTTTTTTAAATATAATTGTTATTTAGTCAGTTGGTAGGCCCGACCTTTATATAATAGACCCTTGAATCTTCAGTATTACATTTTATTCGCCAAACCTACATCAAGTATTAATTGTAATTTATGTTGTTACTATTTAATATTTTTATTAACTTGCCCTGCACAAATAAGAGCTTACGTAGCTTAGCATTTTTAAATTATTTGTATATTTCATATTTTAATTTGATAAAACCTAATCAGTTAACATAGCAGTGGGGCCCCATTTTTTAATTTGCCCCAGGGCCCTTGGTCACCTAGCTACGCCACTGGTGCAAAGATTCTAATTGGTAAACAATTAAAAATTTGCCCTTTTCACAACTACTTCAAACTATTTTTATAATAGTTCATTGTTATTGTTCAGGTCGCACGTAGCGGGACCATCTCTTTTCTAGCGCTAAAAGGTTCTTGTTGACGTAGCGTTCGATTTAAGAGGCACGGCTACATTCTCGTTCTTATAATTGATTGCTTTGTCGCGTAATTTGTTTGCCGTCGCCTGGAAAGTGCTATTCTCGCGGGAACGCCGAGTTGTACGTCCTCTCGTCATCAGGTTTGTAAATAATAAATGCTATCCGACGTGAAAGCGCCACGTTCCTTAGTAGTTCTTACCTCGTGACTCGACATAATAATAATAAACTAATATAAAATTAATTGCTGTTACGATGCCACAATGTATTTCTTATTTAGGTTTTTTACCAGTGGTTTCTATACATAGCTACAATAATTACTCTACTTTAAGTTCTGATTTTTAACCTATGAATGTAGACGACGTAGCGTGGATATTTGTAGCTTTGTAGCAGCAAGCAATGTAGAGCCGCGCACGTGTCTCACTAATAACCATGTAATTGGTATCGAAGCTCGCCGTAGCCGGATTAGTGAACGTCTAATTGAATGCGAGACGTTTCCTTGCTTCCACCTACCTTAGTACGACGGCGGCGACTTAATTTTGTTGCGGTCAAGTTGCGCCGTGTACGTGCAGAAAAGCACCGCACGCCTCACAATTAGAACAACCAGATGAATTAAATTGCCATGGAATCCGGGCCTTAGCTAGAGATCAAAGGCGACACCCCGACCGAACGAGACTTTGGATTTACCCGTCGCAAAGTTACGACGCTAGATAATCATTTCGTGTCAATTAGCTAATGAAAAATTAAATAGGCAGGCGAAATGTGGAGAAGCTCTGTAATTAAAATTACGACGGTGGTGTCTGGCATCTGTAAGGGAATTTAGTCAACTCCTAACTTACTGACTGACAAGTATAAATTTGTATAGGTTGCTTTATTTTGATGATTGATATCTAAGAACAGAATTTGTTTTGTCGCACTCTTGATATGTCCATCGCCAATAATAATTCATTCTCTTGGATAATTAAGGTTTGGTTTGGATGATGACCTAGATGTTTTTAAATATAGTACATATTATATTCACCATGGATTTTTTTCGGTTAAAAAGTACCTACCACGAAAATAACATTTTCCGCGTTGCTGTTTTTTTAGAAATAGTAGAGATTCGAATTAGTAGGCCAAATTTTATTATTTAAAAGTATTTAAACACACGTGATACTTTGCAGATCACTTTATTACCAATAATAAACACACAAGCGGATAGACTAGAACTTATTATCTATTTAAATAAATAATGTGTGCGGGGGCGTTCACTACTGCACCTGATGGCTACAGAAACAGTGGCACGAACGATGTATGTACGACCTGTGTATCATCGCGTTTACTAGACCGCACATGCTTCTGGAAGGAAGCCAAATAATCTCTTTCCAACAGGTAAACCGAACGGCCCCTTTTAGATGACATCACACCCGCATATAACACCTCAACGCGTTGTGATTCATCTGATTGAAAATATTTAATGGCATAATGGCATATACATGTCATTTTTATTGTTGCCTTATGACTTCATATATTGGATCTGAAGATGCATACACATACATATATTTACTTAATGTCATCGCACAGATTTGAAAATTCGAAATATTAGGTTTTTACAGATGAAATTGACGTTTTGTCGTACATACTGGCCATTTTGACCTTAAATATCTATCCTCTTAGGTTAGGAATCCCCAAATTTAATTGTTTACAGCTATTTACTCGAGCATTTGTTTTTCGAAAACCATGATTCATTCCATTTCCCGTTGAATTTTTTTTCATTATTTGCGTCACTCTATTTATAAAATTGAAAACATGAAATATTGCATTATTCACGAGTACGAGTTCCACACACACTGCACAACAGACTGCTACCAAATTAGAGGAGCTTCAATTGGAATATCTAAGACATCCAACGTACTACTCGGACCTTGCTCCAATTTTTTTTTAGAAAAAAAAATACATTTTTTTTTTAAATTTGTATAACTTCTTGCAATTAAAAAAAATCAACTCTGATGGGGCAGTCGGAACGGGCTTCAAAGATTTTATTGATTCCCGTCCGGATGTTTTGTTAGTAAATGGATCAATGAACTACCTACCTATAAGCTGGCAAAAGTGCATAGATAACATTGGTACATATTTTGATTAATTAAATATATTCTATTTAAAAAAATCTACATGTTCCTCCTATACAAAACTCCAATTTCTTATGTAAGGCCCTAATATTACCAAGATGTTATCGCAACATATTCCGTATTCCGTATATTCTAAATAAATTAATGTAACGGAATTGTTTAATTTTATCCGCGCCGCTTGTGTTGTACCGTTAACGTTAACACAGTTTTCTAATACAATATAATATTCTTTTTTCTCTGGTTTTTATTTGCGAAAGCTTCAGAGAAGATAATGCCATAAGCCGGTCGAGGCACATGCGTCGGACAGCAACGTGCCTTGTTATTAAGTTTTTAAACGATTGTGTTAATTAGCGCGCTTCACGGCGGTCAGCCCTCGAGCGGGGCACTATTGAATAAAAAAATTATACGTTTCTTTATGGAATTAATTAAGTTTGCAACGTAGCTTAATGTTTGTATTAAAATATTCCTCAAGCTAGATCGTTAAATCTAGGCTGCATTTTCGCTTAACAGTAGTTGTCGGCTAATAAAGAAAAATGTATGTATTGTTACAGCAATTGTTCCGGACACAACAGGCGGCGGCTGCGGGTGGTCAGGCGGCGGCGGCTCAACTTCAGCTCCTGCAGCAACAGCAACAACAACAGTTCCAATTACAACAACAACTGGCCGCACAGCAAGCGTTCACACAAGCGCCGTATGTTATAAACGCGGGCCAAGAGGGCGCGCCGTACGTGAGCGCATTAATCGCAGGCGTGCCGCCGTACTACGGGGTCGCGGCACCGTGGGGTGTGTACCCCGGGTTGGTAGCACAGCAGCAAGCGCAGCAGCCCCGTCGGCCGCTAACACCGCAGGCGGGTGAACAACAGGTGAACGGGCAGGGCCAGTACGTGATCCCCTACTATGACCCGAGTTCCTTGGTCATGGGCGGCCGTAACGGCACGCCGCTTAGGCTGGTGTCGCCTGGTGGAGTGCTCGCGCCGCGCCAGTACCCGCCGGCCCCAGCACACGCGCCCGCTACTCCGGCACCACCGCAGCCGCAACAGCAGCAGCAGCCCCAACCCGGTAAGACTATATTATAATTGTACAGAAACAATTAGACAACTATACAAATATAATATATTTCACCGTCTTCTACACATTATGACTCAAAGCAGACATAGTTGTAATCGTAATGTAGTCCGATTAAAATACTGTATTTCTCATAAGATCCTTAATAAGGTTGTATATATTCAAATATTACGACGTGAATAGACCTGCAGTTAACATTTCCTTATTTTACGTCTTGATTATTAGCTTAAATTAGTAGCTTTTTTTAAACTTTAATGTATCTACTTACTATGTTTTTATTTGTACATATAATCACACAATTCATACATTTGATTATAATCACTAGTTGACGATATGTTTTGTACATGAATTTAAGAAATATTTTTCTGTATATATTATATCGATTGCCTGTATCGCTCAAATAGTGTTTTTAGATCCTCAATGATTTCCGCAGAAATTTAAGCAATGAGTTGTTTCAAATAAGGAGTTCCTGCCTTATTTATACTACATTCACATTGTTTTAAGTTCTATTTTGTATAATATATAACATTCGATTCATAGTTATTTATTGTCATAATGTACATATAAATAAATTGTATATAAAACTATCGTAATCATTATGCGAGCGATGTATGTTTACTATTCTGTCATATTAATGTTTTCATCTCATAATAATATTAAGTACTTTTTAATACTTGCCTTATGCATGTTAGGCACTATTAGTACTACTTATAGCCCTCCGTTAATGTTTTAGCCCTTTTCTGACCTTGGTACTTGAGGTCGATGTAATAATATATCCATCTTCTTCTTTATAGCTTCATTTTCTTGTATTAACATAGTCCATTTATACTGTTATGTAGACCCGCGTATACATTCGTATTCCTCTGCATCGATCAATTAGTTAGTCGTAGATAAGAACCTACATCGCTAGCTAGTGAGTGAGGTAGGCTCGGTAAGGGCCTGGCGACGTTAGTGGAGCGTGGCGGTGTGGTGTTGCAGGCGGCGCTGTGGGTGCGCGGCGGGACTCGCTGGAATTTGGCGGTGGCCCGGCGGGTGCACTCCAGGAGTACGCCCGAAAGTGGGGACCCTCTCCTCTGTCGCCGCCGCTCGGGGCCGCCTTAGGTCCGGTAGGCCTCAGGACCGTGTCAGCTGCGCCCGGCGCTGAAAACGCCAAATACAGGTGCCGATACACATGCACTAAACACGCACAGATATTCATGAAAAACCTATCGAAATACATTATGGTGCTTTTTTCTATGCACGACTCTAAATATGTACCTATGTGGTAAAATTAATGAATATTCTATTCTACTCCACTTACACAATGATAATTAATAGTAAATTTTGGAAAGTAAGGAAATATGCTTCAAAAGAACATTGCGTGACGGAAAGTGATTCAAAGTTGAGGAAATACAAGAGAAATTTTAACAAGTAATTAAAAATTTGATTCGCGTTTCTATTTATGATATTGTGCGATGTAGGTGAAACTTACAATTTAAAACAGAAGAAAAAGTAAAGTCACTAACTTGAGTAGCGGTATAAAACATTTTTTTAATAAGAATAATGTGTAAATGTAATATTGTTCCTAGTTCCCTCTACCATGTACAGATACACACAATTATAAAACACATAAAACATTGTACATAGCTTTGTATATTTTGTCGCTGTTTTGTAGCCGTGTATAATATTGATCATAGCATGTCCACATTGACCATTGCAATTAATACGTACGTGCTTCAATTTTGTCACGTGCTTATAGTATGCTAAATTCCTTATTTTGATTTCAGAGCCGTCAGCAGTTTAGCTCAAGGTTTAACGTCAAATGGTGGCATGTTTGGCTCATCATCTTCGCTATTGAGTAAACTGAGTGGTGTCGGAACTATCTCAGGTTGGTACCATATTGATATACCAACACCATTTCAAACATTATATCGACAGTTCACGCCGTTACATGATAATATCACATTTTCTCGTGTGAACCATACTTTTTCCACTAAACCAGTGCAGTTCTAATCGATCTTATTGCGGTATTCTTGCATCACATTTGAGACTTACGTAAACGATATTTCAATTAAGCATAATTATTTTATGCGCCACGTAGCAATTGGTGCATCGTTATGCGTAACCGTTTGATAATAACGCATTTGTTTTTATATTGATTAGATAATGATACGGTTTAAAAATAATACTGAAACTTTTCAACTAATCTAGGCACAAAAATCTCAGTAATTAGTGTTATATGAACCATTTGTCTTTTTACAAAATCCTTGAAAAAAAAATCATTTTTATTAGACGACAGCGGTTTCTAGATTGTTTAGTAGAATTGATACCAATTTGGCCTAAGTTGACTGGTCCGATCGGTAATTTTTTTATGATAATAGTTATGTAAAAGATGTATGACGTAAAATTATATTATTCTTATATTAGTAAGTAAATATTTGTTTGCTTAAAATAATGGGTTTGTCCACATTTAGTTCCAAAACCAACAGATATTTAAATAAAAACGCTAAGACATTAAAATTAAAACATACAAACATCGGGTGTCGTCGGTTATATAAATACGACAAGCAAAAAAGTAAGATAAGCGTACAAAAACATTATAAAAAAAAGAAAGGAAAAATAGTATACCGAATCATAAATACGATTATTAAAAGAAGAATTAAGTATCTCCGTATTCCCATAATTCTACTTTTAGCTGAAGTTTTTAAGGATAAATTTAGCCTAAGTGCATTATTGTTTAGACTTGTTTTTGAAAAATCTTTGTTTTTGAATGGCAGAGCTAGTGGGCGGCGGAGTAGGCGTGGGGGTAGGATCGGTGGGGGCTCTGGTGGGTGAGAAGCCGGCAGCCGGGAGGTCTCGTCTGCTTGAAGACTTCCGCAACAACCGCATTCCCAACTTACAGCTGCGGGAGTTGGCCAACCACATCGTGGAGTTCTCGCAGGATCAGCACGGATCCAGGTATGTCATTTACCTAGCATTGTTTATAATACATAACTTAAGATGTCATGTACAGCGTGGTGTAGTAATTGCAGATTCTTATTAATATTTCATAAAACATAACTTGGCGATTAAAAAGAGCAACGTAGAACTCTCTTTAGAATCATTTAACTATTTTTATATTACTATGTAAGAAATGTTATATAAGACGCATAAATTTAATGTCATTTATTTGGCGTTGTATTAGAGTTCACCACAATTAAAAACTGCATAAGACAATGGCAAAATTCAAAATATAATATATTTATGCACCAACTCATGGTACATGACATATATGTTAACGTAAAATTGTAAACACCGTTAGATTGTAGTCTATCTCGCGAGATTATAAACTGTTGAAAGATTGTGAACCTCAGCTTACTGCTTACAATTTAACGTATTATTATTCGGTAGATTGTACTACACTAACTTAGTTATCATTCAAACTTCTTTGGTCAATAACAGATTAATTTTACTTCCCAACAATTTCATATAACTACCGAATAATAATACGTTAAATTGTAAGCAGTTCGTTGAGGTTCACAATCTTTCGACAGTTTACAATCTCGCGAGATAGATTACAATCTAACTGTGTTTACAATTTTACGGTGACATATATATTATAACCCTTTTCATGATATAATTCACGATATTAACTGTGATTACTCCCCAAAGATATGTATATATTTATATTAAAATAAATTGAAATTGGTTTGCTTAGTACAAAATTAATTTTATCTGTTATTGAATAATAATAAGCACTTTTATTTGTTATAAAAACGTATTTTTATTTATGTTGTATAAAGATCCGTTAATGCGTTACAACTATGAATACATAATGCAACATTGGAAAAATAATGTCATTAAAACATTATTCTGAGTGTCATATGTATAGAATATATCTAAATGGATATATAGTTTCAATATTTTTCTAATCTATTGCAGATTTATCCAGCAAAAGTTAGAAAGGGCCACTGTACAAGAGAAACAAATGGTATTCAATGAAATTATTGGAGCAGCATACAGTTTAATGACCGATGTTTTCGGCAACTATGTGATACAGAAGTTCTTTGAGTTTGGAACGCCTGAGCAGAAAACGACACTAGCGCAAAAAGTAAGATTTTCTTGGCGATTTTTGTTACTAAAATCTAAGCTCTCAATATTCGGTGGAAACTTTATTAAATTTAAAACATTGATTTCGAGTTTATAATATGAGGTGCTTCTTTAGACACGCTCGCTCGCATGTGTATTAATATTTGTTAGCCATTGTAGAACTGCAAATTATTAAACAACGTGGGGTTTTCAGGTGCGCGGTCACGTGTTGGCACTGGCACTGCAGATGTACGGGTGCCGCGTCATCCAAAAGGCGCTCGAGTCCATCCCGCCCGAACAGCAGCAGGAGGTAGTACGCGAATTAGACGGACACGTACTCAAGTGTGTCAAGGATCAGAATGGGAATCATGTGGTGAGTAGGATTGTATATTGTATATGATTTACTACTTGTTGGCTTATTAAACTATATCAATAGGAATGATAAGTTCACAGAGAGAATGTTACTGTTTAACATGTAAAAATCTTTTTTCCAGGTGCAAAAGTGTATAGAGTGCGTGGAACCCGTCGCGCTGCAGTTCATAATAAACGCATTCGCGGGTCAGGTGTACGCTCTGTCGACGCACCCCTACGGCTGCCGAGTTATTCAGCGCATCCTGGAGCACTGCACGGCCGAACAGACGGCGCCAGTGCTGGCCGAGCTGCACGCGCACACGGACCAGCTCATCCAAGACCAGTACGGCAACTACGTCGTGCAACACGTGCTCGAGCACGGCGCGACCGACGATCGCGCGCGCCTCGTGGCCGCCGTCAGGGGCAAGGTGTTGCAGCTCTCGCAGCACAAGTTCGCTTCCAACGTGGTCGAAAAGTGCGTCTCGCACGCCACGCGCAACGAGCGCGCGCTGCTCATCGACGAGTTGTGCGGCTTCAACGACAACGCCCTGCACATGATGATGAAGGACCAGTACGCCAACTACGTGGTGCAGAAGATGATCGACGTGGCCGAGCCCACGCAGCGCAAAGTGCTCATGCACAAGATCCGGCCGCACATCGGCTCGCTGCGCAAGTACACGTACGGCAAGCACATCATCGCCAAACTCGAGAAGTTCTTCCTGAAGGCGCCCGAGCTGGGGCCCATCGGTCCGCCGCAGCCCAACCCCGGCTTGTAGTCGGCCGAACGATGACACGACTTGTACATTGGGAGCGATGCGACGTCGGTCGGGCGAGGCGCGGCTCTCCGCCTTTATAAATTTGTGAATATTGCGATTGTACATTTGTAAGTAATTAGGGCCGCGGCCCCGGCGCTGTACATACTGCGGCAGACTGATGTACAGAATACAGATACGATTACTGTGTACCGTAGCGGCCCCGCGTCGCATCTCCGCGCCGCGTTCTCGTAGACTCTTAAGTGTTCTAGTATTATTCCTTGTTCGTATGAATCTATGTATAAATATTTGAACGTCTCTCATTCTCGTGTAATTTATGAATCGAAGGAAAGCACCCGTGCGTTTCCGTAATTTTAGCTCGTCGTAGATTTACTGTTAGCTGGGCTAGGGGACCTTGAATCTGAAACGAGGAACGGATGCCGCAGGCAGTTCTGGACAATCGGCACTATAGTCGTGATTTAGTTTATCGTTTGTTAATGTTCGAGTCGAGCTCTCGTTTACGTTCGTTAAACCGGCTTCAATCGTTCATAGCTTATCGAATATTTAGCGCCGGTGTGTATAATTTGTCGATTATGATTTGTGAAAATGATATTTTTGTATATTTTTATGTAAGTTAAAAGTTAAGTTATTTAGTGCTTATGTTTCCGTGTAGTGAAGCGTGCCGTAGGTTATAGTGATGATTGTAAAGTCCTGTACTGATAGTTGTAGTCCGAGGTCTGCCTTGCCGATCGCACGTCACGAGCGTAGCGTAGCCTCATTCCCCCTTTGTAATTATTTTTATAGGAAGCGTAGTTTCCTACGACACCTCAGATTTTCTACGTTTAGATGTAATTGAAAATAAAATTATTGTATATGGCTGTACAAAAATTAAATAAAATGATTTGTAAAACCTGTAATGTGATGGAAAGGGGCGGCGCGGGCGCGTGCTCGGCGTTCGATCGACACGCGCCGCGCCGCCCTCTAGGTTGTACTAGATAACATTTATATGAGGATCCATCTATTTAGACATTAATTAATAAAGCATTTCTGTAATAATATTACAAATGACATGTTGTTTTATTCAAACATACCCACGTTTCCCAGAGCTTTCTGCTTTATAAGAAAAAAATCTGGAACGGTATTCGGTATATACTAATCAAAGTCGATAAATTAGTCAAGTGATTAAGAGATGAAAAAATTTCGAGAGTGGTGAGTGATTTTTTAATCGTGGTCTAGCGCCCACCGCGCGTACGCAGTAGAGGCGTACTTAAGTACTGCAGTTAATTAAGCTTAATGTTTACGGAATCATTCAATTCTCCTGCGAAATGGACCTGTGCGGTGGATAGAAACCGCGTCGCCGCTGCGGTCGCGGAGCATACACGACAATTAGAAAACATGCTGCCACTTTGAGCCTTGAGATTACATCTTTATAAGATACAAATAGTCCAAAAAATCGAACCAGAATACTACAACCATCGAAAAATTTAATGTCAGAATTTTAGATTTTTTCAGATGAAAATGGTATAGACAATGTAGTACGTCAATGGTTAAAATTGCCAATACTGGTCATCTAGCAATCCAAAACAAAAACTTCAGAAATTAATACACAGCCCTAAAGTTACTGTGTGGTGCGCAATATCGGCGAAGAAAATCATCGAGTTATTTTTTTCGAGAATGACCGAGGTGCAACGGTTATAGTGACAAGCGAGCGATATATTGACTTTATTTATAATTTTTACTCGAGTTAATAATTAGAAGCGTAAACAAAATATAAATAATCATCGCACACTTGAAGCCAATATTGAGCCCTTCAGTTTTTACCACACTCATATTTTGTATTTTAACATTCTCGTTTCGGATAATGTCCAATAATTTAGATTTATAAACCTTTAGATAACCCAAGTAAATTTTTGATAGCGTCACAACCCTACTACTCCTTATTTTATGTTAGTTATAACTTATAAGCTCATGTTTTTAACCATCAAAGTCAGTTGTTACCCAGCTTCAGACTGTTTTATTCGACATATCCATTCGAAAAACCGCCACCAAACTTAATTCTCGCCATGGCGTATTATAATGTAAAATATAATTTATATTGCATGAAAATAAGTTGCGCCAGATATCATTTAAAAATGTATAAATTATTTAAACTCGGTTGAAAAAAATAAAACCGTAAAAAAAATAAAATAAAACCGAGTTGGAACATACCTATAATAATAAATAACTTTGTAAGGTGATAATGTTCAATTCATAAAAACAATAATGGTTTGAAAGAATTTCAATTCTCAATACTTATGTAATTTACAGAGTATCATTTTTAAGAATACGTATGTACTGTAAATAAATTAATTCTATTAGAATTGCGTAAATACCTTTTAATATGTGACAGAATTAAATAAAACGACCTTGAACTCTTATTACAATCTATTATAATTGTAGAAGCTTAAATCTTTATAACAACCACCACAGGCATAGCCTATTTATCGTCTTCCTTTTCCTTAGATTCCTTAGACTTAGGTTTACTACTACGTTCACGATCGCGTGATCGGTCACGATCACGAGAGCGCTCACGTGGTCGCGGTGACCGTGACCTAGATTTGTGGCGGCGGGATCTCGATCGGGACCTTTCACGTCTGTAGGATCTGCAATTGTGTAAGTAAAACATTTAGTTATTATTGCATTTATGTTAGTTAAAAAGTATAAATACATACTTGTATAAGGGACTGAAGAGAAAGAAAGAGATTAAGAATAATAATACTATAATAAAAATTACAGTAATAAAGTCAAACAAAAAAAAAGAATCTATTGCAATTAAATTCGTTAAACAAGTTTATTTATTTGTACTCCATTAATTAAAGAGAATGATGGAAGAGAGAGGTCTTACTTTTCACGAGACCTATCCGGTTTGATTGATCGCGATCTTTCCCGATGCTCTCTTTCGTCCTGAAAATAAATAAATAATAATTCAATCAAAACTCTTTATAGCGACGATTAAGGGGCAGTTATTGTTTTATAGAAATAATATTTTTTTATTTTAGTTTAGTATTGCGTAATTCTTGTGTTTCATGTAAATATTAATTAATTATGCACTTCTATTATTTTACTTTACTCTCAGTAGTTATTAATTTTTTAGGGTTGGAAGAAATCGCTTGTTAGCAATAAGGCCGCCCGTTGACTAATAACTTTTAAAAATAAAGAACACGTTCCATCACTACGCAAACAAATGACTTCTATTTTTTAAATAAAAGAGAATTCATTGCTTTGTTTAGTTAAAAATTAATGTCTATATTATACATAATAATAGACTGGAATAGTCTCTAGACTATGCCAGTATATTTTTTCTTTCCAAGAATGAACCGCATTATTACTATTTATTGAACCCACATAATAGTACAATTAAAATAATAAAGTGTCTGTGAGAATAGAGATGCGACGTTTATGCGACCTAACATCATTTTTAATTGGTACTTCATTTCATTTATTAAAAAAAAATCATAACAAAAAAAAAATTAGTACTACAACAATACTCAAGATAAGTACGGTAATAAATAACAGTACAGTAATTTCAAAATGTACCTCTTCTCTTCTATCCCTCTCGCGACGGTCTCTTTCTTCACGTTCCCGAATGCGATCGCGGTCACGGTCGCGATCACGATCTCTATCACGATCACGTTCGCGGTCATGAACGTGCATGGGCGGAGGATGCGGCCTATATGGGGAAAATGTAGCTCCCATCGGGTGCGGCGGAGCACCCATATGGGGCGGAGCCATGGTGGGCGCAACTCCTATCGGAGGCACCATTGCCGGAGGAGCCATGGGACCGGGGGTCAGCTCCTTTATTTCAGTAGGTGCCCATCCGGTCTGTTCGGGTGCCCCTGAAAATGTTAGTTACATGTTTTAATTATGTAGCTTACTTATATGAAAATAATTGATAAAACATTTTACTAATTAAATTTAAAAAAAAACACAATCTTGTCCTAACAGGTGACCCTAAAGACAAGAATGCATAACCCATAAAAAAAATTATATTAATTAGGAAAAATCAAATTACATTAAAAAAATACAAAAACTAACTAACTACTATAGACACTAACAAATAATATATATAGCCATTGTATAGTATAGGCACGTTAGAGCGGGTAAAACCCA
This sequence comes from Pieris melete, assembly GCA_963693345.1. Classification (NCBI taxonomy): domain Eukaryota; kingdom Metazoa; phylum Arthropoda; class Insecta; order Lepidoptera; family Pieridae; genus Pieris; species Pieris melete. The sequence continues at coordinate 3,964,246 of CAVNZK010000032.1, read as the reverse complement.
TGATGGAACACTTTGCAGCATTACAAAAAATAAATCAGTGGCGCTACAACCTCTTTAGGTCTTGGCCTCAGATTTAAGAATCTGTTTTATGATCATTTTTAAATCTAATAGTGATCAGCCTCCAGTGCCTGACTTTTTGGGTCTAAGACATGTCGGTTTCCTCACGATGTTTTTCTTCACCGTTCGAGCAAATATTAAATGCGCACATAGAAAGAAAGTCCATTGGTGCACAGCCAGGGTTCGAACCAACGACCTCAGGTATGAGAGTCGCACGCTGAAGCCACTAGGCCAACACTGCTCTTGCAGCATTAAAACTCTGCATATAAAAGATACAGGTATTGGTTAAATAAACTAAAAACAAGAAATATACCAGACAAATAATTATTAGTAAATGTCGTCTCGTGCTCCATTATACATAAATAAATGCAAGGATCTCATAAAGTAATACGTGAATTCCTAGATGACATCATAATAATATTGTCTTACGGGAGTGTAAACAACTGTAATTATCCAAACCAGATAATTTAGTCTCTCCGCTCAGTCAGTATCTTTCAGCTTCTGAATGATTAGCATATAGTTTATGAACATATATATATATATACATACCCCAGACTGGCTCCTGATAGTTATGAGGTGGGTAAAAGTGTTCCGGCGGTTGGAAGTAATCCGTGGGTGGAGCCCCCGTGCCTCGACCGTACTCGCGGCGTTCGGCAGTCATCACCTGCGTTAAATATATTATTTAAATAATAATCAAAACTTATTATTCTTAAGATTATAATTGACAGTGCAGCATGTAGCAGCATTAAAAATATCTAACAATTGTTCATATAAAACTGACATTGTAATATGTCAAAATCGAGTTGACAAAAACTAATGTAATTTATTGTAAAGTTGTATGTTGTACGAATGAACGTTTAAAAAAATATCTTTATGTACTTGGCAAAAGGTTTGGTCATCCAAATTTGTATAAACACAATACTAGTATGTATATATATGTTAAAATTATATCTTAATATATATAAATTACTCGTCACGTTGTTTATCCGCTATGGACTCCTAAACTACTTAATCAATTTCAATCAAATTTGCACACCGTGTGCAGTTTGATCTAACTGAAAAGTTAGGATAGCTTACATCTCAATTTATATCCGCAATATTTTTTTATTGCAAAATATTTGTTTATTATTTGATAGTCACAATTCTAACAAATGGCGCTGTGTTGAAAGTACTTACCAACGTTGCACATAAGCTACAATTAAATGGCATTACCACCAAAAAAGCATGGTGGTCCCTATGACTGGTGTTCTCCTACCGTTTCCCGTGAATTGTTTGCTACTATGTAATATAAGAAAAACCTAAGCCACAGCATTGCTTGGTTGGTCTGCTAGTGTAGATATAAATCTTTCAAACCTGAATTGTATTTTCTCTTGATTGATAATTATTCTGCATTGGAGGTGGCCCATCATCATGTCTTACAGGACCTGGTAGTAAAATAGAAGTACACAAATGAAAAATTGTAACTAACTAACATACCACCAGCCTTTAGAACAAGTTATTCTTAAATGCAACTTTGTAATATTTGGTTAGAAATTGAACAAGGTAAACTGCAAACAATTAACATATTTCATTTCCATATCTGATCATACCTAAATCTGATGAAATCTTAAATTCACTAAATTAATTTTATTACTAAAAGCATTAATTAATTTGAACAATATAATTAAACACCTGTGGGTCTTCTCATTTCAGGTGCAGTGGGACCAACATGCAAGCCCACACCTGCTTCGTTGACCCGCATACGCCTCTGTCGCTCACAATAAGCACTCCATGTAACCTCATTGAAACCATAATTGAAATAATCTGTAAAAAATACCAAATTTATATTTAATGATGTTTCAACCATTAGTGACTAAGATATCAGTTTGATGTTAGTTGTCACATTCTACTATGTCCTTTGCAAATTCATCTTATGAATTTAAATCATCTTTTAAATTACTTAATTATATGAATATGATTGATACATATATTGTAATGAATTCCATACAACGAAATTTATTTTAAAAAACCATAATTACTCAGTTGACAACGTGAAGTAATAATGTGGTTCATCATTTCAAGCTCTCTATATATAAAATATTTTTGAAGGGACACAAACCATATAAACCAAGTTGACAAAAAGGTCCATTATAACATAAACCACATATTCAGTCGTGAAAGCCTCCGTTTTTGTATGATTATATTTAAAAACCACCCATTAAAAAAGAATCTATGTAAGAAAATGTAAGCATTATTTTTTTCTAGTTATTACAATTATTTTGAGTTACTTTCTTAAAACATTTTACTTTATATTCATTAAATAGTTTAACTTCTTGGACAAAAGTTACCTGAGATATCAGCACCAGGTTTGTTCCATGGTTTATCTTCAATAGTGTCAATGTTAAACTCAAGTGCTGGCACTCCATTAATGCTACCAGGACCCTCGAGATCTTCAAGATTGACTTTGCCGCCAGCTGTGGGGCCTGGTCGTGTTTTCTCACCACCTGATGCTACTAATCCAACTCCTCGCTGAAATTATTTAAAGCTTTTTCCTGGTCCCTCTACTACACAAAATGTACCGTAATGTAAATGTATGTATGTTTGTTTGACTAATTGGTTATTTAGAGGGTTACTGAATACTTTAAAAGAAATTAAAGTAAATTTGTTGAATCACAGCTCCACCTAAAAACAGCTCCAAACTTCTTTTTATTGTTCCTTCCGACTTGTATGTAGTACCCCAATATTAAGGAGCATGGCTTTGGACCCCTTAAAAACTGATAACATAATGTAAATGGTATTCTCTCAGTTCCCAGTAGGTCCCAGTGAATTACATTAGGTAAGGTTATAGTCAAAAATGTATACCTTCTTTCATTTCACAAATCATGATGTTTTAATTAATTTCTATGAGGTTTAAGAGCATGCTCCACCACAATATTGCATGGTACACTATTGAAGAGTGATAAAATTTGTAGAAAAAAATTTGGAGCTGACTTATTAAGGTGGAGCCGTAATTCGACAAATTTACCGATATAAAAAGATGTTTTGTTGTATATAGGGAAGGTGGAATTTTTAGAAGACATAATACCTTGATATTTAAGCTAGCATACGCCTGAGGGCCAGACTTAATCTCTCCAATAGTAACTTTGACATCGTCGCTATCATCAGAGTCAGAATCTCCATTGTCTTGACTATCGGCATCTCCATTTGTCTCGCCACCTTCCTCACGTTCCACTTCACCAAAATGTTCATCATTAAAATGTGAATCATCATTACCTTCTTCTTCTGGTTCTTTATCTTCTTGCTCCTACAAATAAATTATTATATTTTATATTAATACAGTAGTAAATAAAGATGCATTTTAAACTTAGGTTATAAAAAATATCAAAACATACCCCAGTTTCACCTATAGAAGTTGTTTGTTGTTTACCAGTTTCAGGAGCTTTCTGTTGCCCTTCGGCATCTTCATTTTGGTCAGTGTTAGATTCGCCATACAACCACGAATCATCATTTTCATCATTATTAGTTGTTTCAACAGCAGCGTCTGCCATTTTAAAGCGATCATAGAAAATGCATAACAGTAATATACAGTGTACGGCAAAAAAAGGCACAGTCACACTACAGAGGCACAGATGACAATCATTAAGGCTATACAGCTATATATATTATAAAGTAGTCTTTTTAAAGGGGCCTATACACGAACTACACTTTTAATTAAATATGTGGCTATGTCGCAGCCACATCTTTCAATCCTTTTGTCGTGTCTCCTCAATTTGAAGGCGCTCTCCTTAGTTCGTCACACAGCCTCAGTATCCTTGGGGTTGGCATTTCGAAAGAAGTCCAATTTCGCAGTCATCTGGAAGAAAAAGCCAAACTGGCTTCCAAAAAGCTGGGTGTTTTGGGTAGGGCTAAGCAGTATTTCACTGAGGTGCAACGTATGCAGCTCTACAAAGCTCAAGTACGACCTCATATGGAATACTGCTCGCATCTCTGGGCCGGTGCTCCCAAATACCAGCTTCTTCCTTTTGACCAAATTCAGCGAAGGGCTTGTCGAATTGTCAATCTCCAATGTCTTACTTATCGGCTTGATTCTCTATCGCTACGCAGAGACATTGCGTCTCTTTGCGTTTTTTACAAAATTTATTACGGAGAGTGTTCGGAAGAATTGTTTGGGTTGATCCCTCCTGCCTCTTTTCAACACCGTACGAGCCGAACGACCTCTAAATTTCACCAGCATCATCTTGATGGTTGGAGGTCTTCCACGGTCCGCTTCACAAGGCATTTTCTTTTGCGAACTAGCGAACTGTGGAATCGGCTCCCGGGGGGGGTCTTCCCTCAGAGATACGACCTCCAAATGTTTAAAAAGAGAGCCTACTCCTCCCTCAAAGGCCGGCAACGCACCCACTAAAAATGGGTGTCTATGGGCTGCGTAGACTGCCCTTTTTGGTCGTCCCGCAGCTCGTTTGCCCCCCTATTTAATTAAAAAAAAAAAAAAAAAAACTAGCTAAATTAGCTTTTCAATTAACAGCATAGCCATTTAACTAACTTTAAGATATTCCACCGCCAAGTTAGTTAGGTCCGCATTTATCACAACATCGATGTAGTCAACCTCATCTAGTTCACATGTAGATAAATAATAAAGTAACAGTTAACATGTAGTAAATTTTAATTAATAGCGCTAAAAAAAATTACCTCGATTGTAAAATATAGCCAAGTTTCCAAAAAAATCCAAATAAAATAAACGCTGAAGCACATTTACGTAAACTTTAAAGTAACGGATTTAATTTCTGACAAAATCTACATTCGAAAATATGGCGGTTTGCATTTAAATAATAGGGATTTCACCAAAAATCTATCAACACGAAATTAGGTTAATTTAAATATTGATTATTCTAAAACTTTAAAATTAAAAAATTAGGAAATAATCGATAAATATAAAAAATCGATTATTTTTTATTCATCGAACTTTCCTGCAAAAAAAATGGTGAGTGTACTTTTGTACGCGCGTAAGAAGTTATACTTCTTTGGCTTTCTTTATTTTTGAAGTTATACTTCTCTATGCGCGTTATGAAAAATTGATGAGAGTGAAATTTTACGGTGCGCGCGCACTTGTGACACAAAATTGTTAGTGTGATTATAGCGTGCGCGAATTGGAATTGGAATAAGACAAAAGAAGTCAAAAGAAATAGAATATGCGTGAAGTTCGTATGCCAAGAATTTTGAATGACCATAATGACATTTGTCAGTATATTATTCAATTATTAATTAATAAAAATAACAATTATTATTATATTATATTATTAATTCAATTTAATAACTAGGTATGTTTCATAACCATTTAACTAAGTATCAATAGGTCTTTGTGAAAAAGCATTGCTAAATTTCTTTGAAAAAATAATTAAAACTGCTTTATTTGTTTAAAAGGTACTACAAAATATGTCATTATGGTCATACGTCACGCATATAACATATTCTATTTCTTTTTACTTGTAGCCTTATTCCCATCTCGCTCGCGCACCCTCGGCGCCCATACTGATAATTTTGTGTCACGGTGCGCGCGCATCGTAAAATTTCACTTCCATAAATTTTTCATAACGCGCCTAAAGAAGTATAACTTCAAAAAACAATCGATTAATTAAAAATTGTTTTTTTATGCAGATTGCAGAATGTCACATCTCTAATAACCAATAGAAAAGTAGAAAATGTACGGTTTGTTTACCGGCAGAAAATTCACTTAGAGGTGTTCCAATCAAGGTCCCCCGAGACACCTACATAATCAGTATCATCAAATTCGGGCGACGTATTTCTAAATCGTTACCCAAAGTCACATTATTATTGTCACTACACTCTTCCATTGTACTTGTTTTTATGAAAATTTGGAAAACACCATCAAAGTTGTGGTTTGCCGACGCCATATTGACAGAGTTTCGAGTTTGATAGTGGCAGAAAGTGGAATTAACTTTAATTTAACAGTCGACAGGCTCGGCAAGTAATGAAACGTCATCGATCCAAGTCATTTGCCTAGCTGTTAAATTAACTGGCTGAACATCTTTCAGGCCGCTACTTAAACGGCGCCGTTAAGTTAAATGGCTAGGCTGTTAATTAAACGGCTAACGAAGGTAGTTGGCTGCGACAGCTACATCATTGCTGACTATATCCCGAAAATATAAAAAACATTTTTATGCAGCACTTGGTTGAAAAATGTATATCACGGCAATATTTCTGCAACAGAATATGGCTTATAAATTTGTCTTTACATGGTCTACATACATGGCTTGGCTAGTACCTATGGCTGCGATGGTAGACAATCTCATATTGTTTTAAAAGCAAAGTCAAAACAAACAAAAAAAACGAAGAAAAATGTGGATTCGACCTTAATTCAATAGAGGTGATGCATAAGATATTTTAAGTCTAGAATTAAGACTCGATGAACAATTATTTGAAAACTTTACACGAATGTCAAAGAGTGGTTTTGTCTACATTATTCACAAGGTTGGACCAATGATACAAAGAAATCTCTTCTAACAAAAGCTTTACCTGCTGTTACAAGATTAGCTATAACTCTACGATTTTAGCATGAAATAGGCCGTAAAGCGAGACAGCAATAATATGGCAGAGAGATATTGCAGTATTTTCGATTGCAAACTGCAAAGCGGCCATACGGCTGCACTAAACATTCATCGGATATACAAAAAGTATTTGGCAATATATCCCGGCCATACTGAAAATATCGCTGAGTATTGTATAGTCTAGCCGTAAATGCTGCCTGATGTTACCAGCCACACCCTTGCAGCTATACATTTTCGTGAAAATAGGAGCCCCTTAATAGAATATACATGTTCTTAAATAAGTAAATAAATACAGAAACGTTTTTGTATTATAGTCGTACCATGCTTGTAAGCAATGTCTTTTTGATCTCATTTTACTATCCACAGTATGGCGGTTCTTCAGGGGTCTTATTACGCAATGAAAAAAAGAAAAATGATGGTCACAGCGGTGGTCGCGGCGGCCCAAACGCGTGGGCGTTAGTCGAACTCGCGGAGTGTCAAACGATTTATCCCACAAACATTCTAGTATTTTCCGATAGTCCATAAAAAAATTAAGAGGCGGTAGTGTCATGCCATGCTCGTGAACGGGTGCCGATTGTGGTGACTGGTCGTACTTGATACTTCGTGTATGCGGTGATGTTGGTTATTTCGACTATGTTTTTGCGTGTTGTTGCTCCTGCACGCACTTACATTCTCGTGGAATAGGAATTTCACCATGCCTCCTGCTGATAGAGGACAAATCTTTGTTTTTAATTTATGTTATTATTATTAATTACTTAAAATGTCACATGGGACATGGTGTAATGGTTGCAGCACCTTACAAACATTTTGTAAAACAAAAAAAATGCCGATTAAAAAGAGTGGCGGAGAGTTTATTGCCAGTTCTTCTCTCCCGTTCTACGCCTTTGATTTGAGAACTGGCAGTAAATGTAAAATTAGGATATTTCTTTACTGACCAGTCATAAGTGTACATTATGTTACCTATATGATTAAATCATTTTTTACTTCACTTTAAATACTTCTGCGGTGTGACTTACAGCCCGCCATATCGACGCGAGTGCTTTAATTTTAAAAAAATCAACCATTTGTACCAGGCTAACTTTTGCACAGGTTATCATCGTCGTGCAGCCATTTACGGAAATCACCATTGCCATACTTTTCAGACGGTTCCAAATGGCCGCCATACCACCGAAAATCAGCATTTTTTTTGGCAAACGATTTGTACCACTATTGCATTTGGATTTTTGGAAAATATTTGATGAAATGTGATCGTTATGATATTTGCCATACTTGTAGTAGGGGGAAAAGTGCTGCCATATTGGAGTACATATACGAAAACATATAAACGACCTACCTTAACACCTCCCTCTTAAAAGGCGATGAATGAAACATGGTAATCCATCTTTATATAGTATAATTTCCACTTTTCTAATTTATAACATGAAATAAATAAAACATATAGAAAAATCACAAAACTTTTAAGCTATTCATTAAATGATTTAATCCAATCCATTTCGTCTCCTTGGAAACATTTTTTGCTCAACTTGCTCAACTTTTTGAGCAACATTGGCTAGTTGTTCGGATGCATTTGAAGCTGCAGCACCACATGTTTCTGCTAATTCATGAACTCCTTGGGATACCTAAACAAACAGCATAAAACTGTTACACCAGCAATAACATTCTTATAATTACTAACAAATCAGAATTTAAATTTGTAGAAAATACATTAAACTTATCCCCCCCCCTTATTATGTAAAAAAATCAGTATAATTGCACATTTCAAAGTACTCATCTGTCTCTTTTGTTAACAGCAGAAACAATTGGACAGAATGAGGTTAAATAGTATTTTAGTCAAAGAAGTGAAATTAGATTTTTTTTTTTTAATTAATTTCAAAATGGCACTTGCTAGAAGTAAAGTAACTTATAACATAGACCGGGAGATAGTGACACAAAATATTGGGATATTTGTACCAGTATTGCGGATCTTCAGGTGTCTTATTACGCAATGAAAAAAAGAAAAATGATGGTCATAGCGCTGGTACCGGCGGCCCAATCGCGTGGGCGTTAGTCGAACTCGTCGGATTATTTACGAGTGACAAACGATTTGTTCCACAAAAATTCTATATATGTATTTTCTGATAGTCCATAAAAAAAATAAAAGGCGGTAGCGTCATGCCATACTTCGGTGTGACTTAGGCCACGTTCACACGGCGACCATACGATGCAATTGTTCACACGGCAACCATTCGATTCGATTTTTTTTTCGATCAAGGATATAAAATCCTCGATCAATATTGGAATTCTGTACTTCATATGGACAACCGACTGATGCAACGCACAAGGGCAACTGCGGGCCACGCGTGCGAGTGCGTACGATTCTCGAATGGGCGAGTCGTGTGAACGAGACAACATGAACATAAGCGCCACTGCGTGTCGTATTCGATAAAATCGTTTCGAGAAGCGGCGTTTCCGGTGACAACTTCGCACGGTATACGGTAAAATATATTTCTCGAACACGGGATTTTCGCGTATGAACGCCGTGTAAACAATTTTTAAATATATTCTGTTGTCACTACTCTATTCCATAAAATCTCGTAATCATAAAATCGTTTGGTAAAAAAGAAATTGTTGATTTTCGTCGGTATTTGGAACCGTCAGAAAAGTATGGCATGGTGATTTACGGAACAAATCATTTGACACTCGTTATTAATCCGACGAGTTCGACTAACGCCCACGTGATTGGGCTGCCGGTACCAGCGCTATGACCATCCTTTTTCTTTTTTTCATTGGCTAATAAGACCCCTGAAGAACCGCCATACTGGTACAAATGACCCAATATTTTGTGTTACTATCTCCCGGTCTAACAGCATACTAAATAAAAATGGAATACAAAACAGAAAAAGGTTTACATACAACATCAGCTTCAGCTTTGACTTCTGCTGCTGCAATATGCATGTTGTTGACAGCTTCTTGCATTTGGGGGACTTGTTGTAGAGCTTCAGATTCTAATACCGGGGCAGCCTTCAAATAAGACAATAATATGAATACTGGTACTTAATATTAATAATGTTTAATATATTAAAATAAAATAAAAGTAATTAAAATTTTATCAATTACATTTATTCACAATGTTCGTTCAGAAAGTTTACTAGGGACATTAATATCCTGTCAGGAAAATTTAATTAACCATTGCATATTCATTATAAATAAATCATTTGTATTCTTAATGGAAATACTAAATAAGGTAACCTCAATTTGGTATTTGATAATTTTACACATTTACTTTACCACAATATTTGGTATAAGTTGATTTATATCAGGTGAGGAGGAACAAAGGTGCTGCTCTGCCTCCAAGTTTCAACCAATCTAACCACTGACTCACTGGCCTGGGGACTCCAGGTTGAGTTGAGTAGTTGGATATCATAACATCAGTACTTTTAGTAAGTTAAAAAAACCAAAGAATACTTGCCTGCTTACATCTATGCATACAATGGCAATGATGTTTAATGACTGGCTCTGCAGCAACTACCTCATGCATATTCATGTTGTTTTGTTGCATCTGGAATTGACAATTTTCAAAATGTTTATTTGCATATTTTTATTGCATTTTTGTTTATTAATATAATAGATGCAGATGAAATAAGAAATGAATTAGATGAAATAAGAAATGAATTAGATGAATTACTTACGTTTTCAACAAAATTTGGGTCAGTGTAGTTGTTTAGTTCATTGGCCATGTTTTTAGCTTCAGACAATTTCTCATGACCAGCAGTAGCATTATTTATTGCTTGAGCGGTATTTAACAAATTTGCAGTTACTGTATCACCTTGATGTTGGCCCTCCAGTAACGAATTCGGAGCCAAGCCCAGTTTAGCTTCCAACTGCTCTAGTCTATTTTGTAAAACCGCAATGGGATCCATTATAATTTCACTAAATTATTATTTGTAAAAGGTTTCAACAAAATAAAACTGACGTTGTGTAAAAACAAAAGAAACTCAAGCGGGATTTTTTTTTTCAAATTTAGAATTAATAAACAGTTACCAGATGAAGTTTCAAGCTTTTACACAATTAATTCTAAACTCTAAATTCTAATACAACAAATTACAAAATTAACAAATAAGACTTATCATTTGTCACTTGTGAGTTATGACAATACTGTCTATTATAGATTAAGTAACAAACACATTAGAAAGATAGATTATAAATAAGAAAAAAGAATTATTATTATCTGTCTTAATTAAATACAGTTAAAAATTAAAGTTGAATATAGTCAAAGTCAAACCAGACTGTCATGTGTCACTGACCACTGTGTTTTTATTACACCTGATAGGTGTACCTATGATTCACAAAAAAATAGTCAAAATACATTATTTGAAATCTCATTGATATTTTAAATAGTGACTATTAATTAGGAATTATGGATGAAGAGTTAGGAGAACTAACAGAAAATGACTTTATAATACCTCCTGTAAAATACGAATGTAAGTTTCCTCTTATATTTATCATTTAATGTATAATTCTATTTACGATATTTAGATATTTCTTACGTTAATTTGTTGTACGAAAGTAAATCTTTATTTGTTTGTTTCAGATTTAGATCACACAGCTGATGTTCAGTGAGTTTTTATTTTGTAATGTATATTTGTAATGTTATCAGTGTCAGGTTAGGGTTTGATTTTCCTATATGTATTACATACATATATACAGATACAATATATACAGAGATGACTGGAAATCATGAACGAAGATAATATTTAAATCATGTTTTTACTATTGTAATTTATTACATGATATATATAATATTGTGTAATAATTATGTCAAAATCTACATCTTTAATATTTCACTCTATATAATTTTCAGGTTACATGCCTGGGGTGATAGCCTGACTGAAGCTTTTGAACAATGTGGTATGGCAATGTTTGGATACATGACAGAACTTCCCTATGTTCAAATAAAACAAGTGCACACAATAGAAGCATCAGCCGATGACATGATGGGGCTCTTGTATCACTTTCTTGATGAGTTATTATTTTTGTTTTCTGCTGAACCAAATTTAATATGTAAAAAGTTAAAAATTATAGAATTTAATACAGAAGAGTTCAGAATAGTTTGTAAATGTTATGGTGAAGAATTTGAGATTGGAAAGCATCCTCAAGGGTCTGAAGTTAAGGCTATAACTTATTCAGCAATGCAAATCATTGACGAACCAAAAGACAATAAGTTTGAGGTATTTGTTATCATTGATATTTGATAAATTATTATATATTTTATAATATTTTTAAATTTTATTTTTACTTAATCCACCTTATATCCACCATATTAGTTTCACAATCGTAATACTTTTTTTTATGATCAATAAATAAAAAGGTTATTTAACTTTTAAATTTACGAATAATGAAAAATTTGTGTAATTATCTTGTTTAAAAACGCTTTTCAGTTTATCATGTTTCTTTTTTCATGTTAAGGAAATTATTAAATTATTGTTATGTTTAAAGTAACTCGGGCAAATAGAACAAAACTACTTTTCACTCTTTATTAGTTAGTAATGAATTTATTGAAAACAGCATTCAGTGACTATTTTAAGTAAAAAAAGTTTCAAAAAAGTAAACCAACTTCAAATTGCTGTCCATATATTATACATGTCCTTACCAGAAATGCGTTGTTACTCAAAACTGCGGAAATAATTTGGATTACACTTGGAATGTTCCCTAACTTGGAGTATGCCTAAATTAAAAAATATGTGAAAGAATGTCTCGGTGAGAAGAGAGTTCCACATGGTGCCGCGCAATCACGCCGATCCTGGATTTATTCATACGATTCCGAGACCAAGTAGCATTCGACAGTTTAACGGGTCCAACTGCGACCTTCAAATGAATAAATTTTTTTTTTTAACTTGGTTAAGTTTTTATTCCTTCTTTTTCCACTTTGGATATTTTTAAAGTCACTTAATTACGAAACTATTAGGGCACAGTTGAAACTTGGGTATTACCTACCAAGATGTATGTCGCTTAACGATTGTCATACAAATTATAAATATGAAAATAATGGGGTGTCCTGATGATTTTCAGGGCTGAAAAATCTTATGTTTAAATGTTACAGACAACAGTTCTTGTAAATATCAATGATTAAAATAAATCAGTCGCCTTCTGCGAAAATTCTTGTATTGCTTTAATAATGTTCCTGTAATGTATGTTTATTTCGTATTTGTGCCCGAGATTTCTACTCTTTTATAATATTAAGATAACTGTAGATCCTTAAACTATAATTCCGACTATTCTTGGCTGTAGAATATCTACATATTATGTTAAGTATATTATTTTATCATGGTTTTTAATTTCTCCATCAGAAATGAGAAAACTGAAACCTGGCCTGCATTCTGTTATGTTTAATGATTCTCTTCAAGAATTATAGTAGTAACGCCTATTTATAAAATAATGTTACACGACCACAGAAGTTTAGAATTATTGAGTATGTAAACCAATTCTTAATAAAAACATTTTTACGTTAACTATTTAAATTAGTTTAATTTTATAAATTTTACTGTACACCACATTTAATAGCAAATACAAAAAGACAATGTATGATAATGTTGATATAAATTCACAAACTCGTAAATTCGATGCGCACACTGATAATGTGGTCTCAGGTGCGCTGAGACAACATTATCAGTGTGATTATAGCCGGTGCGAGCGAGATGGGAATAAGACAATCTACAAGTAAAAAGAAATAGAATATGCGTGAAGTTAGCAGCTATGCCAAGAATTTTGAATAACCATAATGACCTTTGTAGTACCTTTTAAACAAATAAAGGAGTTTTAATTATTTTTAAAAGGTTATGAAACATACCTAGTTATTAAATTTAATGAATAAAATAATAAATCATTATTAATATTAATTAATAATTGAATAACATACTAAATATTAAATATTATTAAATTATTAACGTTAAATATTTATTATTAATTATTTAATATTTAAAAAAATAAAGAAAGCCAAAGAAGTATAACTTCTTACGTACATAAGTACACGCACCCTTTTTTTTTGTCTGTGCATTACAAAATTTTGTCTAAAGTCTACTACACGGGCAGGCACAAGAGATTGAAAAAAATTAAGCCACAGATTGGCCAAGATAAATATATTTAAATTATTATGAATAATTAAATATCTATGCGGAAACTATCTTCTCAAGCATAGGTCTAAATTAATCTATGATCTTACTTTGCTTCCGCCTCCGGGAATGCACGGCGCTTAGTTTAAAAATATACGTTACTACGTTTTAGTGTATTAATCTCCATCAGATTTCCATTTCGATTCAAATTCATATATTTACATATATGAATATATAACGCTATATTACGTTGAATTTTCTCTGGGAAATGGGTAATCATTTTAACGATGTGACTATTTTGTTGGGGTTATAACTGTTTACAGCAACATAACAACCTGTGTCATCTGTAATCAATATAGATATTATCATTAAACATTTACTAATTAGTAATAACACTATGACAAATATTAATATGCTAAGGTCAAGTCGTAAATCCGGAATTCTGGACACTGATTACTAAATAATATACCGAATAAACCAAAATAATAATAAAGAATTGACGTTAATTCGTTAATAATAACAAATGTACGAGACCATTATATAAAGATATATCGAATAAAAATCATTGCTTTGACCTACGTTCTACTTACTACGTGGGGACGTGAAACTGCAATCTCAATTGTTAAATTTTGTGAAGTTTCGTAAGTGGACAATAAATTAAACGTCCACAAATATCACTGTAATAAGACACACAGGCTAAGTTTTACTTTAAAAAGGAAACTTAACATGAAACTATAACATTCATTGACCAGAATCGATTACAGAATAAATAAGCAAATACCATTTTAATGTTTGATTTTGAAACATCTAAAAATCAATAAATTTATTTACAACCTTAAGCTATCTTATATACAGTATAGGTACTCTAAATTAATAATTATAATTAATCAGTTGATATAGAGTATCGAACTCGGCGCTTCAGGTTCTTTGCCTGGTCATCTATGCCATGCTTTAACAAAATTCTTCTTGAGTACAGCAATTTAAACTCGACTCGTATATTTTTACATAGTTTCAATATAATAATTATTAGTTTTTGAATTGATTAACAACTAAACAACTCACACTTTTGAATAGGGAATAAAATTCCTTCACCTTTTAAGTAGGTATCATTAGAATTTTTTTAAAATAAGAAACTGTTTACTATTATATTTTTGTATACAATATGTTTAAATTTTTCCTCTAACCAGTCTGATTCATTCTTTGTCATGCGCAAAGGGCTAAGTTATCTACAAACCGGTCGTGCAACGAAAATTAAAAAATTCGTTATTTTTTTATGGCTTCTCAAGCGAGGGGAGGAATTTAGAAAACGGCGTCTAGGGGTTGCTTGGGCTTGTACGGTCGCTTCGCGCTTGCGCGCGTAGTTCGCGCCACTGCTACGTCGCTTGCTAGCCAGATGTTCTGAAAAGCTTCCTGTCGTCGTTTGATATCTCTGCATTTTTAACTTGTTAAAATATTATAAAATGTGGACTAGGGACCTAATTTTATATCTTTTACTAGTGATTTATTAGATGTGTAAATTGATTATGTGTTTTTGTAAAGTGTGACAATTAACTGAAAGTTATCGGGCGTCTCGATATCCACGAGTTCACTCGAGAGACGAAACCAACAAAGCGGCGGACATTTTATTTTGAGTACTCGATAATGTAGCGTTTGCGTCGAAAACATTAAATGTCGTTTTATGGTTCTGTATTCGAATATCGTTCGCTTACACCTTTTGTAAGTATAATTTAAATATATTAAGTTAATTATATGAAAAAAAAACATGTTTACGCAGTACCTGGTATGCGGTTATGATTACGAATTACCGCTAGGTCGTCGATATTTTTGGTAAAATGTCGTTGAAATAATGACGTAAGCTAATTTAGACATTTGCTTGCATTTCTGGAAAATATGGAAATGTACTAGAACTTATTAATTTTAAGAGGATTCGTGTCAGAAGAAATTTGATAAGTTGTGATTTCCGCGCGCAAGGCGCCCCTAACCTCTTCCAATTTCATTTAACTGATTACGTTTACTTAAAAAGCAGCTAAAACGTGTTGTATAATATTGATGTTATTGGGGTGACAGCGATGCCGAGGGGGGTGAAGCGAGGGCAGGCGGAGGGCGAAGCTGAGGTGGTGGTACGCGTCGGGGCGTCTCCGTCGCAGACCACGCTCCTGGATGACAGCCCGAGCCAGCCTATCAGCTATCACCTGCTAGATCATGGATATGGAGCCACGCCACAGCATCAGATACGGCGGGAGGCGCCCTCCGCACCGCCGAAGACTTCAGAAGTAAGTTTAAGCTTTAATCTTTTAATTTGGTGATTAGTTTGAGGTCATGATGGTACATGGTACATTTTTATGTTATGCCAGATTTCTACACTTCTGCCCATTTGTTATTCATGTCTTTTATGTTAATGAGATCATGCTCTACATATCAGCTGTTCACAGAATTATTGTTTTCACAATGATTGCTTACTGAGAGTTCTTCAGGAACGGTTTTTAAGTGATATATTTCATGTATAAACAATTTCTTTGAGCATTTATTGATTAAGTTGATTATCAAGAACTTAACTAATTAAGTAAGTAGTTTTAATAAGCTGTCTATAATATACCCTTAGGTTGCTTTTCAACAAAATCAGCATTTTAAATATTATCTGTATGTTGAAACATATAATGTTAATATTTAGCTTAGAAGCTTATGAAATATTTAACTAAGGACATAATCATACATCACTTATATGCTTAGATGCAACTAGGAAAATCGAGGGCTTGTTAGACAATGTGTTTAAATGCAAGATGAATGAACATACATTTATGTTACAATTATTTATTTATCATCTCATAAGTAATCTCAACAGACAATCTTTAACACATTTTAAAACAAGAAAGTGTTACTGTGATTTTGGTTATGGCAGAGTTTTTCACTTAATTTAAGATTATCTTATAGAAAACAAATCTATGTTTAGAGAGGCTGATTTGACAATTGCCAAATAAGATTAATTATAGAAATGTCTGGTTCACAACAATCTCACACAGGATATTTAAATTATATTATTGTCGACTTTACATATACCTAGTGTATATATATAGGGACAAATTAATTTTTGGAAAATGTATGATTTATTACCCATTTTTGGACATCTTCTTTATGGTCCTAATGTTTAGGGTCAAAGACCTAAATGAGGTCAATGGACCCAATGTACATGTGGGGTGTATCATCTATTTGTTACATCATATGTTAAATACTTAATTTGTTGTACATATGTTAAATACTTTATGAACAAAACAATAAAATTTTGTATTACTTTTAAAATTTATACATACAGAGTAAAATGCAAGATAGAATATTGTTTTTTTATTTTTTTTTATAAAAAGTTGGATAAGTTTATATACATACAATACTTGAATCTTATTTAGGAGTTGCAAACAGATACCATAACTGAGCTGAACTGGAGCTGTCATATTTAAGTAATATGGAAACATTTAAATCATTTTATGACTGTTTGGATACACATTATTGAAGCTGAGTTGTTTTACAACAAATACATTTATAACTCAGATATTCTAGACTCTTGTTAATCTTCAAGACATAGTAGTGTTGATGTTTCTCTATTTGATCATATAATTTTCTTAATATCTGAAATCATACATGTGCTTCACTTTGTTATAGCAGGAGGTCTGTTAAGCCAGATTAATAATAGGGAAATGAATTTGTGGAAGGAAGTGGTTAGTCAGTCCCTTAGATAACATGCTTGTGTGGAGTTTTAGTGACCAATCTCATTCTATATATTTTGTGTGTGAATAAACGTAAATGTTGTTAAGATTTAATAGAAATTGCCAATGAGCAGATAAGATTTTGTGTGTTCTTCTTTCATGTGGTTAATTTTTTATAGTTAAGAGTGTTTTCCATTTTTACTTCCTTGTTGATTTGAGTCTTTCGATTGTTTACTCTTATCGTAAATTTTACAGATTTTGCATAGATATACTTTTTTTAAAGTTTTACTATATAAGAAAATATTGAAATATACAATTAATGACTCTTCAGATTTGTGGATAAAAAATTGGAGATTGATTGGTAAGAGATGGTAGGAATCATGAACATAAAGCATTATTATAAGTTATTGTATACCATTCCAAAACTATTGCAATTTTCGACATTTTCATTCAGGTGAATTTACTTATATTTATTCTCTATGTCCTATAATTATAATAATCGTTTTACTCGATAGACTTTTGATTTCGTAAATATCGATCAGATTTTTTAAATTATTCGAGTAATAGTGTTAAATATGTTAAGAAACACACGTTCACAATTTGTCCCGAGTGGCAATCACCCGCGTGCGACGCCATGTGGCCCAAACGCCATGGGGTCACGTGGGCAGGTACCTATTTCCTGCGCTCCTTTATTGCGCAATTCCACTTTTCTGTCACAGCGTAACCGTTATGGGTACTACAATTTTAGAAAACTTTCTCTATACTCCATAACTCGGAACTAACACCAGCCCTAATCCTAGAGGATGCATTATGAAATCATGTCTAAGAGATCAGAAGGGATTTGATTAGTAAATAGTGCAAACGAAATTTTTAATGCAAGGGTGTCGAATGATGTTTTATCTTAGATGTCACGCTTTAAACATCTGCTCTGATTTAGACGATGCACAAAGACGAGCGGAGTCGAGACCCCGCAAAAGCGACAAATTAACAATAGTCTTGTCAGTTGACTATTAATAATAACACGAGTTTTTAAGATAAGAAATTGGCATTCTTTTGCCGGAGGTCCCTTCCGAGAGCTCGGCGCTTTTGTGTTGATTCTAATTTATGTTTTGTATTGTGTACGGGTACCCTCCCCACACACTTCCTTCAAGGGGGCTTTGGCCCCGCGTTGCTTTAAGTTGAATTAGTTGCATCGGTTCATTGAAAAATGCCTCATGCATTTATCCTGTGATCTACTATTTGCAAATTATTTTACTTTATAATTTGACATACTGTTGTGATATTTAATTAAAATGGACTTAAATTATGGAGTTACGATGATTGACTCTGTGATATAGATGTGTTCTGTGTCGTGATTAGGTGTTTGTACGCTATACGTAATTGAAGAGAGGCGATTAATAATGACGTACCTGAGACCGAATATTCTTAGAGTGAGTCGTGATTTTTGTCACGTTTTGCAGTGGATGCAAGAGTGGAAGAAAAATCTCATTACACCTCAATAATTACGTAATTATCTAGTTATCTGACAATACAATAGCTACTTGTTTAATGTTTGTTGCGGTCCTACCACTATTGCGTTTAAAGATATGGCTTCATTGACGACATTGTAGTAGCTGACATATATTTTGGCAATAAACTAACTATTTTACGATATAATTTTAATTTTCACATATAAAATCATGTTTTGAGGGGTGGGGTGAGTGAGATAGCTATCATCGCCACTCGCTATGGTATCGACCTAAATTATAGAATTATTATTAGTATTTTACATATTTTATGACTGTCTTTTGACGACATGGTTCGAACCTACTCTGAAATTACATTTTGTACATGTTTGGATCAACTGTCCAGTACTTTGTGCGTGTGATAATATCAGTTACATCTCGATCCATACATAATATTTACGATTTTCTTTCTTGCAATTTTAAACATTAAAGATAACAATTACTGTCAGGTAATTGTGCGTTATTTATCGTTATGGACAACATATGTCTACCAACATACCAGTTTAATGGTTATAGCAGGAACGAATTAATCTCACGACAAACTGGCTTCAAGTAGTTAGATACGCCTTTTGTCGAAGGAACGACAACTCTCTTATATACTTTTACCCTCAGTTATTACACTACACTTATTTTATTATATTATTACGCTTATGTTTATACAGTAAGATTTGTTAGGAATATGTTGCTCCAATATAAGTATAATTATTCTTTTAATCAATTGCTTGAAACGTTTACCTAAATAATAACCAAACAAAATATGCATTTTGTCCAAATAACAATTCTACAGGGTAAATTTATACTTTCGACTGTAACTTTATAGTTTAGAAACTATAACTTTTTAGTTTCATATTTAGGTTAGGAACTAAAAGAAGATGATTACAAGTCGTGTGTTACGTACAGTAGAACTAATTTTGTACCTACATCATGTATTCTTGATGAATGAAACTTATCTAAGCAGGTCCCCGTTTTCGTGAGACATATATATAGTTTTACTTCCAAAGTTTTAATGTAAGGAATAATTGGCAGACGGTGAAACGGAGACTTAACCTTAGCGAAAGCAGTTCAGGAAGTCAGGGGCATGTGGTGCCCATGAAGGCGGACTTCAAGACACCCAAACAGAAACGAGTGAAGGTCCTCACGCCGTATAGTCGCCCGTCCAGTTCTATGAAAAAATACACAGAACGCTCCAGGTACAAATTTATTGATACAGGTAATTTTGGGTTCGCGATTTTTTGCTTATCATTCCATCTCATTTTGTTTTCTCTGAATGGGTTCGAATGCAATTTATGTTTAGGAAGTTTGGAGATTTAGTGTGCCCGATGACAGTATTTATTAATTCGTTACAGTAATGTTTGGTGTGGTAATAGCAATGGTATTAATAGGTTTTGGAAAAATGAATGATTGCATATTTTCTGCATTAAAATGTGTTTATTCGTACATTCACTATTTCATGTATTTTGCAAAAGACCCTAAGGTCGTTTCGAATAAGTAGCGAGGCCGTTGATAATGCTATTAATATACATATCGCAATTTCGTTGTTTTGTCCCAATTAAAATAAGTAAGATTATTAATTCGCGGGCCAATTAAACACCAGTATTTTTGGAAGAAGATATTGTAGTAATTTGGTTTCTCTCTGGTTTGTTCTAAACAATAGCGCCAAAACCCTCGCCAGATTTTACAATAAAATAGTAGTCAATATCCTGTTGTTCTTATTATTTAGTGACAAATCCTGACATCTTTAGTGAAAAAGCCATATCACGAGTTTTCGACATACTACATATTTTTGGTGGACATTAATAAATGTTAGTAATTATCATTAACAAACAGAAATTTGTGCAGATTCTTAAATGTGCAAATATTTGTAATAAAACTTTAATAACGTTATTCAAATGGCATGTGGTTTGTTCCAGGTTTGACACATCATTAGGTTTATTAACAAAAAAGTTCGTAGCTCTGCTCAAGTCATCGCCTAACGGAGTTTTAGATCTGAACGTTGCGGCGGAATACCTCTCGGTACAAAAACGTCGTATCTACGATATAACAAATGTGCTCGAGGGCATTGGGATTTTAGAAAAAAGATCGAAAAACAATATACAATGGAAATGCGGTGAGTGGTTCCAACCCCTTGCAAAGGGAATTGCCGTCCGTTAGACTACCTGGCTTAAATGTTCCCAGTATTATTTCATTATACACACATTACCATAGTAACCGATTTATCTTTGCTAAAAAACTAAATACCTGAAACGGGTATGAGGTTAGCTTACAATAAACTCAATTTAATTCCATACTATACAAATTACAAGTCAAATGGGTGTTAGTTTTGTTTTTCTTAGTCTAGGTTAGTTATTGTTATTTCTATTACTTCGTGTTCTACACTAAAAGGCCTCTTCCTGAACGTTCCATTTACATCTGTGTTCCCATGTTCCACTTTCCTGGAGTTCCGCTCGGAGTCTTCGGTTGGCTTCTGCGATCATTCTTTTATTTATTTATTACATAAATACATACATAGATTGTATGGGATTAGCCTTACAGACTATGCCAATACGATAATGTCGAGAAACATTAAATAAAATATCTTAAAGTACATATATAATATTAAACACATACACAATATCGCTACTGGGAATTCACTCTGCGAACATATAAATATGTCGATAGTGTCGGAGACAGCATTCAGTAAGCGCAACGTCTTTAATAACGGGGATCTGTGCAACAGACTGGTTCTTGCCCTTGGTATCGCAAATAACCTAGGCCTTCGCCGTCGTACATATCCCATAGGTACAAAGAAACCCAGTTCTTGTAGTACACTTGGTTTGCATACAACACCCCTTAAGAATTTCAGTACGTTGTAGGCCAACTGTAAGTCCCGTCTGCTTTAGCTTCTAGCGTCTGCTTCTTATTAAGCTTCTTGCGGAGTCCAAACAGACGAGATACACTCTAACATGCTTCTAACTATAGCGTAGCTAAGCTTGAGATGGCTTTAATATTAGTGGACGTTGTTGCCCTTCGAAGCAAATATCCGTGTTATCTGTGCACCTTCCAATATGGCCTGCCCATTTCCATTTCAGTTGTAACGTGTGGGTACTTCGTATTTTGTAAATGTTTTTTTTTTTCATATTTAGGATACTCCGCTCCATTTCTCTAGTCACCGTCCACTTCACTCTTTCCGTTAACCAGGCACGGGAGAATGCTTGTGTCTGTAACAGTCTTTTTTAAACTTAGGCTGTAGTTTCTTTTTAAAACTTTTAATGTTTGCTACACTCATTATATTCGTGATTTTAGTATTTCTATGAATATACAATATTTATTTTGTCAGTTTGATACTATTATACAATCTAGTACAAATGTAAATAAATAGGACATGGGTTACATGAAAAATTTCAAAAACATAAAACTAACCTCTTGTGGTCTGTGGTTAAGAAAAGATGGCGCCCGACGATGGGATCGTTGTACTAGGTCCCAATTTCTATTTGTCTCCTACTATAACTACATAAGCTGAGAAGTCAAAGACAATTTATGGTTATTTTTGATTGCTTTCCATTTTAACTTTATGTCCTGTAACGTAAATGGGGCAAAGAACGTCCACAGTGAGTCTCCATTGCGTTCGGTCTCAAGTCTCGTATTTCACCTCGCTCCAAGTCTTTCCGGCTCTCTTTAACTCATCTGCAACAGTATAACCAGCGGCACGTAAGTCTAGCGCTGGCCGATACGTGGAGGGGATTGCTGCGCATGTGTACTGTCGCGCGGGGGACGGAATGCGACTGGAGCGCCAATCGACGCTCTTCATTCCGCTAGCCCCCCTCAGGTACCTTATTTTTTACTTCTGCGCAATAACGGTCAGCGCTAGACTTACGTGCCGCTGGTTATACGACGCCAGGTTTGCTTGGGACGGACATGCTTCCGCTTTCCTTGCGGGGGATATGATTGGAATCTTTTCAGAGTGTATCCACGTTCCATTTCAATCCAGTTTATTTATGTAATTAGCTAGTCTTCCGTATATATTTAGTCACCACCAGGCTAACCACGCGACTGGCAGAGTTGTTAAGGTTAAAATCCGTGGATCACTCGGGCACACTTCCTTTCCTATATGTCGGTAACATATTCACATTAAAGGCATTTAAATCACAATCGCAAATATGTGGTTCTAAGCAGTTATTAATTTAAAATCTAAACTAACACAAAACTTGCATGGTAATAGAGGAATCTGTAATCAATTACGGAGTAGAAATGGTAGAACGTCCTGAACAAACTTAAACGTTGACCAGCAACACAGCATTATTAATAATATTGTGCTAAGGGATGTGAGGATAATGTTTGAAATATTAAATTTTGACTTTTAAATGTTGTTGCAATGAGTTTACATGATAATTTTGCAATCCTGATTGAAGGACACTATCCCTATTGTTGCTAGTAGTAATATAGGCCGAAAAGCTGCTGCAAAATGTTATTAATAATATATTAAACACTCCCACAGTTATTAGTAGCCATTATTGCAGCAATATGTTGCATAATAACAAGATTTTATTATGAGCTACCGGAGACACGATACAAAACAATTTTGTAAAGAATGAGTCTAAATTAAAAAAAAAGTAATAAGGCATAGTGTAGTGACTCCAGTGGCAAGAAACAAATAGATACAATACTCTGAGTTGTGCCAAGTGTTGTGGCGTGTTCCAATACCCATTTTAATAATAGCTTGTATTTTTATTTTAAAAAAATATTTCCTATTAGGTATAGGCGCAGAAGGGTTAGGCGAAGAAAACCGCGTGCGTCGATTGCGACGGCAAGTCGACGCTCTAGGTGTGAGAGAAGCGCGGGTGTGTCGAGCGTTGGCAGTGGCCGACCACGCCCTCAACCGTCTATCGGAGGAGCATGGCCAAAGGGCGTATATAACGTACGCGGACCTCCGCTCTATACGCGAGTTTAAGAACCAAACCGTCATACCTATCAAGGCGCCGGCGGATAGCAAGCTTAATGTGAGTTTATATATACTCAAATATGATTACAATATTTTATTACATAAAATGGCTAAACATTGTGAAAGTATAAAATTTGAAGTAACTTAGATCATACAAGCAGTAAGTGCTTAAGTTGGGATAATCACTTGCTTTATCATTAATAATTACATATTATCGCTATTTAGAATGGGTATGGCACTTGATTGGGGCATTTGATGATTCAATAAATTTCTCTTAAATTATAAAAGAAATAACATTTCTAAAACGTGCAAAAACCTTCTAATATGATTTTGGTATCAGATTTATATTATTACCTATAGAATATTATCTCTATAAATAGACTGTGTCATGCATACTAGATTTTAGAGATAACACAATAGCAATTTGGATAAAGTTAAAATTATATTTCCCAAAAAGGTATAAAAGGTAGTGTTTAGTTTCTGTAAAGTGTCCAATCGCTGTAGAAAGCATGATTACTGCCTTAATTTGATTATCATGTCAGTTATCAAATATGCATTAAAATTAATGACGATATTATGATACATACAAGTAATTAAATAATCTTTAAATGGTTAAAACAGTGTTGCTGGAGTTAAAACGCAATAAAGATTAGAAATTTTACTTTAAACAATGTTGCATCATCTCAAATTATCTTTATCATTAGGTATTAGCCTAAGATGATTTGAGATGGGATGGAGATAAAAAAAATTGGGAGCTAATCACATTGGCTGTCTCTGAAATTGGAGGTAGATCTAAAAATGTAATCCGGTTAACAGAAAATGCCTTTTATCATGCCCTGTTTTTTTATTAACCAATCAAGTTGGCTAAATGAGTTACAGTGTATTGGCAAGTTAACGCGTCATATCTACATAAATATAATTCCAGGTCCCTCATCCGGATGAGGAGAATGGCTACTCCATCCACCTGAAGTCCTATTCTGGAGAGATTGAGGTGTACCTCTGTTCCAAGGAGCGGTCTTCATCGTCATCCCCGGGTGAGTTTAGTAACAAGTTACTGTTAGTTTCAGGGTTACTGAAAATAAAAAATAGAAATTTTATTCTTGCTTTAGCAGAGAAAAAATCTAAAAACGACTGCGCCATGATAGCCAGTAAAATCAGTAGTTAATGATCCTGGTTGCTAAGAGTCAGTCTACTGTACTTATTAAATACATTTGAAAACAGAATTAGGCCTTGCCAATGAATCTGAATAAATATGCTACGGGGGCAGCACAGTTTTTGTTGAAAAAAAAAAGAATTAGTAGAACTCTCTAGTGATGAGATGGGCAGTGTTGGCCTAGTGGCTTCAGCGTGCTACTCTCATACCTGAGGTCGTAGATTCGATCCCCGGCTGTGCACCAATGGACTTTCTTTCTATGTGCGCATTTAACATTTGCTCGAACGGTGAAGGAAAACATCGTGAGGAAACCTACATGTCTTAGACACAAAAAGACGTCGGTGTGTGTCAGGCACTGGAGGCTAATCGCCTACTTGCCTATTAGATTTAATGATAGTGAAACAGATTCAGAAATCTGAGGCCAAGACCTAAAGAGGTTGTAGTGCCACTGATTTATTTTTTAGAACTCTCTAGAATAG
The DNA here is from genome assembly GCA_963693345.1 of Pieris melete. Classification (NCBI taxonomy): domain Eukaryota; kingdom Metazoa; phylum Arthropoda; class Insecta; order Lepidoptera; family Pieridae; genus Pieris; species Pieris melete. The sequence goes on along the minus strand of CAVNZK010000032.1, from coordinate 3,938,803 downwards.
GTGGTTTTATATATATTCTGTTGGTACACAGATTATTAATAAATTATTTTTGACAACAGTAATACTACCAGCGGACCCGTTACTGGAGGATAACAAGGCGTTACTCGCGCCCCTCGTCGCCCAAATGCAGGCGATGCCTTCAAGCTCTATAAGCGCTAGTTTTACGTAAGTATATTTATAAATAACAATTTTAGTCATAATATAATATATATGTAATGGACTACACTTTATCGTTACGGTTACCCAATCCAATACCAATGTGATAGTATTAAAAAATATAATAAAATAAATCATATTTAGTTATTCATCTATCAATACACAAATGTAAAAATATCTAAAATCACATTTTTTTAATACGACAATGAATAAGTTTTGCCACATTAATTGGTAACTAATCAATTAGCTAAGATTTCTAGATTAAATCATTTAGATATACTACACTTCTGGACACATCTATTGGCCCACCTTGCATTTTCAGTTTCTTTTGGTCCTACCTAAAAATTTATATTAGGTCGAGTAAAAAGTTTTTATGCAGTTTTGAACCTGATACATTTTACCATCTTTTTCGATCGTATTGTTTTAAATTTGAATTTAGAATACCACACCACATGGAGATACGCCTAACAAGTCGGGTAGGCGCCTTGATGAAGTCAGTTGATTTTTGAATAAAAAACGTGTTTTATCAAATAAAGGTTTAATTTAATAACGCGTGTTGCCTCCATGGGCATCTACGACAGCTCTCATATGATTAGGCATAGAGTTTATCAACCGCTGTATGAAATTTTGAGGGATCATTTCCCATTCCTCTTCTATGGCAGTTTTCAATTCCTGCATCGTCTGGGCAACTAGCTGACGAGCCCTAACTCGTCTTTTTAGCTCGTCCCACATGTGCTCAATGGGGTTCATATCTGGGCTTCTGGCTGGCCTGTCCATAACTGCGATGTTCACATCCTGAAGATATTCTCTGACGATGCCGGCCGTATGGGCTCTTGCATTATCATGCATAAAAAGGAAATTTGGACCCACATAGTCCGCGTATGGCATCACGTGAGGTTCTAAGCACGAAGATGTGTCCAGAAGTATATATGTAAATGTAAAATTTAACTTAGTTTTAAATTAAATTCATAAAAATCTTATCTAGAATGCAGACTGTATATGATCGTGGAATTAAAACGATTTAATAAAAACTTCATGGAAATGGGATCTTTGTATTATTTAAGAGGTTTTACTGTCAATGTATCACATAATTTAGGTAATTGTTAGTTCCATTTTGTAATTTTGCTTAGGGTACTTTTTGTGATATTTACTATTGATCAACGCAGTAAGCGTTCGCCTAAGCTCTGCTTCAATATCGTTATTTTTTTAGAACTCCGATTAAGCGTGAGCCGGACAGCGACGATGATCAGGCGTGCATGTCCCGCAGCCTTCCCGTACAATCGCCCTGCGTCACGGATCCCACTCTCCCATTGCATTCGAGGGCGTATACGACGACTGTCGATCTGCCTGCTGATCGTGAGTATAATAAACTAGAAATATTAACAGTTTTGATACTTTAAATGCGTAGTTACAGGATTTGCACGTTTTTTCGTTATTTTAGAATCGTAATTTTTTATTATAGGAATTAAAAGACTAATTAATAACTAAAATAGAATTAATAATTATACATTTTAAGAATTTTTTTGAAGTGAAACTTCTTTATCGGGGTTGGAAAAAATTTTGTGTAACATTTTTTCGTTACGCGTCACATTTTTCGGTTACGCGTCACATGTTTCGGTTACGCGTCACATTGGACCGTTACGCGCGTCTTTTTCTTGTCCCTAAAAATTCTATTACAATTTATGAAATTCTGCAATAATCTTAGTGGTAATAAGGTAAAATGAAATAATTGTATTATTTGTATTCAAGTCTGTGATACTAAAAGCCTTTTGTTAAACTTTATCTAATTTAACTTTATTTAACCAATTTCTGTAAAGTTGCATAAAGATAATTTTTCGAAAAATAAGGTCATAAAGAAGTTTCACTTCTAACGTGTGTACACTAGTACACGCACATTTTTTATTATTTTTTATTAATTTAATTTATCATATACATCTCAAATAGAAAGTAGTTGGTGTGGTGGAAACACAAACTGGACACAGTTATTTTAACATTCTATTTTACTTAATTAATTAGTTTTGAAATGTACATTTTCTTATAACTAAAATATACCGAATAGGTTTGTAGCCGAAGAAACTGCATTGTTTAATCTATGTGTTAAACGAATATGCATGGGATGCACACAAAAATTTAAAATTGAAGTTAAAATAAAATTTTAGAAACATGACAGGCATTACCTAGTTTTCTTTAGAAAATTACGCAGAGTTAACTTACCGGCAAATAAACACGAATTTCCACTGATTTTAAGTAAATAATTGCAGATTCCGGAGCCCGGGGCAGACTGCGAAACGCTTTGATCTCAGACAGCGACTTCGCTCCTATGTTAGGTGGAGGACGGCAATTGCTTCACAGTGAAGAGACGGGTAAGCTTATCTATTTTAATTATGTAAAATATCAAGTCTTTGATGGTTCTAATAATGGATTCCATAATTCGGGTACAAACGGTGAAGGAATACACTATCACTAGCACCTAACAAATCCATAATATGTTTAATAAAGAAGCCTGGTTCTTGTGTATTATATTTCATTTAATTGTAAACCTTTTAATACTAGTTTATTTAATAGAATTTGTTTGTTGAATATAAGGGGTGCGTTTACTTATGTACGCGCGTAAGAAGTTATACTTCTTTGGCATTATTAAAAATAGCAAATAATTAATTACAATTAAAAATCAAAGACTGGAAAAGGAGTCATTATAGTCAATAATGTTTAAAGATTTGAAAAATTAAATAAATAAATATTTATTATTATTGTCTTACATTAAGTGTAACATAAATTCTACTATTATTCGAATGTTATTTTTAAATTATGTCCAATGCCGTAGCATCTTCAGTGGGCAACTTCAACTTCAACTTCTGTTAATTTTGTGTCACGGTGCGCGCGCATCGTAAAATTTTTCTCATATAATTTTTTCATAACGCGCCTAAAAGTATAACTTCAAAAATTTTACTCTGGAATTTCTTCGGAGTTTCCAATTTGGTTTCATATTATATCAGGAAACTAAACTATATTCTAATTCTAATGTAAAATTAAGTCTTGTTTTTTATGCAATTTGCTATGTTAAATGTTATTTTATTTAGTATTTTTAATTACCATGTGCATTATACAAAAATTGTAATAACTCAGCTTTGAGGGTATTTGCTTTAGTAAAATAGCAGCTTTGGTGGTTTAACCAGAGTTGCAATTTTCTACGGATTCTAAGGTCGTATAGGTCACACATTAAACCTGGCATAGTAAAGGGCTTAAGCTAAGCTTAAAGGATGGAGGGCAGAAGAATGGTCGTTTCGTAGCTAGCACTCGGCCTGTGACTTGTGTTGCATTCACATCACAGTCAGAGTTCTAGCTACGCGGCGTCCGAAACGACGAATTTTTCACATTCTCATCGTGTAAGTCCATTTTCTGCTTAATTGCGTGCGAACATCATCAAAATTAAACTAAAATTTCCTACAGTGGATTGGATATGTATCGATATCAGATACATCTCTACATGTAATATTCGAATAATGACATCGTCAATCAAATACTGTGTTCTAATTGTATATCTATTAAAATAGATCTAGAAGTTTGGTTTTAAAAATAAATTCAATAATAAACGTTGTCAACTATTTTTGATTATGTTCGCACTAAAAATAACATTGGTCTCACATGCTTCCCACTCATTATGTCATCAGTCATTGGGCCTTCAAAAAGCTTAGTAATCCATAACAAAAAAGAGTATTCTAAAGTAGTTTCAATTTTTTTTTATCTTATTAAAGATAAAAAAAAATGCAGTGTTTTCAGATTTATTAATCACTTAATAACTTTTTTGTTGTGTGTTATATCTGTGACTCTTTGTTTATATCTATGAATAACCAATTTTTGTGTTGACATGTGTAATATAAGAGCAAATGTTTGTGCTATTAATCGATACAAATTCTGGCTTTATTACTGTTTCAATGTTGTTATTACAATGCAGTTACTTAAATTTAAAATATTTTACTTGTTATTAAAATAAATTAAAATCGTTTAAATGGAAGCATTCAGCTTGTCCAGTTAATAAATATTGCTAAGTTTTCAAAAGCAGTCCTACAGTCGTGTTACGTGCGTATATCGTACGTAAGCGTTTCGCTGTACTTACTACGTATGTGCAAAAAACAGATTTTGTTGTGTTTGTGATATGAATGTGCAATACTAAAATAATATAATTTAATAGTCTAATAATTGCTTGCTACAATATACTGTGGTGTTAGCGTAAGTTGTACATAGCCGTGGGTTGGAGCCGGGGCTTGTTGTGAGCTGTATCCCGTGAGGCTGCAGTTTTTCTTGTAGCACCATGGGATTCAGCTCAAGCAATCCCCACTAACATCATCTACTAATACCGCATTCCATCGATAACCAGCGCATCTAACCGTACCAGTATGTGTTTTTGTGTGTACCTGTTATAACACTAAAGCTTTCTATCAAAGTTGTGATCGCAGTGTGACTTCTAAATATGTATGGAACAGACAGCTGAAATTAAGGACAGTTTAATATTCATTGTTTATGGTGTTTTTTTTTTAAATTTAGGTCTAAACTACGAGACTACAATTCTTATCTTTATCTTACATATAAATATGTTTTATGTGCCATCAAACATTTGGTTAATAAAGGATATTTTGAGCTAATTGATCATATAAAAAAATTAAATTTACGTGAATTCAATAAATTGTGATTTTACTATTTACTTTGCAATTGTTTTCAACAAGATTCCAGAACATATTACGATACCATTTTTGATGTTGTCGTCGTTACATTTCAGAGCCGATGGAGCTGGAGCCATTCCTGGCCTTGGAGCCGCCGATGTCGGCGACAGACTACGGCTTCTGTCTCGATCACGACGAAGGTCTCTCGGAGCTGTTCGACTTTGAATTCTAGGTCCTTTCGAAGACACAATCCTCGGTCTATCTTCGAGACCTGACACTTTGTATGCAAAATCACTTTCAGCTCTCGAAGCTGGATTATGGCTTGAGTCACGAAATGGGCGGTAGTTTGTGTCACGTGTAAATATTGAACTATTTTTACCCGGATCGACGAAAAAGTTTCTACTTTTTTACCATTGTAATTTACGGGATAGTTGTGAATTCTTGGAGTACCTCAATCAGAATCAACGAGTGTTTGCGGTTCGAATGGGAATGTAAACGCGCGGTCGTTTATCGCACGAAGAGCAATAATTTCGAGCTATTACGGAAAGAGGTCAAATCCAAATTGTCATAAGATGAAATCAATTTATTCCAAGTATTGGTAAGCCGCTCAATAGCGATTATTCTAAACTCAACTTTTATATTTTTTTTTTTCTAAAATATGTAAATAAAATTATATGTTTTTTTGTAATGTTTAAGTTTGCTCTGTTTACAATATGTGTATTGGTGGAATACATATCTGCGCTAATATTCCAATCGTTCGACCTTTTCATTTCTTAAAGTTCTTTCAAACATCTTCCGATAGCGCTTCTGCATTCAATATAGTTACCCAATTTCGATATTTTCAATTGTAGATGTGGGACAAAATGTATATAATGAAGTCGCTATTGGAAGTTATAGAGTACCGCCGCAGGTCAAGTGTCCGTGTAGATAAGGCCACGAGCGTGTACGTTCCCTTCCGCGGCCGCACTGTACATAGTCTCGCTCAAATCGGCCGCGGCATGTACATATAAAGTAATGAACGGTGATATCTTAGCGGCCTTCGAATTTTACTTGTAAAGCTAGAATAGGACCCGTCAATGCTACGTTTGTTTGCACGATATGGGACGCACCCGTTGCACGTATACGCTCGAGACGTGCTACTCTCATTTCATAACAGAATCTATCTTCGACTGACCTACAGAATACTTAGGGTAAGGTACACCCTTATGTCAAAATCCTTAGATCGTGCGACTTATCGCACTCACCAATTAGTCTCGTCTCCGAATCTACTAAGGGTAAGTTGCCAAGGCCAAGTTGGACTTAAAATATGGGAGTCCTACTTGGGACTAAGTTTTGATTCAGAATCTCACCCTTAGTCGTAATACATAAGTATTTATTCAGTGATTTTTGTTTTTTTTTTTAATTCAAAAATACGCATTGAATGCTAGAAGATAGGGTCCCTCCCTATGTGAGTAAAGGGTCTATTTTGGTATGACATGTAAATATGACGGGTCGTTAAGTTTAAATACAAAAGTATATTGAGCCCAATAAAAAACTATTCGTTATCACGCAACCGGTGCGTCTCACTTCAAAATATAAGCCACACGCGACTATTGTTTGCCAAATATTTAGTTAACATTTCGGTTATGTTAAGCTTCACGTTTAGTTGTCACTGTAAATACGGGCGGGGCGGGGTCGTCGCATAGTTTATTATTTCAAGTATCATTTGTAGTACAAAATGTAAAAAACTGAAACCGTCTCGTAATGTAAGTACATTCGACATTGTTGCGGATATAAGGTTTATTTTGTCTGTTTGTGAGGGATGCTGAGAAAAGCGTATCAGTCCTTCAGTATTAATGGATATAGTAATTGTTGAATATAGCAGTTATTATACCTTCATAATCAAAATCGGAGCAGCGATATAGCATCAAGGTATGTGAAGTTTTTATTTTTATAATATTAGGGTTGATGTTTAGGATTCCCTAAAGCTAAAGCAAGTATAAGAACTACTCAAGCAGATAAACAAACAAAATTTGATTTATTTGATGATATTTTGGCTCTATTGAAATCTTCCGGTCTTATATTCGCAACGTTGTTTTCGTGCGACGCCCTCACTCCGATTAGTGTACAGCACAAAATTGTAAAAACTTATAAATAAGTGCATATCAAAATAAAATATTTTAGCGGTAAATGCACGTGCGTATGTTGAATGGGTGAAGGCGCTCATGGGACCTGTGCCGCTATTCTGTAACTTCCAATAGCGATCGTGATATCGAAGTTGTTAATGCAATTGAATGATCAAAACACTAGTATGATGTCGCAAATTTGGAATTGCGCTGTACAAGAGTTGAAGAGGATCGGTCGTTATGGCTGTTGGGATTTACAGAGTAGCGGCGCTGCTGGTATATGAACATTTGAACTTTTAGCTGTCTCTAAGCTCGCTATGTTAAGCCATGAACTCTTTGTGGTGGTATACGAATTCTGATGAACAAATACTATTAAATAAAAAGATATTGCGATATAGACGTAAAAAATCACACCTGCATTTATTTCCTGTCATTAAAACCGAAATTGAGGAAAAACAAACATTTTGGATATGACGCGTTATTATTTGCGTTAAAAAGACGTATTTAGAGAGAATATCAGAATTACTTCCATTAAAAAAAACTAAGAAATGTTGGCTTTGCATAGCAATCTTTGGTGATGAAAAAGGTTGTTTTATTTTCCCTTCAGAGAGGACTAAATGTTACTAGGCCTTATAAGTTGACGTCGAACGAAAATCGTATTTCGCGATATATATTTGTAAGGGCAAGAAAATTCGCTTCGAAGTCAACAATAAGCCGCCTGTGAGAGATTTCGTTAGAATTTGTTGCGATGTTACGTTTTGGTTCCGAGTCCCGCCAGACACTTTGTTAAATCGTTTGTCTTCATTAATAACTAATTAAATAAGTAATGAATTTCCACTATTGTATATTTTCCTTAAATTAGTTTAAAATTCATTAATTTTATTTATGAAAAATTCGAATTGTAATAGCAAAGATTTCGTTTAGATTTTATTGTTGTTTTAAAATTTTAAGTGATCGAGTAATGGTGAGGTCACGTATGCGATTTATTATAATTTTAATTTTTAATTTTGTTGAGGAGTTGGGAGATATTATTTTATCGTAGGATTTTTGCAAATCGTTTGTGACACATATTCAGGGGCCAACGATACGAAAAAGGAAGTACAAATTAATTTTTTTTTTGTATTTTAATACTATTTTCTAATTGGTATCACATTGTATTATTTATTACTTTCACTGTCTTCTGTGGATTTGGATTATTTTTGATCAGTCGGAGCAGAAACATTTGATCAAATATGCGCCACAATGTTATGAGGATCAATTAGAAAAAAAAATGGTATAATATAAAAAACTTTCAAAGCCTAAAAGTCAATCAAATTTAAGAGCCGCTGAAATTTGTCTTCGAAATCTCTTTTTTGTAGCTTTTAAATTTGAATGACCTGCTGACTTAGAGAAAAATTGCTTTGTCTCGATTGAGAAAAAGTAACATAATATAACGCACATAATCAGATAACAATTGGAAAGTACTGATATAATTTTGTATAGAAAGAAGTCTTATAGAACCATACGAGTTCTACATACATTTAAGTACTTCAAATAGTGATTGGTTCCGTATAGCTCGAACGCGCGGGCGCACCTAAGAACCATTGAATCAAAACTTTGATTTTGAAGTGGTAAATATTGAGATTAGTATATTTCGAACTATATGTTTGGAGGCAAATTTTGAATTGTCTGTTGATGCACTTATGTGCGAACCTGTGCCTGGTTGTAAAACCGATTGTCAAGGACCTCATACGTTACGCTTATCTAGGATGTATAACAGTTCATTGAACTTTCCGTCTGCAATTAACTGGCAGAGAATAAACAAAACAACGATTTCTTGTGAGAAATGCGTCGTGTTGACGTTCCACAGGGTCCTAATGTACATTCGATTTGATAGTAACTGTTCGTTCTAGATGATTACTAGCAATTATTTCTATGGTTTAAATGTAAACATAGGCGTGCGCGCATTGTCGATTAAGAATGAACAGTTATTATACAATTCGTTAGTTTGTAACAGTTTGATTTTGTTTACGTCTGACGCGGGATTATCAATTTGTATAGTTTTGTTCACTGTGACAATGTGTACTTATTTCTACTTCCAAAAAGCCTATCAAATGGTATTTAGTTAACTCGCTTAGTGATGGAAATTTTTGGATGGTATGTTTTTGTGAATAATTTTATCTGGTTTATAAATGGTGCAATGTTATACTGTATTTATGGAGTGCTTGTGAGATGTGTCGTGAGACTGATCCCGTCGGTTTTTGTGTTGGAAGACTGAGGTTGATTATTCCAGTATCAAACGTGCGAGTTATTTGTTGATTGAATTTAAATATAAAGTCATATATATAGTTAGGTTATATTTTTTAATAAATATAATATTGAGATATGTAATATACTAATGTTTTTTATTTCCTAAATAATATTTAACTAAAGACTTACAACCCTAAGGTTTCTTAACATCTTGTTGGGCCAATCCCTTAGGATACCTCCTACACTAAAAATTCTGTCTGACAAAGGTCAGTCCCGGATGAAGGCCTCTATGGGAAAATCTTTGAAGGACGTACTCCAGATGTCTGTAAACGCAGTGCTGACTAAGTCGTTAATGAGCGGCCTTATTACCGCAAATCCTGGTTTCCAAGATGCATTTATAATACGATCCAGAACACCTTCTGTAAAGACAATTTATTTTATAGAAACAGAATTGGTAGAATATTAACCTCGGTAGGAAAATTTACTTGATACATTTGTTTGATTCTGAATTTAAGAAAACAGATTTTAGTGCTACGGATATTGCCAAGAGAATTCAAATCCAAAAGAAAAAAAACAATAATTCAAAATCGAAAAAATTGCACTTAGCTATTCCACTTCCCATTTTTATACACAAAGAAAAGTTCTTTCTTATCTAGAATCATAGGCAAGAGAGAGCATGAACTGTGCATGACTCAAAATGAGTCTTCAGAACTTAGACAACATTCTTACCCATTATACTTCGGCCTTGCAGCAGATTGCCGACATGAATGTCCATATCGCCAATATGGTCGATCTCAACGTGTACATCTACGCCGCTTCCATTTCGTTTGATTCTCGTTGTCTGAGAGTAATCACGTAGAGTCAAGTTCCAGTGACCAGTACGGAGTACTCCAAGACCGAAGGCATCTCCCTAAAAATGAAGGTTTGTTATGGTTTTCTACAAGGTATATAATTAGGTTTTATAAAGCAGTATAAGGGTGAAGCTGAAAAATCTCGTGAGGCTCACCTTAAATTCGTAATCACCTTCCAGTGATTTTTCAGGAAAATATTGCGAATAAATTATTCTCTGATTGTCCCAATCTGTCCTATAAAATATGACAATGAAATTGATCTTAAGTGGACAATTTAAACAAGATATAAACATATTAAGTAAGTATTTAAGTTAACGCCAATTTATATCATGAATATATGTACTAACTTGTATTTTGTGACGGTAGATTGCGACCAACCTCGTTCAAAGACATTTTTTAGTTTCAGCGTATACCCCATACCACCCACAGTTCGGACCTGCTTTACCTCACGCGCGAAATGAGGATCAAACGATGCAACACCCATATCTGGTATACCTAAAAATACCATACCATACAAATAGATTATTGACATGCGGTTAGTGTTGGAGATTTACTGCTAAGCAAGTTTCTGTATCCTCATGTTTACCTCTCTTAAAATATGGCTTCAGTTTATTTAAGGCTCGTTTGACGCATCCATCGAACTCAGGCGATTTCTTCTTGCATGTTGCAAATATTTTTTCTGTAAAAAAACATTGAATCTTTACTTTGAGGCGTCATAACTTTATTCGAGATTAATTTTTACATATATATTATTTTCTGTTCGTATATTCATATTATAATATAAACTATTTATATGATAGAATTAAATAAAACTACCAGGTTTAGTTCAATATTAAACATCAAATATCGTAAGATGTTATTAAAATGCATTATGATAATTAATAACATAGACCTCAATACGAGGAACCATAAAACAATCCGTAATGCATTTAATTAGTTTATCTTCAAGGCTAGTAATTTCACAAGCGGTTAGAGAATATGTTGCGTCAACTTAACGACTTGTCTATCCAAACGTAATATGTGTACGCTACATAGTAATATATCTTGACTTTGCCTTCCCTTTTAAAACGGATTAATAAAAAAGTAGGTTTTGAATTAGAATCGAATTCAATCATAGTCGATCGAGGGAATCCTATTCCCTTTAGAAGTTATGATGTATTCCAAGGGATCTGAGCATTAAGACGATAGATGGCGTAAATTGTTCCAATGCGCATTTTTAATTTCTCTGCATAGTGAAGTTATGATGTATTTTGTATTATTAGTAAATAATAACGATATGTTCTTAGTAAGTTTCTATTTATTTTCCAAAAATGTTTAAAAGTATGAAGATACAATATTGTAAAATCTTAGTTCTACCGTCTACGTCGTAATCGGTTAGCGATTTCAATATATTAAACAGACTACAATATATTATCATTGTATCAAGCTGGATTAGGATAGCATTTCAAAATTTTTGATATTATCTATGGTTATCGCTTACTAAATTCATTTCATCACTTGTTAGTGTGGCTGTGCTCAGCCTTCACCTTTCTCATATCTTGAGAAATCTCTCGAATTAAAATGAGTAAATTTTGTAACAGTGAGGTAAACAGAATCCTTCAAGCGTCTAAACTTAAAACTCCGCCTAGAAATAACTTAAAAACGTATGTTGTATGTAAGAGAGTATTATTATGTATTTATCTTCGATGTTCATTGCAACTTGTTAACTGTCAGCGTTAATCTAAATCACGATAAAATATTCTTTAAAGGCTACCAGATTATCTATTATCCATGAAGTAGTAGCTGAAATGTGTCTTCGCTTTGTCTTATTTCGGAGTTACGACTACCAAAGAGTATATTATTTACTGGACTCAAATAACATTTAATAAAGACCTGACTGACGGCTGATATATGATAATGACGTTTTTAACTTATAAACATTTTATAAACTGCAATTCAAAAAGGAATAAAAATATTTATTGACGTAAAGTGTAATACACACATTTACACAGAAAAACATTCGTATTTTGACATTACGATTATGGCAGCACTTTCTTTTGCAATATTAGGATATGATAAAACGTCGCTCATGAAAGTGAACATATCGTAGGGTGTAACTTCCGGAAATAAACTTCAATCAGTGTAGTATTTCTCGTCGTAATATATTACGTAAAGTCCCGCAGTTCCCCAGTTAAAGGGCACACATTTTGCGTCTGTCACTCAGTAAAAGTATTTCTCTTAGTAGGCGGATCTGCTGTGCCTTCCCAACCGATTTTTCCCAAATTCGGTAAGTGCAAAGTATGTTCTGAGACGTTTATATTTCTATGATATTATTATATGTCATGTATTGGGAGTGTAACTCAGCACTTAGCGTCACACTTAATTCTAGGGTCATATTTCTTTTTAGTGCGAAGAATATAAAAAATGTGATGGCAGGTATCACACAAGGCTTCATGGGCGCTATATGGATCTTGGTCTCATATTGCATCCGTTTCTTTGATTATTTTTTATTTCGAGTTCGTGCATAGCCGTGGATCGAACCGACGACCTCAGGGAGTTGATTCACGCGCCGAAGCTTTTACGTACTTGCCTATAAACAATAATATTATAAGAAATAGGTACAGTTTTTCTAGATATATGAGGCCTAGACCAAGGGCTATAGTGGCACTGTTTCTATAGCATAGATATTAATATTTTACCTAATTATACACTAGGTTATAACACTGCAATAAATTTATTTAAAGATAGAATAATGCAAATGTTTTTAACCACAGCCACCACGAGTCAATGCGAACTGTGATTGTAAATATTAGCTTACATTGACTTGTATTTTGTAGCGTATAACATTGACATTAATAGGTATTTGTTTTGCCATAATATTTCACAAGCTCGGAAGGCGTACTCAGTTGCTCATAAGAAATTAAGAGTTTAGTTATTTATTAAAGAAAAAATTAATCATCATTCCGGATTTCATTAATTTATATGTTATTTTTCGCATTTTATTTATAAATTAATAATTAGCATTATAACAATTTAATCGGACGTATAAAGATCTTTACTATGCTTCTTTAAATTAGTCTCGTTAATCAAAAAATACATTCCATATCAGGCATCCCATCATCCCATTTGACCCTCCTTTTAAAAGAACGCGTTTTGGCCAATAAATTTTTTGAGTTGGACGGTACCAGCCATGATCACATATATATTATGATTGGAATATATCGATCGAAGCAGATTAAGGGTTGTATCTGCCGCATACTTTTTCAGGGATTACGATTAACTATCAAATAGCGTAAGTAGTAGTAAAATGTTGTTAGAAATAAGTACGTAAGATACTTATTGCTTGCGACGAGTGAAACAAACAAAATATTTTAAGTAAATTGAATAAATTAAGCTCTTTAATAATATGAGATTAACGTTAACATTACAAAATGGCCTTATTTGCCAAAAAATTAATTCTTGAATGTTACTTATGTAATGACTTTGCGACCTACATTTGATCTTTCACTGAGTCGAGTATCATTTAATGTTACTTCATATAAATACTATCGAAAATTCCGATGACTGATAATAATTGTGTATTGTACAATTGTGTGTTAATAAGTTCAGAGTTAATTAAGTTCCTTCTTTTGTACATTGAAGAAATATATTTCTCAGAGATTAAATTTCGACGACTATTTTTTCGTAATATGTATTGTATTAAACAATTATGTTTTATAACCCTTAATTTTATTTTAGAGTTAAATACCATTTAATGCTGCTGTATAGTTTTTTCAGTTTTTTTTAAATATAATTAACGAGGTTGCTTAAAAGTCTTAACTAAAATAATATTTTTTGCACTTACGTGATTAATATTTTTTTTTTCATTTAAAGAACAAGGTATGTTTAAGTGTGTTGTGCTTTTCAAATAAAATACTGTAGAAACATTATAATAACACTTACGTATTTCAATTTCTTCCTTTCCCGATAGTGTGACTTGAGATAAACTTAACACCACAGCACTAACACTCAATAGGTATTGTAAAGAATACATTTTATATTTTAACGTAGCTTTGGGCACGTAGATGTTTGAGCAACTGTTTTGAATGCAGTCTCACTTGTCACTTGCTGAGGTGTGCGAAAGTATCCCTACCGTTGTATTGCAAAACATTGTAACCTCTGTGAGAGAATAAAACGGGGATTATATATTTTTTATAGTATAGGGGCAAAGGAGCCTACGGGACGCCTAAAAGGGGCAGTCATCATAGCCCATGGACACTTTAATCGGTGCGTTGCCGGCTTTTGATGGAGGGTCCCTTTTTTTAAACAATTGTAGGGCGTCCCAGGGAGACGATTCCACAGTTCGTACAAAAATATTGCATGGAGCGGACAGCGGAAGAAATCAAGGTTATACGGATGAAATCTGGAGTTAATACGGCGTACGGTGATGAAACGAGGCAGGAGGGATCAACCCAAACTCTTCTCAACCCAAACGTTCGCTTCAGAACACTTTTTAGAAGACGCATAGAGACGCAATGTCTCTGCATAGAGAAAGAAAATTAAGCCGATCAGTAATACAGAGATAATATGAACGTCATTTGTTTTTATGTAAAAATCTACTAACTAAACGTTTTTATTACGAAACGTAAAACGTTTAAACGCCTGATGCTTTTTAATTATCTCGGAAACCTTTCAAGTTCGTTTAGCAAGTACAAATTGGGTCCAAGCGGAAGTCTTCTCAATGAGATGTAAAAGTCCTTTTAGTCAGGCGTAACTAGGCTATTAAGGATTTAATTTTTTTAAAAAACATTGTGAACGCTAGTCGTTTATTCATTAACTGAGCCCTGACTCAGAATTCATCTAACGATAAATGTTAACACAAGCTTAATGTCAATTTGTTATTAAAATTATCTTCAAGTTAATTTTTTTTTTTTTTTTTTTTTCGTGGGGAAATGCGTTACGCATACCCTCCCGCGGCACGGTTGACCTTGGTGGGGGTTATGGGGACTCGCACAACAGTGCATACCCACTAAAGCCCCACGGCGCCACCAGCAATCGCCCGGGGCAGGACACGGTAACAGCGTAGCCTTGTCC
Source organism: Pieris melete (assembly GCA_963693345.1). Taxonomy (NCBI): domain Eukaryota; kingdom Metazoa; phylum Arthropoda; class Insecta; order Lepidoptera; family Pieridae; genus Pieris; species Pieris melete. The sequence goes on along the minus strand of CAVNZK010000032.1, from coordinate 3,923,749 downwards.
GCATCCAGCCACGCGATCAGCCGTTAGTATCACGGTCCTCTACGGCCACAAATGATGTGGAATGGACCTTGGCACAGCAAGGGCCTTTCACATCGGCCAATTCACCCTGTTCTTAAAGCTGGGGGAGGTCGGGCACGATGCTTGCAGGGATGCGTCAACATCCCTTCTTTTCGACGCATGAACCCCTGTTCCCCCGCTGGAGCAACTGCGTGCCCAGGATTACACACGGGGTTGCACGGTGCAACGGCGGCGCTGTGGTCTCCTACGGCGACGCGGGTGGGCTGCAGGATCATCCTCCCTGGCCCTCTCCGCCTCTTCCTTTTGGTGCATGACGGCTTCACAGAATCTCTGGAAGATTTCTTCAAGTTACTTAGACCAACATCCCATGCATTTTTCAATCTTAGTGAAGCACTAATTTTCATGTGTTTATGTGTGTATGTGTATATAACTTAACATTAACATATGGAAAGACGAAATCATAGCTGTAGCGAGCAATAGAAGTATAGATACAAAGCTGAATGGCACAAACTTAAATATCCTTATACCCAAGATGGGGTTCCAAATTTGAACTTTATAAAACATTCTTAATTAAATTTTAAATAAGTTTTTTTTTAATTCTGGGAATCCAAGAAACAATTTTAAAAATTTGCATCCGACCCAGGCTTGAGTTCGCCTTCTAGCGTCAAATTTCAAAGGAACTGAGTGATCCTCTTTGTAAATCTGAATTCCACAACTTATTAGGTCACACTTCAATTACAGACCGCGCGAGGTAGATGGCAGTGGGGAATAGGGAAGCCGGTCATTGGCTTAATGCTTATCCTTCGCCAAACACTGGCACCCTTTTGGACCCTGAATCACGTCGCATTGCTATCAGCCTTAGCTTAGAAGTTCCCATATATACTCCCCGTAAGTGTCCGTGTGGCTTTGTAGTAGCCGTGGACACCAAGAGCACAGCCCTGCGATTCTGTAACTCACTTTTCGAACTCACACAGCGGTTTTTGCATCGGCGGTCGCTCTCAAATCAGTCGTGAAGCAGTCATTTTATGATTTGGCATTCTGATAAACAATAAACAACAAGCTCCCACCTTTTCAGGTCGTTTTCTTTTCACGCCGCTGTCTCCGTCAATGTTCAATGCTTGCAGCGATGCCTGTTGACAACAACTTTCACAGGCGCTAATTAAAGATTTAAGTTGGCGCCTGGTAGATAGTAGCGGTGACTCCAAAGCTGGTGCTTTCCTCGTAATACAGCGAGGAAATACTGCCTGCATTAAATATACACTGCCACCAAGACCAAACGTTTTAAATTTCTTTTAATTATTATTATTATGTAGATTAAGAAAATTGTAAATATCGTATATTTGTGTGTTGGAAATAAATACTATAATGGGAGAAATGAATAAGTTGTTCTGTTCTATATGAAATTTTTATTTCCTTATATCTATATCATTTTAATGATATATAATTTACTTAATATTAATTGTTTCTAATTAAAATTATAATCAATAGGTTATATAATTCAATTAATCAGTAATTTCAACTTTAAAATTATATGATTAACATTGGTCTTTTTTAAAATCTGATATAACGATTATAATAATAATTAGCAACCGCGTACATCTATTATATTTATAATACAATATATATTTTACGTATACATCTACTATGTAGACTAAAATATGACCTAACTTTATTAAAAATAGGAAATTTGACATTCATTTATAAAAACAACAGTGGAACTGTTGACCGTATCAGATTTTATAAGAAAGAGTATAAGATAAAAATAGATTTCTGTCAAAACCGGGTGTAGTTCATTCGAAATAGAACAAAACCATACACCTTACACAACCATATAGCACCTTTTTGATTCTCATACAACTTATAATCTAAATAACTATATTAACATGAAACTATTCTTCTTCCTCTTCCTCCTCCTCCTCTTCGTCAGAAATCCAGTCATCGTAAGGAATTTTCGCAAGGATCCTATCTAGGAATCTTGACATCTTTTCAGCGAGGTCTCGTTTAAGTTCTGGTTTCATTTCCTTAAGGAGTTCTTGAGCATTTGTATTGATGAACAAGTTCAATGCTGCCTCTGTAATTATTAATGTTTCATTACACATCCCCCCTAGTAATATTATATAAAAGAAGAACATTGGACGTTGTCAATACATTTTCGTATATGGGAAGTCATATAAAAGAGAAAGAAGTATAAAGCTGCCGCCCATGGGAGAAGAATCACATCATGGGAAAAAACAAAGCACTATCTCTAGCTCTCTTTATCTTAGAAGCTGTGACGCGTCTTTTCATAAAAATAAATTTTCTTGAGTTTTTTATATCGTAAAGTATCATAGTCGTAGAGCTACGATGGCATTTCTTCTCTTCTCACCACTAAAATCTATCGGAGTCATGTCGAGACTTTTGAGCTATATGAAGTGTATACTGGACGATAAAAAAAGAAATATTTTAGAAAGAAAAAATATCGGAGTTACGTACGTAGTACACTACTGCTGTGATCCAAGTTCTCAACACCCATTTGGATGTCCTTCACGGAGAAGTCCAGTTTGAGCTGCTGCAGCTTCAGGTAAGTGCGGCCTTTGCGAGTGTAGGGAGCACCACGGAAGTATACTTTGGCTTTAACTCCGTCTGTAAATAAGGATTAATTGTTTCTCTTGCTTCTAAATACCATAATGCCATGTGCACTGCATTTTTCATCTAATTTGTTGAACCTGCGCTGCGATTTTCGAGTCATATGTTCTTTACAAATCATTTAAATAATCCCCTTAGGCTTTGCTTATACAGGCTTGACTAGAGACTTGTGTTAGAAGCGTTTATAATGGCTTGTAATAGTGCACAAAACTAAAATAGTATTAATAATGAAATTATACCTATTAATGTAGTATGATTTTGAAATACGACTTTAAACTCACGAGGTAGATTTGCTTTGCTGTTCTATTTTTTTATCTATTCGCTAGGCTACCCACCGTATTCTCCCCAGTAGTCTCCACCACCTGAAGCCCTGACGAGTAGCAGTACTCCAGAGGAACGGTAACGGGCCTTAGCACTGATGTGAGGGCCGAAAAGTGTTAGTTGGAACTGGTGGGTCTCTAGGTCTGATCTGAAAAATAAGACATTTATTGATATACTGTATAATTCGGCGATATGCCAAACATTTATTAAAGGCGTTTGGTCAGGATTTTTATTCTTAGATTGGATGGAAGGCAATTGGAGAAACATTTTATTCATAACCGTCTCCTAGGCTTCAAATATCTATTAAGTTTTTTGTCTTTGTCGCTCTCGTGTCATATCGAATAAATGTCAGAGAATAGTAATAATAATTTAATAATAAAAGTTTTAAACGCTTGGTCCCTTTGGCAGTGTATCTTTAATGCTAGCAGCATTTCCTCGCTGTATTGTGATGTTCCATGAGCAAGGAGCTCTGGTACTATTATGTTAATTAGTTTTGTCATTGATTACAAATATAAATTGAAGGTTAAATTTCTACAATCATCTAAGTTTGGTGATTCACAACATTGTTTAGAGTGACTAGTACTGAGACACGGCTTTGTGTGATTGAACTGTGTGTCAATCTACGTGATTGGAATAAATTATTTACATTCCAGGAGTTAACGGAGTTTTCTTTATAGCTTCTTAATTATTCTTATTTCTTTTTACAGTTCGATGCTCAAACAAATGATCATATAAGAGGTGAATATTACTGTTCTGCTGTTATATGTGAACTAAGGATTTGTCGCTCGCTCAGACTATTCTATAGACTCTCAGGTCACTACGAAATAGGAGAGCTTGATATTTCAGAAAGCTCGAAAGTTTCGGCACTAAAAAGGCACCAACCACACTACAAGAATACAATCCTAAGCAGTTTACACGGCAGAGGTGCTATTGATGGCTTGGAATTAAAGCTATTTAGACCCATAGCGTCTTTTTTCTATGGTAATTCTATAAATATAAGATTCAGTTTACCTATAAGCAAAGGACAGGTAAACTAAAGCTGTTGGAAAACTGTAAAAAGTGAAAATTTCCAGAAACAAATTTTGTTTAAGAAATTTATGAGGTTTATATAATGTTCTGGTTTTCGTATATTGTCAAACATTTCTAACCTGACATTGGTGATGGTCATATTGTTGGCTCCAATTGCATGGATATCCTTGAAAGTCGCTCGGTATCCATCAGGGCCACCTCCAAGTGCGATAGACAACTCATCGATGACGATTTCGTCTGACTGTAATCAATATGAAGTATACAAAAAATAATTTTAGTAACTTGCGTATGTAATTGTGTATTTGCATTGTTTATACTTATGGAAAATCTTAATTTTGTAACGCGTTACCGCCACCGCTGTCATGTTTTTGTAATAAACAATTTACTTGGACATTTGTTTATTTTTGGTCTTAACCGGGAATCGAACCCGAGACCTCTTGACATGCTCGATGCTGATGTTCGACTGCATCTCTTGAGGACAGTTCAAACACACAAAGTATGGTTTAACTTAAATTAATAAATGAATTATTTTCGATATTATTCTTTATAACATTGATTAAGAAATTACCTCATCTAGTCCAACTTCCGGTGCTCCACTCTTCAGGTAGTTCAAAAGGTTGTTAAAACTACGAAGTAGACACGCATCAACATTTGGATCTCGTTTTGAACATCGCCCTCCGAATATTTCTACAAAAAGTAAATTGTTAAATAAAATAAAAATATCCTGTATTCGAGTACCACATAATCAGGATAACATTAAGTCCACTTGTCTTATCCTCGCCAGCATTTTCCAATCTTCCTCGCTATCCCTTTTATTCCATTGTACCTTACAGTAAAACATTTTTATATGTGTCTCTACTCTTATAAGAGATATAGGTAGAAACAGATAGAGATATTGGTGAAAACAGGAATGAATTCCGTGCAGTTTTTGAGTAAATTGTCAGATAGACGCGGTGGAGGACTTGTCTTTTTATAATATAAAAGATAGACATGTGGTATCGCTGAATTTTTTATATGCAATATCAAGCTCTACAAATTTTCCCTAGAAATCTTTTTTTAAGTTTGACTACACCTTCAGCAGTAACGTACAGTAAAAAAAATATATCTCAGTTCCTATTTCAAAAAAAATTAGAAAATTGATCGATAGCCGACCAAAAAAGAAACAGTTAACTATTATCTGTAGGCATTAATATCAGCTGTTTCGCGCTTTCTATGTCCTATTAGTATGCGTCTGCGCACTGTCCGCATAACGGTACCGAGTAACAGTGAAAACAATAAACAATAGGAACCTTCAGATAAATTTTATCTGGACGTGAAAATCTGATGTTTCTCTTCTTTAATGAATAGAAAAGGGTCGAAGTCACACAATTGTAATATTAATGACAGTATAATTATTAGTTTTAAATTTTTCTTCTACTAATAAATAGTATAATACAGTAGGTATACTTTTGTAATTTGCAAGTTTCATAACTAAAATTATTTTAATCGAAGATTCATATATCGTAAATAGTTTTAATAATATTTAAAACATTATGCGCAAGTGGTAAAATATAATAAACACGCAATAAATCTGTGTTTATTTATTATATTGCGGTATCTCGCCTTTATCCTTATTATTTACATAAAATATTTATACGCTTTGAAAAGCAAAGGTACCTACAGAAATATAATCATTTTTAGGATTAACGTATTAAATTATTCTATTCTGTCGCTATATTTCAAAATCAAAGGTAATTTATTTACAAATATTATGTATGAGGATTGTTAGAAAAATCAGAAATGTTTTTAGTTTTGTTGAACGAAGGACTTAACGTTTAATCAACTAGCACAAAATACTATAAAAATATAACATTTTAAGCTTTTAAAAACAAAATCTATTGAAAAAATATCGCGCACATATCAAATTCGAAACTTGTAAGACATCTTATATTCTCCACATAACATTTGTAGACTGACCTACATAAATTAAAATAACTTTTATTATTCTGACAGTAGGTTATAACTTTAAAAAATAATTAACAATCGCGTTAAATTAAGAATTATTTCAATTTTTTCTAAAATTTTTGGTCAGATTTTCTACTGACGTGGGCTAGACTGTAAATCGATGTCATATCTACAAACGCGTATTTATATGTGCTGTTATAGTGGTTATTTGCATAGTCTTTATCAATTCTTAGTAATGGCGAATGACTGAACATTAATATACGAAATATTAGTGTTATAATAAAAATTACGACTTTGTTTAATTTCAAAAATTAATATAATATATTCAAAAATGTTGGGAAAACACAAGCCTTACAATGTTTCGGTTTAAGTTACGAATATTAGACGTTAAACGTTTTGTGCTGCAACGAAAGTTAATGTAAATAATCCACCTGTTAAACGGCAGGACTTTAGCTTTTTAAGTGCAAAATACAGGCAAGTCAGTAGTGTATGTTAGGGAAAACGCAGTCAGAAGACCAAGCCATAAAAGTTTTTATGAATGTTCATAACCAACGGTTTCTTATTATTTCGCTGGCTTCATATAATAAATAGTATTCGTTGTATAATTATAGTTACAATATGAAATGTTTATACTTTAATATCAAGTCGTAGTCGATATATAAACTTTGACGAAATAAATTATCACAAATGTATGAATTTGACATATTATATTTGTTGCGTTCTTGATCCGTACAAATAGTTAAATATTAACACTTAATATATTCAGACGAAGGTTAAAAGTAAACAAAAAATTACTGACCTATGTGACTTAACTATTAGCAAATATTATTGAATATATAATGCATCGTGACGTCTTTGACAAATATTTTGTCGTTAGAATAATTGAACAGAAATAATAATGTGAATTTATTTTGAACTCCTTGAAACTAAAAATTTAACTAGAGCTGCGATTATTATCTATGGTTAAAATATTTAATTACGTGATTATGATATTTTGCTAATTATTTACTTTATATGTAACATTTCACAATTACCGTCAATAGCCATATAATTCCATTGTGATATAAGTGAAGTCATTGTAAGCTGTGTGTTAAGATTAAATGATTCGCTTTTACTAAATTACATATTAAAAAATTAAAACAAGTTCACCATAGATCGAATCTTTTCTTTATTAAATTTGTTGTTATATGGGCAAAAAAATGCGTAGTTGTGTTGCCGATGAATATAATTTAATACAGTAGAACCTCGATAACGTAAACCTCGGTAACATAAAAACCTCTGTTACTTCAAAAAATACTATGTTCCCTTACCATCAGAGCCCAAAACCTCTATAACTTAAAATACGCAACCTCTATAACTTAAATAATAATCTCTGTATAGGCCCTCAGTAACTAAAAGAATTGTTTCCACAACCTCTATAACATAAAATTGTTTGTGAATGAGTCATTTCGAAAGAGTGTCAAAACAAATGGTTTCGGTATTTATTGCTTGCACGTGTTTAAAACGGGTTTCAAAGCTTTGCGGCGGTTAGCTTTGTGACAACGACTTACTTGCATCATAAGTTAATGTGTTAATGTATTCTCCTCACTATTTGTCATTGAAAATCAAATCGATTCAGAAACAGTGAATTTTTTAAAACAAAAGAAAATCACAGATTTTTTTAAGTAGACTAAACCTTTAGTTGTTGTTTTATTTTTATGTAATGTAAGTAATGTGAATAAATATGATTACATATTTAATTTTCCATCCTTCTGATACATTCAAGTAAAAATGGGAGCAAGGGTACATAGAAACATGTACATACCTCTATATTAACCTTTACCTAACATAGAACCTTGATAACTTAAAACCTCTATAACATTAAATATTTTGTGTTTCCCTTGGACTTTATCTTATCGAGGTTCTACTGTAACAAGTCCAGTTGTGTGATTTTAATTTTGTGAAATAACTAATATTAACTAACCTGAGAATTATGAATCACATAGTTACAATAATTATTAATCTATAATTGAAGGTATGAAAATAATTGACGATCTCAAGTAAATTTAGACAAAAAGTTAGCTTTCTGTAAAATAATTGCATAACATCATCTAAAGGTTTCAGTAAATTAGTCCGTAAAATATTACAACTAAATTTAGTGCTGAAATATGCAAATGTGTAGAATGGCGATGTTATATTGGGAGCTTTGGACATATTGTTTTTCAAATAGCACAAGGCTTGTCGCAATTGTCATAAATGTTTATTGGGCACTAAACAAATTACGATTTGTATATGTTGAATACAAAATAGGGATTATGTCGCTTAAATGACAATAAATATTGTACTATGTCCGGGGATTATCTGGACACCTGGTTACAATAAAATCCGAGTTCCAGAGAGAAATATGCATCAAGCAGTTCTAAAATTGTAGATACGTTACTCTTTGAGCCCCGTCTGGGTCACATACACTTTATCGGCCCGATTGGTGTATATCCTTTATTATTTCAATAAAGGATATACAAGGAATATATATATATATATAAGGAAGTTGGTTTTTATTTAGAAATATTTGCTTACAATTATTAGATTAATAGGACCCGGATTTTAAAACTAATCGCTTATGGCCTAATCCTTTGATTTATATCGTTTAAAAAAAATATAATCGTTTTTTAACTATAAGAAAAGCGTCATTATTTTTCCATCTATGTTACATTAGTCCAAGATTATACAGTGATTACGAGTAAACATCCCATATTACTTAATACGGATATTTCTCTTACAAGAACATTTTATGTAATAATGTATATTACTACTGCCGCATACGTCGAGATATAAAAAAAACTAAATAACTAAAACTTAATCAGTCTAATTGCACTTTAACCAAAGTGCTCATCCTTCACTTTCCATCACACCGTAAATACAATTTGACAGAAAGAGACGAAATAGTACTGATTGAATTTTTAAAAATAGTGGTAACTTTATAACTGACAATCCGACGAAGAAGTTAAAATTGTCTTCGAAATTGTTACTGTTAATTTCATATGCAATAATTTTAAAAATTTCACATTATTCTTGGCTTGCTAAACTAAGAAATTAAAACTCTGCCTATTTTGGTTATAAGCCATAGAATAAATATTATAATTTGTTTACTGTCTACAACTCGTGAATTTTGAAGTATAGTTAGAATATTTCTTCCTGATCCTACTTTATTGGTGAAATCTTTACAGATATTACAACTTTCTTTTTTCTACAAAAAGTTGAAGCTAGATAAATGTTAGTTGCATTCTTCAAAAAACTTACGTGAATTTGATTTGCTCGGTGTGATCACAGCAGCGAGAAACAAAAATAAAATTTGATACGACTTCATTGTACTACGTTTAATAGAATCCAGAGATAACTTTCCAAGCGTGCGCCAAGTTCTGTCTCCGGCACTGCAATGTTGGGAGTTTGCGTCGTTGAACAACTTCTACTTTCCATAACATGGTGAGACCGGCGACCTGACAGTCTGTCATCGAGTTATATTTTATTATAATATAATTATTTACTTTGTGATTCAATCAGGTTTAAGAGGTCTTTGAACTCTCCAGTGACAAAACCATACTTTTTGAAAAATTCGTTTTTTAAATCGGAAAACGTTTCCTTAACTCCCGTTAAAGCCTTTTAAAAATGAGATCAACAAAACGGATTGTCTGATAAGAAACCAGCTTTCAATATGAGGAATACACCGTTATCTACCGGTTTGGCGCCACGAAGACTTTTGTTGGACTAACACGATTTTTATAATAAAAAGCTTTTTTAATTACTGTTAGTATTCTGTGGGCCTTAACCAATAAAGCAAGATAATATCGACTCCGTATATTTTTTATAGAGGTTAACTTACGCATTTACGTTTAGTAAAGTAAAGATTATAAAAAAATATTTTAAGTTTAAGTTTTTGATATTTCTTATTAAAAAAAACTGTAAATTTTACTGACATTAGTGAACTTAAGAGTTTATTTACAATGATAAGTATTTATTTTATTATCTTGAACCAGAATGGAACTTCATGGAACTTCCTTTGTTGAAAAAGGATTTGTTTAAAATAGCAAATACCTTAATAGATCTTATAAACGTGACATTGGTCAGTTATATACTAGATATTTTATCTTATTAATATACTCGTAATTAAAATCGTGCATGTTTTCTACCTATATAATAAAAAAACTAACGGACTTTACTTAAATATTTATATAAATTAAATCAATCAATCCTATTTGGAAAGTACATACATAAAAATAAAAATATAAAATATTACGTATGTAATAATCATATAGAATTAGAAAGGTGATACGTAGGATTTGATTAACGCACACTAATTTGTTTTATACGTTTAATTTTTCACTCCGGTCATTAACTATATACTCGTATGTTGTGATAAATATAATTTTATTAAAAATTGAAGAAATCATCTTCATCGAACGGTTCTTCTTTATTATCTGAAACCAGAGCGGATAGTTTAAAGCCACCCTCTTGCATTTGATCCACCTTTGGAAGTTCTTCTTTGATAACCTCTTCTACATTTATTTTGTCCAACTCCTGTTGAACCTTCTCTTTTATAGGTGTCTCCAAAGCATCCATTATTTGGTATCGGAGGAGATTAGGGAGTATATTAACTGCAAATTCAACTACATAATCTAATGTACCAGCTCCATCGAATCGCACTTGTATGTTACCAACTTCTAGGTTTAAATCTCTGAATTCTGGTTTCTTTCTAGTATCAAGGGGTTGTGCTAATATTACTCTTCCGCTTATGTATTCAACCGAGAACGAGGCACTTCCTGCCCTTGATAAAAGACCATTTATTGCTGATATATCCCAAAGAGTATTACCCTGGAGTCTCTGTGTCCCGACTTCAAAATCGGCTATGACGGTATTATTATCCATTATTAAAGATATATTTCCTACTCTGTGGAACGATGATATTCCTGCTACCCATGTGTGAGTTAAACTAACTGTGAAAATACTGACAGTGGTATTATAATCTTTTATTTTGTAAGGATCCATTTCTAAATCTCTGACCTTTTTCCTAGCGTCTGCTATGACCATATCTAACGGAGATATTGAATTTGGAAATTGCATGTCCCCAGCTACCTCGTCGAGTTTCTTGTTAACCTCTTCTCTAGCTTTTGTATAGGCTTCTTTTAGTATATATGGTTTAATCGAGTCAAAAAGAACAGGGCCCAAAGAATTGACGACTCCTTGTAACATTCCTCCAAAAAAGCCAGCATTTTGGAAGTTCATTGCTATGGTGCTAAACTCTATGTCAATATTGATATCTTGAGTTTTTAATTTTCCATCTCTCTCTACGCCGATGTTTGCTTTTGCTGTTATTTTTATTCCTGTGACGTCTACCGTGAAAGGTCCTTGAACCTTGCTCAGCCACGTTGTCATGGTATAGTTGCCACGGGCTTGTAAGTTATCGATGGCTAGTGCTGCATGTACCTGAAGTAAAAACAAAAAAATATTAAAAATTGCTTACAAAATGATACTGACATAATAGTTATTAAGATGTAATTACAAAATTTTGTTTTTTAAGAAAATCATGCACATATCACATTTATGGGTTTTCAGTCCTTTTCCCTGTTTAGTCTGAGATATAGATATATGATATTACGAGAATTTGGATATTGCAAATATTTTAACACAGAACTTTGTTTTCAAAACCGAAACCCAAAATGAATGGGGTCACGAAGGCCGTTTCTGGTCATTAACGGTAATATTAAAAGGACAGACGTTTTTAAAACCGGTGTAAGCAACATAATATTATACATACATATGTGTTTAGAACTAATCATAATTATAGTAGCAAGCGACTATTACGACAAAGATACTCAAAGGCGAGACCATATTTGACCTAGTAAATAATGATTATAATCGCGCAGCCCGTGCACATAACAGCATTAAAAGGAAATTAAAAATATCCTTAATGATTAAAATCATAACGGTTTAAAACTCTTTAAAACTCCTCACACTAATACCTCTGCAACCCCATATTAGTTATAAAAACCTTATGTAAGCTCGTTTATTGCACTTGTGTCATTCTACTAAAAAGTTAGTATTTTTCCAACTATGTTTTTTTCAATTATTTTTATTTTTACGTAGTTTTAGACATATAATTATTTATGTAGGTGAATATAAATGTCAATAAATAAACTACAGACCTCCATGGCTCCAATTTCAGCTTCTACGTGCAAAATGCGAAATTTGCTAATTCCATACACAGCGGTGTTTTTAAAGAACATAGTTCCAACAGAAAGTGAATGTTTCATGTCTGGTACGTAATATGGTTCTGGAATTTTAGCACCGGGTATTCCAACTGGGCTCGGTTTCTTAAAGTGCTCTAAAACCTGGAGAATGTAGTCACTCATCTTTTCTTCGCCCTCAGTAAGCTTAGATACTGTTGTTGTCTCGACATGAGATGCATCTAAAAACAAAATACTATTTTAGCTTTGGGAATTGTATTATTACTCCAACTTACATGGTTTATAATTTACGCTATCATCTGCGAATACTTCATCAGTTATTAACGTAACCTCAAACTACTCGTATATATCGTTTATCGTTCGATTAATATGGCGTAAATAACATCGAAACACAACTTTAAGCGGTCGTCTCCCAATTATTATCACAACATTAAATCACAATCATCACAAGTATAAAATATAAAACACCTTCACTGATTCCAAAATTGAATATTGCGTATAAAATAAGAAATTTCAACCACATTGTCGAAGTTAACGTATCCCCTTATTGAATGAACATCTCGACTGTATGGGGTCACAGTTTATCAGACTATTTCGTTGTATCAAATCAATTCTGGGTACTACGTACTCGCTCGTTATCTAATTGTTTTTATTTGTTTGTCGTCCTGTCTACCTAATTATTTGATGTTTACTCAGTACCTACGTTTTGTTTTTGTAATCCGGTAATGCGATAGGTGGGTTCGGATTCCTAATGCTTAGCAAACAAATTTCATATCTAGTTTTTAAAGATGACCGTATAGATTAATTTGGTCCTTGTTATTTTTCATTAAATTGCATACAAAGGGAGTCGATATTACTTTCAATAAGTAATAATCAAATCAGCCTAACCCAGGCGTAATTTTTTGAAATGTTTGAATAATATTTTTTTAAAGAGATTCTCTGTTAGTAACAGATTTAACTGATGAAAAAATAGACAACTCGAGTCTTCTACCCAATGTTTATACGTTTAGATATTACGCTTTCCTGTTTCCGAAGGAAGTCACACGAGCATGTAGCTCTGTAGTTCGTTACTTCATACATCATCAACCATATGGCTTAGAATGTACAATTTATAACCGTTTATAAGGACCGCGGTTCAATTCTTCGCTTATCCTATTTAATGTTTGGCATCCTAATTCCTAGCCGCGAATAAACTCCGTCCGAAATTTGATAACTGGTGTCTGTATTTAGAAGAATCTTGGTCTTGGTCTTTGGTCTTAAAAACACTTCAGATTTTACCATTAAAAGAAAACAATATAAATAACAAAATATTTTATTATAATATTTTTTACTGTTTTGTAAATACTATGCGCCTAGGTGACAAAGGTAAGCAAATCGTAAGCAATACATTAAAGTTACACTAAATTTTAAGTTAATGGGTGGGATTGTAATAAAAATAAATTATTAATTTATTAACTTAAAAATTAAAGAAATCGTCTTCGTCATACCGATTTTCTTCATGAGTTGGAAAAAATTGACTTAGATTAAATCCTTTTAATTGTAAATTATCTACTATTGGCAAGAATTCCTTAATGAGATCTTCCATATTGACTTCATTTAGCTCTCTTTGTATTTTAATCCGAACTAAGTCGTCCAAAGCGACGATAATTTGGTTTCTTAAAATATTGGGTAATATATTTATGGCCATCTCAACTACGTAGTCTATTGTTCCTGCTCCATCGAATCGTATTTGTAAATTACCAAGTTCAACATCTAGATTCCTGAATTCAGGTCTTTTTCTTGTGTCCAAAGGCTGTCCTAAAATTATTCGTATTCGGACGTAGTTGATTGAAAATGACACAGTTCCAACTTTTGTAAAGTATCCCTTGAATATAGATATTTTCCAATTTGTGGAACCTTGTATCTCTTGAGTACCGATGCTCAAATCGATTATTATTGTGTTATTTTCCATCTTCAAAGTGGTATTTCCATCGCGATAAAAAGAGGATAATCCTGTGAGCCTTGTTTGAGATAAGGCTACGTGAAACATACTAACAGAATGGTTGTAATTTTTTATCTTGTAAGGATCCTTCTCGAGAGCAATTACTTTATTTCTCGCCTTTATTAATATCATGTCAATGGGTGATATTGAATTAGGAAATTGCAGATCACCAGCAACAATTTCAAGTTTCTTGTTAATCTCTTCCCTTAGTTTCGTATAGGCATCTTTTAGAATATACGGCTTGATACTATTGAACAAAAATATACCCATTGAATTGAATAGTCCCTGTAAAAACATGGATATTATTCCCGAATTTTCGAATTGGACCCCAATGTTATTAAAACTTATGTCCATTGATATATTTTGTGCTTTTATTTTTCCGTCTGTATCCACTTCGAGTGAAGCTGTTGCAATTGATTTTATACCTTCAACATCGGTTTGGTAATTTCCGGGGTATGTTCTCAACCAGGTACTTAATACATATTTTCCCTTAGCGTGTACTTTATCAATTGATAGAGCAGCAGTAGCCTGAAATTAAGATAAATAATTTCTATCAAAACCATAAATTTACATAGCGTGACTGTTATAATATATTAAATAAATCTGCATTATTTTTCCTAAATAAAAATGTACTTATTATGTAATTATTCCCTAGATCAACGACTACTTTAAAGAATGAAAAGCGAAATCATAGCTTCCTGAATTCTATATAATATAAATTATTTTTTCTTAATTCTTTGGTTATTGTTTTCTTGGAGAAGGGAAGGTGCTCCTGTTCTTTCGACTTTAAGGGAAAATGTTCGATCTGTCTAACCACTGATTGGACGGACAGCTTAGGTCGAGAAGTTGTATATAACCTTTGCGTACGGAATAAATTTGATAGTGCGTTTTAGGGAATGTCATCGCAGAGTTTGTTGCCATAGATTGTAGATGGCGCTTCAATATTATTGTTTGGATACCCGTAACTGGATGTATATACACTATTATATTAAAGTACTAAACCAATACGACAATCTCGAAAAAAATATATTAAATACGTAAGATACACAAAATCGCTTCGGTGAACTCACTCTGCGAACATATAAAGATATCTAAAGTATCGGAGACAGCATTCAGTAAGCGCAACGTCTTTGTTACCGGGGATCTGTGCAACAGACTGGTTCTGTCCCATGGAATCGCAAACAACCTTGTCCGTCGCCTTTGCCTAGGTACAAAGAAGCCGAGTTCTTGGAGAACACTTAGGTTACTCATAATTATATAATGTAAATATGATAGGCAGAAAACGTTCAATAGGTCTCATGGTTTACCTCCATTTTACCGGCTTCAACATTAATATAGAGCACACGAAATTTACTAATGCCATATAGAGGAGTATTTTTAAAGACTATGGATCCTCCAAGAGGCAGACTCTTCTTTATTTCTGGAACATGGTATGGGTCGGGTATCTTCGCCCCGAGAAGGCCTACGGGATCTGGCTTCTTGAAATGATCGATTGCGTTTGCGATGAATTCGCTTAACCTCTCTTCCTCTTCAACAGTGAGTGAGCTTTTAGTAACGGCATCTAGAAATACATTTGTTATTTATTGTGGGAGCCATTTCTGCATTAGACACTGCCTTTTTTATTGGTACAGTTGGTAATGTCAAAGCATTGAATACAAGATTTTTCACGCACTATTGTAAAACGGATTTCTGGTAATGTATTACCATAACAAAGTTAAAACCACAGTTGTATTAAATTAATAAATCCTCTTATTTGGAACATAAATGTACCTTGAGAGTCCCCGGAATGAAAATAATAAAATATAAGAAAAAATCCTAATTTAGACCACATTCCGACAATTCCACTTCACTAATAAATATCATCTAAATAACTCGGATTACTAATTTGGCAGAGCAGAGGTCAGCGTTTTATCGTAAATACTGTGACGTACCTTCATACTTATCATGAGATTCTATAACAATACATCAAAATAGGGAGTTTTGATTACATTAAAAGTGGAAATTTTTCTACATAATATGTATGTGTGTGTGGTGTTAGTTTCGCCGGTAGGTAAAGCTGTAATGTTTAGCTTACTCGGCATATTTGATCTCAACTCTTAAACATATCTTGCCAGTACTTCTCGTCCGTTCTACGGCCTTGACTTGAGAACTGGCAGTAAATGTAAAATTAGAAGCATTTAATATGTATTTATTTATTGACTCATAAGTGTACATTGTGTTACCTAAATAAATAAATGATTTTGAATTTGAATCTATCACTCATACTTTTTACCAATTACGTGTTGACAATAATAATTATTTCAAGAAATTAATGAAATCAAATGTAATGTTGTGTTCACAATTACCTACAGCGCATTATGTACACACACTTATTTAAAAATTCAGGTAAAAATAACTTGTAATGTTCAGTGCGATTACTATTATAAACGTAACTTAGCTGCGTTAACATTGAACGGATGTGAAGGTAGCAATATGGAGGCTTCAATAATAGTCATTAATCAAATTAGTATTCTCTTAATAATTAATCTTTTAGATAGACTTATAGAGATTACCTTCAATTTTACATAAGAAATACAGAATAGTAATATTGTATTTAATAAATAACATTCAGTACAATTAGTGATAAATGTTTTTTTAAGGTAATAGGAGGCAAACGGGCAGGAGGCTCACCTGATGTCAAGTGATACCGCCGCCCTTGGACACTTACATTGCCGGAAGGCTCGCAAATGCGTTGTCAGCCTTTTAAGAATTGATACGCGCTTTTCTTGAATTTAATTGAAGTCGAATTGGTTCGGAAATACTTCAGTGGGCAGCTAGTTCCACATATGTCTTTTAGTGTGAGAGTACAATATTTATAAACCTTCTGTGCGTATGTTTGCAATTAAAATCCTATGCGCTCCGACAGATTTTTAGTGAAAGATGATTCTTAGATCAGACAATACCAAAAGCGAGGCGAGGTGCTCTTAATCACGTCTTAATTATTAGTTTTCAAATTTTGTTTTTGTATTATATAAAAACAACACACAAGAGCACTAAAACAAACTCAGAAATGTTGCCAGTGATGTGTTGCGGGACCATTTGTCTACGCTTCGATTTTCCCTGTCATGTGCATTAGGGAGATAATTAATTACGCACCAACCGCACTGCGGTGTAACGTAACGTTAAACAATTGTTAGTACTTTTGTTTTCACATCAAAAAAAAACGCGACTAAAGAAACTATATGACGCAAACATATCCAGAGTTTTAATTGATCCAAATCAAACGTTGTACATCTCGCTTCGCTCTTTACATTTATTCTCACATAATATTTTTGATTCATACACATCGGAAGTCAATAATATCCTCATCCTATACAAGGTTGGCGTTGAGTATTGATCTTGACACTAAAACCTTAATGACGCTTGACTGAAGATATTATTGAAAACCTAGGTCACCATTGTACCTATAATAATCTGTTTTTTTTTATAGAAACGGGGAGCAAGCGGGAAGGAGGTTCAGCTGGCTGGCAAGTACATAGCCGGTCAATTAGGAATTGGCTCATCTTGAAGGACCCTAAGTTTCCATACCAGACCATAACCTCTCTTTTGCTCAATGGTTTAGCTTTTACGAGTTAGTAAAGGTACACAGAGACAGGGACCAAACGTTTTATTTCTTTTTAGTGTTTTTTATTTTTTTTTAATTATATTTAGCCTAGCCTAGGTTAAAAAGACGGGGAAATCCCAATAAGTCCTAATAAATCAAAAAGAACCAATAAGTCTATTTTCAACCAACTAAAAATCACCACAAGACTACAATTATATGTACATTTTTATTTTATTTATTATTTATTTATTTATTATATAATGATCGTAAATAGAAAGAAGTTGGTGTGGTGGAAACACAAACTGAACACAGTTTTTCTGTCCACCAGGTCGTCAAACTTATTTAAATAATTAACTTATTACATACATAGGCCAGTGACATACTATACAATATAACATTTTTACCATTAAACCATCAAAATTGCACGAACAACGTAATAAACAAATTGAAACATTGTCGCTCCTCAGTTAGCCGATGCAAGAAACCTGTTCTTGACGAGAATTCTCATTCGAATACAGGTGTGTTCCAATATTCGAATATGAATTAAATGACGATATCTTATTTTTATTATGCATAATTTGCTATTGTTTGATTTATAAAGTAATTTTTTAATTTAAATTTAATATTGTTTCTTGTAATATTAGTAAATAGTGTAGCTGGTAACGAGTTTAATAGATTTGGATTTAGTCTAATGTTTTTTTCCCATATAAATTATTGTATTTTGGTAATAGAATTTCGTTTTTTAATTTTCTACGTGTTGTATAGTGGTAGTGAGTTTTAGTTGTTTTAAGGTAATTTTCTGTAAGGTAGTTTTCATTTAATAATCCTAGCTGTATTTTCTCTTGTATAGGTATAATTTTGAAAAATGCAAATAGCTTTCTGTAGTCTTCTTTATATTGTGATTTTTTTTTAAAGGAGCAATTGCTTTTAAAATACGTATAAATAATAATAAGGGTAATAATAATAATCAGTTTAGTTACACGAGATATCTAGAGATAGATACTTTGATCATACATTGTTTTAAAAGAATGACAAGCATTCAATCAATTATCAATATCAGTGCAATTCAATTAGTCTATAATTGTAACGTATCATGGTTCCCGATCAGCAAAAACGAAGAGCTTGTCAATTCATGTAATTGTTTGTATGTTTATATTAAAATATATTTTTACAAAGGCGTGGTAACTTGCCACTATCTACCTTAGCAATCCTGATTAAACTATATTAAAATAATCTATCTCTAATAATCTCAGTACTATTTTTTAAGACTAGCATTATTGTGTGTCACAAGTACACAAAGTTGGCAAGGGTATAGGCCGATGGGGAGTTGAAATATACATACCTACATATACTGGGGCTTGAGACAATCTCACTTCTCGAAAGGTGTAGTATGGGAAAGACATTAGCTCACGCTTTGTCATGTGACCAATTCATATAAATGCGGGGTGGGTGCCGTCTGGCAAAAAATGATATTATCTCAAACCCCTGAAGCTTCCAAGCTCCTGAGCCATCATTTCCAAACAACTGGCATTTCATAACACAGCGCTTTTTAAGGCACTTTGTGCCGCGCACCACCTCATTGTGGAACCAGCTGACAGTAGAGGTATTGCCGAACCGATACGAATTAGGAGGAACAAGAAAAAAGCGTACAAAAGCGTATTTGGTCTGAAAGGCCGGCAACATACCCGGTAGCCCCGGTGATCAAGGTGTGCTTAAGCGGCGAACATCACTTCAAAACGACCCCCATTCTCGTTTGCGTCCTGTCCCATAATCAAAAAAACTAAAATATCTTGAGCATTCGTGCTACGTACGATAAAGATGTTTAAAATATATTGACAACATTATAATTTCGTATAACTATCTGATTTTTTCATTCTATGGTCCTACATAAAATCAACCTCACAGTAGTATTCAGAGCCGTCCATTCTTGTTCTAATTTTAGATTAACTATATCATTGTA
This sequence comes from Pieris melete, assembly GCA_963693345.1. Classification (NCBI taxonomy): domain Eukaryota; kingdom Metazoa; phylum Arthropoda; class Insecta; order Lepidoptera; family Pieridae; genus Pieris; species Pieris melete. Next base: position 3,904,067 of record CAVNZK010000032.1, on the reverse strand, counting down.
CATAATGGTATACATACAACGGTGCAACTCAGAAACAAAATTTAATATATTTGTTAAATTCATTAAGTCTTAACAAGACGCTTTAAGTAACAGTAAACTTTAGATTTTAGCAAGATATTATTTTACTTTGGAAAATCATAATATATGCTTGTCCCATTTACTATATAAAATGCTGATTTTCGCGTAATATTCACCTTGATTGAATGATTCTTGATGTCAGGTATAAAATGTATTAATCAGCATGTAAAATTACAGTCTTAGAATACTGTTAGATAAAATGTTACGTGTTACGTTCATCTTTGTGGTGTTCTGTTCTATAAATGTAGTTTTATTGGTTAAAATTCGTAAGTATATTTATATTAAAATAAAGCGAATAAACAAGGCATTTAATTTAAGGTTTGGGTGAATCAAAAGTTGCTGGGTATATCATAGATGATATATTATATGTTTTTTTAAATATACATAGTTACGGTCTCTTTAGGCAATGTTTAAAAATAACGTTTAATTCCTTTGTGTTTTTAATCTATGGCAATATTAAACAAATAATGAATATACAGATTCTATACACTTAAATTTAATTAATATTTTACTTAAAGACGTTATACTTAAACCATTCGTGAATGTTCAAATGTTCGAATCTCTCACCAGTAAACCATTAAAAATGCAAAACAAATATCCCATTTATTTACTGAGATTTATTTTTTAATGTTAATTTTTAACATTTAAAAATTACGGTTAATATTTTGCACATTGAAAACGTTAATAAATTTCATTATTATATTTGCGCAATATTACTTAAACTAAGTTATAAAACTATTTCCACCATAAAAGCAACTTGATGCGTGTGTTATTTAATAGACTTTAAATGCCTTATAATTTACTCATACGTGTTCATCAATTTTTCAAGTACGTGCAATTCTCGTTACTAATATTTTGTGACTGACATGTTATTATTATTTATAGATAACTAGCAAATTCGGCGAACTCCGTTTCGCCACCAGATGGCTTCGTTTTATGTAACATTTCGTTTGGTGATCCCGCTTTTCTGTTAAATTTTTTCCTGAATTTTGCTATAAACCTCACGGAGCCCGAGACCTTTCCAACGAATGCAAAACCGTGGAAATCGGTTCGTGCTTTCTGGAGTTATAGCGTCATTAAACCCGACTTATTTTTATATAGTAGATTAAGAGTAGATACAGTAACCTCTAATTTCTGCATAATTTGATCAAAAATACCAACCAGGCCAACACCGGCCTAGTGGCTTTATCGTACGACTTTCATCTCATCTCATATGCCCTTTACATATTGGAAAAGTGTTTAATTCTTACTATTATTTTTAATTTAAAATTATGTGTGCGTGTAACAGCGCAGTAAATACGGTTTGAAGATTATTTTTAATATAAAGCTGTCGTACGCTATTACTGCATAAAATACCAAAATCGTTCGCAGCCGTATTCGGAACGGGTCCACTGCTCCTAATATCCTTTTATAACCTCTACTTATGGCTAAATAATATTCCTATATAGCTTTTTGTTCTTAAATTAACGTATGATTTGCAGCGGATTATATGAAAATATGCAAGCGAGATCAGAGCACTATCAACGAGTGTGTGAGGGATTCTGTACAGAGTCTGCGACCACACCTGGTCTCTGGGATACCGGAGTTCCAAGTGCCCAGTATCGATCCATTTTACATTAGTGAAGTAATATTTAACGCTTTTTTTAGAGTTTAATACTGTGCTTTAAGTTCCGTAAGCTTCCAATAGCGAAGTAGCCCTGAGTGCCTACATACAAGGGTTGTCTGGGAGAAACTGCTTTCAAAGTCAAAGTTAAAAATCATTTAATCATATAGGTAACACAATGTACACTTATGAACGTCAAAAAAAGGAATATATATGAAATGCTTCTAACTTTACATTTAGTGCCAGTTCTCAAATCAAGGGCGTAGAACGAAAGAGAAGAACTGGCAATAAACTCTTGTTTTTTTACACAACGTTTGTAAGAAGCTGCAACCATTACACCATGTTCCACATGACATCTTAAGTAATTCATAATAATAACATAAATTAAAAACAAAGACTTGTCCTCTATCAGCAGGAGGCATGGTGAAATAGGAGCACGCACTTACTTTAAGCAGTAAGAACGCCCATCCTATGTCTTTATTAATTTTGTTTTATTTTTCTCCTTTTTAGTGTTATAGTGAAATAAATTAATATTACCCGAAATATTTATCCGCCGGTAATCGAATCCAAGGCTTTTGTGCAAACCGCTTTTATGCGATATTAGCAATATGTCCTAAGCTGTAATTATATTACTAATATTCATATTAAGTGATGTTGGTTAATTAATAATTTAGTGTTCTTTTAATTAATAATATCATTTTCTAGATAATAGCAATAAGCGGTGAACTGGCACCTCTCAAAGCTAAAGCAAAAAACGTGAAAGTATCAGGCGCTAGTGATTTCACTGTTAAGAATGTCGAGTAAGTATATTTTTCAACATAACCTAGATATGTGCCTATCAAAGATCCTAATAACGCTTTAATTATGTAAGTTTAAATTTTACAATGGGATATATTGATAAATTTACATTTAATAAGAAATTATTCCCGGTTTTTTCTCGTTTTTACCGACGATATTAGTTTTTCGAATTTATTTTGTCTAAAAGTAATTATTTTCTTATTTGTTTTTCCTTACTTTAATATTTCGAGTCCGTAAGGTTACATAATTTATGGTATGGAATAAATGCAAATATTGCTATTTAACTAAAGCTATTAAATTAAATTAAATAAAGCTATTTAACTAAAAACTTTAATTTAAAGGTAAAATTGAAGTAATGACTATCCCCAAAGTCAAATTCATCTTAATTTTTGTTTTAGTGTAAACTTAAATACATTTGCGATACGAGCCCTTTTCCGGTTTCCCAAACTTCATTTGGAAGGTCTTTACCAGCTGGACACACAAATCTTGGTGGTACCGCTTCGTGGTGAAGGAAACTTCGTGGCTGATGCCAGTGAGAATTACTTTTCATATCTAGAGCTTAAGAATATTATTCAATTGTGATAGTGACATTTTACTTGGATGTAGTTGAAGGGGCAGCAAAACTTACAAACTAATAAAACCATTATAAGCCGTGATATGATGATTCAAAGTTGGTAGTTGAATGTTTGTCGAAAGAACCCGGATTTTTTATATTACCCAAAAATTAGCAAACATAATAATACATTATTTGTAAAATAATTATATTATACTAGATTTCCAAGGAAACTTCGTATAACACATATTTGTGTCAAAACTTAATACACATTTTTATAACATATCAAAGAGATCGGACCGCATACTACAGCTATGAAACACCAATTTCTAAGGCATAAATATTAGCGAGACAAAGAATAGCAATTATAGAAATTTAAATGTACATAATATGGATTTATAGAATTTTTTTCTCTCATTGTATTACGTAAATTCCAGTAAAGTGTGACGCTGACGTGCGAATAACTAACAAAATATACGAGAAGAATGGAACGCAATATATCAAGTTCCAGAGTGTGAATGTTGAAATTGACATGAAAGACTATCGTCTTAGGTTGTATGGCCTGTTCAATGGAGACAAAACACTGGGTAAGATAACAATATTCTAATATGATTAATTTTTGTTTTGTTTTGTTATAGCTATATATTGTATTTTAATAAAGTGTGGATATCCTACATAGTAATATTATAACTTAAAATGGAGGGAACTATATTTTCTGTGGTTCATTCATCGACTATATTGTCGTCGGTGGTATTAATTAACGTATCTGTATATTATAATTAACGACGTAGCATTTGTAAGTAGTATGATTACAGTGGGTGTGGCAGGGCTGGCAAAATGCCCGGGCCCCTGACCAAGAGATATTATGTTCTATGGATGAATGTGAAGTCTCCAATATGCATTGGGCTAGCGTGGGGATTACAGACGATTCCCTCTCGCCTAAGAGAAGAGGCCTATGGCCATTAGTGAGATATATTCAACGTGTAATTCAGTACGCTGTAAATTTTGAAGTTTATTAAAATTAGACTGAGTATAACGTGTCGATTTTTATTGATTACTGATAACTGATCAAAAGAATTTGCCACGGGCCCCAGTAACGCCATTGTATTTACTTCTGTTTACGACTTTTTGTATTATATTTACAGTTTTTAGGTCTCTTAAATTTTTGTTAAACATTATGTCTTTGAAGTTTCTGTTTGTTATGTTTATTCCTATAACATGTTCGGTTCGGTTTCGTAGCCATAGTTGGAAAGTCAGTCAGGACATGTACTACCGTATCTTCAGCCGTATTGTTGCAAGGACAGGCTACAATTCTTTTACTATATATCTGTGAACATACGTTTTACTTTGTAAATTTTTTATGCCGGTTAATATATTTTTCAGAACGTTGCACTCATTTAAAAAAATTAACAAGCATTGACGTATTTGCTCTACTTATTTATAAAGTTGCTTTAGCGCAGAAATTTTTGTTATGAATTTGATTTTTAAACGCGGTTGTTTGAAATCTGGGGCATCACTTGTTTATATGATAGATAATGTTTGTGTCACCGAGACGTGAACCTAATTAAGAATTTCCTATCTAAATCTAGATAATCTATCTAGATTAAAATATATTTTTAGTAGAAGCAGAAGATAAGTACTGCTACTAACTACCATAGTTAAAATTAACGCAGAAAATGTATACGTAGTTAGCAACGCTAACCGTCAATACAATGTATGTTGTATACTTATTAGCAAATTCCTAATTTAAAATGTTGCCTTAATTATAGGCGTGGACGGTATGCACAAGTAGTTAATGAATTTCGAACACATGCAATAAAAAAATAATCTTTAGAAAATATAGCATCGTCTGTCGGTGTTTTGAAAAAAAAAAAAGATGTCTAAGTAACACGTCATAACCCAGAGAAATAAACTTTTGTAATAAAATTATGTAAATCTAAGGTTCACGACAGCTAAATTCAACTTGATTTGACAATAAAATTCGTTACTAAAACTAATACATACTATTAATTATTCCTAAGCAACTGGAACTATGTAAAGGTCAGTACTCACATACCGTATTACTCGATCGAGCTAAACTGTCGAGTAAAACCCATGGCATGGGCTTTCGTCCACACATTGACCATTGATCTATCGAGTGAGGCGCGCCGTTCAGTATTCACCGAACCGTTGGAACCAAAGGATGTCTGTGCAACAAAGGAGACGGTGGCTGTATTTAGCAAGTCTCACAGTGCTTTATAAGAAAATGAGAAGAAATTGATCATAACATTCATTTCTCTTATTTTTGTGGGAGTAATCTTTGGACTTGACATTCCATAAACACTCACACTGTCTATGTGTTAATAAAGTCTTCTATAGTGTTTTTGGAATAAACTCGCAAATCCATTTCTCTTAAAAACACGTGTTTCAATTATGATAAACAGTACCAGACTGACGCTCGCCTCGCGCCACTCGCAGTCACGTACACACGTTCGAGTCAAGATTGACGGCTCGCTTCGAGTAGGTTCGAAGGAAATTACTTTCATTTAATTCCATCGAGCCGGCTCGATGCGAGCCTTCGAGCTGTGAGTTTTGCGGTCCACACGTCGATTTTTACTCGACTTCGAGTAAAACTATCGAGTAATACCGTATGTGAGTACTGACCTTCAATAATGTGGCGAATTCACCCGAGAAATTTTTATTTAATGCTAACCTACTCATTCAAATTATAGACTACGAGAATTATAAACAACACTTGTGTGTGCCGTTACGCACACATTTTTCTTTATGTATCATTTGTAATTGTAATTAACCTTTTGCAGAAGAAGCGACTAACGAAGCTATAAATCAAAATCGTGGTGAGTTTCTGCAAGCCATGAAGCCTTATATTGAGAAGACTACAGCAAACGTCCTCCTGGATACAGCTAATCGTATCGTTAATTCGTTACCGTTGGACCAAATTTTTCCTAAGCCATAATTATTGTTATTAAAAAAATACTGGTATTTGGTGTTTTATTTTTGTTTCGATAAGTATAGTTTGGTGATGAAAACAATTTGATTGTTTCATAATAATTATGACTTTAATTAGAGTTTTTAGCAAAAGTTACTGATCTGTTGCATTTTAAATGTGAAACAATAAATTTATAAAAAAATTAAGTAGTTAAATATTTGCTCTACTTATTTATAAAGTTGCTTTAGCGCAGACATTTTAGTTATGAATTTTGCAGGTAGGTAGGGCAGGAAGCTTATCTGATGTTAACTGATACCGTCGCCCATGTGTACACTCACATTGCCAGAACACTCGCAAGTGCGTTGCCGGCCTTTTAAGAATTGGTTTGCTCTTTTCTTGAAGGATCCCAAGAGAATTGGTTCGAAAATACTTTAGTGGGCAGCTGGTTCCACATAGTGGTGGTGCGCGAAAAACCTTAAGAAACGCACAGTTGTGGAACGACGGACGTCGAGGTGATAGACACAATATTATTGAATAAATGACTTTCCCACAGCCTAAGAAAGAATCACCATGACATCATGACAATCTCAATATATATTTTAATCTCTGAATATTTGTTATGTCAGAAAAGTAGAATTATGTGGTATGAGTTATTATTGGACCAGGATCGTTATATTTAAGCTGTGGCCTTTGATTAAAAAAATAGTAGCGCTACGCCTCTTGGTAGGTCTGATATTTCATTATTATTTTAATTTTTTAGACATGTATGTCTTATCATCTCTTGTCATGTATGTATGTCTTAGATGAAAGACGGCAACACTGCATGCCCTTAGATTAATTGTATGAATAAATCTTTGTAGCAATGTCGAAACACACGACAGTTTGTTGAACCCGAATGTTAACCGCAGCGCCCTTGATTGTGTTTTCTAATTACAATTGAACAGCGGATTTATTTCCAAGCATCCTCCCGATTCATCCGTTTATAGCGGACGACGTGATAATCGCTGTCGGTTAAGAAACGTTATATTTTCATCATTCTAAAATATAATTTAAAACTGGAGACGACGATAAATCAAAATTTATGTATTTGCAGTATGTCAAACAATAATATTTTGTGAGCAGTATTATCTGTGCTAAATTGTATTCTGTTCGAAATAATTAGCTTTTGTGGCGAAATTCATAAACATGCTTGCGAAAGTTATTTTTCTTACGCGTGTATATTGCAAAAACATAATACAAAGGTTTATATACAACGTAGAAAAAGCGTTATGGCTTTTTTTTATAGTGCAAGGTTATAGGTGTAAAATCCATATTTTCGTAATAGTACAAGAAAAATGTAATTAACTAAAAACCCTATTTTGTCATACAAAGAATTTGACACAAAATTGGTCAATAAATTCATAATTTATCATATAACATATTCGATAATAAAACGGCAACGTCGCACATTGGTGTGCTAGTTCGGTAGTATTAAAAGAATACCTACCACCGGGACGTAAATATTATCGCTAAGTTCACTTGTGCCAATAAGAAATTCAGATTACTAGGATACGAGTGTTTACTTTATAGATGTTTCGAAGTATCGATGAATATATAGTTCGAGTATAGTCTAATATATTTCACTTAAAGTCCCTTTAGGTAATAAATAGAATCACAAAACATCAGACTTCAGCGAGAAAACTGCTCCGCGGTTCTTTTGGCCTTCTAAAATAGTATATATAGCGCTAATTTCCTAGAATTAGCGGTTTAAATACCTAAGGTAAATGTATCTTGTAATAAATTCAATAGGTTCAAGTTTTATTAAATTGGGTTAACTCACGTTATTAAAATTAAGGTAAAATAGCATTATATGATTTTGTGATCTTACATTCCTAGATGTAAAGTGCAAAGCACTTTTTCTTCCTTTTTCCTTTTTTCCTTCATTTTAACTGTTAAGTTTGAGCGATTTCTAAGAAAATTATATTTATTGTTAGCAAACATTTTTTCACATTTATTTGTACCTATCGTTTACTGGATGGCCCGTGCGGCATCTTTTGCCTACTATAGCGACATTTCCCTTCTTTTAGCACAAATCAAACAGGAAACGTCTCTTGCGAAAATTGCCAATGGGAACAATACATTGTATTTTTACTAAATACAAGTTTTGTTTGTGGTAAAACCTAATAAAAATTATTGACATCATCAGATGTAAGTCAAATTTTGCAATTAAGATCGTAACTACACTACAGATTAGATAATATATGTACAATATATATATTATATAGATAGGAGACAGGTATATTTGTATAATAATTGACATGTATAGAACTTGTCTTAAATAGATGTTTAGATTTAGATTGTTATCATAACTAAACTTGGTCAGTGTGTAAATATTTAAAAAACTAAACGTGCGTATGACTTTAAACGTAAATATAAAATAATTAGAAACATGGTGTAGTAACTAATCAAATGTAAAATTATGCAATTTAAATAGAGCTTTTAACTTATCCTTATCTATTATATATATTTTAATATAAATATATTTTTCTAAACTATGAATAGAACGCGAAGTGTAAACTGACCGCATTCTCACTGCAATACTTGTAAGTAATTTGCAGTCTTAAAATTTTCCGTTCGGGAAAATCAATATCTCTATATTAAAGGTAGTTTTGCAATTTAATACTTAATAACACCCGAAATCTCCAAGAACGATTTTTCAGTCGGTTATTGTAATTTTGGCCAGGTAGATGGACGCATCGCGCATTTAAGTTTAATATAAAGAACGGCTTTAATAGGTTTTGATGTGTTATGTTATTTTATTAGAATTTGTTTAGAGATCAGTATTAATTCAGCGTGCGTACTTTAAGTAACGTGATTCGGAACCCAAAGATTTTTTCCATGCGTTAACTTGATCGTGCGGCTTTTAAAAAATCCGGATGACACCGAATGACACCGTTTGTCATCTACTACTACGATAAAAACAAATATCAATGTCATAGATCATCTGAAGTATACCTGTTCGTAAATTAGGGGGTGGTACTAATATTTTATGGAAACAAAGAAGGGAGTCATAAAACGCAGCTTGCGAAATGGTACATCTTCGTAAGTACTGGAGCTCGGTAGCTCGCCTTGACCAAACATTGCCCAACTCGCAGGAAACGGAATTAGTGTCATACACCCATATCCCGTGCGGTTTAGGTGAAAGGAATTTACCGCGTAAATCTAGATTTTGAGCTTATTAAAATTTTCATATATTAAAGATTATTCTTTCTGTCTTTAATAAGTAATAAATAAAAAGGCTATTTGAAAGTTGATTATTTCATTTTACGCATAAAGCTCATGATCATACACGTTAGAGATATCAATTTTCTTACAATCAACTACCTATCTATAGCTCCAGCTTATAAGAAAAGAAAGGAAATATGACTTGGAGTGTATTGTGTATTTTTTTTCATCCAGTTGACGGACAACCGCATCTCTTGTCACTTACTGTTTTAATAGCAATACGTTGTCCATGATTCCCTACTGAAAATATTAGTTTAGACATAACGACTAATTAGTCATTAGGTTATACGCGTGTCAATAGGAAATTTGGCAACGGTCTCGTGCTAAAACGGACGCCAGGATCACGCAGTTTCCATTTCTGCATCCCGTTTACACCTTCACCATTAGAGGGGGAAGGTGGATGTTTTCGAAGGTGGTAAATCGGTGGACGTTCACATGTCCTTAGGCTGGTGGAAGGTGGTTTAGTGGCGGTCGAAGCACCGTGCCGGCCGGTCGTCCACGCCGTTTAATACACTTCTGTTGTGCAAGATATCGAAATGTTGACTATCGCTTCGGTCCTGTTTATTTTGCACTTTGCTGGTGCTGAAATACGTAAGTATTGCATGGATTGAGAAATGATTAGAGTTTTCTAGGGCTCTCAATATTCCCAAAAGCTTGGGAAATATTTTATGTATTAATTAGAGAAAACTTTTCGAAACCACGGATTTCGTCTTGTGGAAATGAACTAAAGCAAAATTTGGGGTAATCTTTTTAGATTGTAGGTAGATTTGATATCGATTCCATTATTTCCATTCCATTCCAGGCTTACTCAGTCCATATTAAATAACACATTGTAAATTATTAAATAAAAATGATAATTAATTTAAATTATTCGTACATTTTGATCGAGTTTGAAAGTCTTTTAAAATAAATATATACGAGTATAATAAATACGTTATATTTAATTGATTTATTGTATTATACTTTTAGTGTTATTTTATAGTACATAATAATTATTTAGTAGTATTACTAGCCTTTTAAGAAAACTTATGTGTACAGAGACTACGAAGATTTTCATTTCACTTATTATTTTTGTGTGATTTCAGCACCTTACATCAAAATATGCCATCGAGATGACCCCAATGTGGACAAATGTATTATGAATTCTATAGAGGAATTAAGACCCAAACTCAAAAAGGTAATTTAATACATATGTCAAATATATCTTGTTAGTGTCATTATTCCTAAAAAATAATTAAATTATTAAAATAGTAAATGTGGTATACATTTATTATATAAAAGTCTTTTATTTAAACAATAAGACGTTTAATACAGATGCGTCAATAATAATATTTATTTAATAATTATTTGTCCGAAGGGATTACATGACAACGTCTTAGGTTAAATCTGGACTACGAAATCATTATTTTAAATAAATACTTAAAATCTCTTTTTTTTAATTTACTTGTAAAAGGTCTTAAAATTCGGAGTGTTCTTAAAATGTTACTAAGATCTAGGATCGCTTTGTGGATCTTTGTTATCGGATGGTAGATCACTTGAATCTTTTGGCCCTGGGTCGGCACCCTTTGCATTAGGGTCTGTTGTATCGTCTCCGCTTGGAGCATCATCATTTCCTGTAGGTGAATCTTTATCTTTTGGCGCGGAATCGTCATTTTTTTTATCCTCTTTGGCAGGACTTGGAATGTCTTGGCTGTTTGGTTCATTGCCACTTTTTGGGGAATCATTATCAGGTGATTGATCACCATCGTCTGGAGATTTATCATTATTTGATGAATTGGGAGAGACTGGTAACTTACTATTTTTTGGGGAGTTTTCATTGTCTGGAGAGTTGTCATTGTTTGGTGAGTCATCGTTATCTGGGTTATTGCCACTATCTGGGGAATTTTCATTGTCTGGAGAGTTGTCATTGTTTGGTGAATCATCGTTATCTGGGTTATTGCCACTATCTGGGGAATTGTCATTGTCTGGAGAGTTGTCATTGTTTGGAGAATCATCGTTATCTGGGTTATTGCCACTATCTGGGGAATTGTCATTGTCTGGAGAGTTGTCATTGTTTGGAGAATCATCGTCATCTGGGTTATTGCCACTATCTGGGGAATTGTCATTGTCTGGAGAGTTGTCATTGTTTGGAGAATCATCGTCATCTGGGTTATTGCCATTATCTGGGGAATTGTTACTGTCTGGAGAACTGTCATTATCTGGAAAATCATCATTGTCTGGTGATCTATCATTTTTAGGTGATTTATTTCCATTATTTACTCCTTGATTGTCTTTCTTTGGTTGCGCTTGTGTTTTACTAGGCTTTTGAGGGCCGTTTGATGGGGATGATTTTTGTGGTGAACGATTTGAAGAAGGCTTAGAAGGTGCATTTCGGTTAGATGAAGACGCACTTGCTTTCGCTTTTCCGCCTCCATTTGAAGAAGCTGATGCAGAAGCACTTGAGTTGGATTTTGAGTTATCTGCTATAAATATATCCTCAATTTTCTTTGTTGAACCATCTGGAGCCCTGTCTTCTTCTTTAAAGTCAGCAATAAGTTGGTTATCTGAAGCTGACGATGAAGCAGAGGCAGCAGAATTTCCATTATTTCCATTAGCTGAAGCAGCAGCGTCACTAGATGCTGCCGATGCACCCTGGACAACAACAAGAGTCCCTTGCCTATTGGGGTCTGGTGCATTATTAACTTGTTGATTTTTATTAGGTCTGGATCTTGAGCCTTGAACATCTATGATGATGTTGGTTCTTGTTCCGGGAAGAACAGTTGGCGACTTTACTTGATTATTGCATTTGAAACATCTTGAATTTTGGCATCTATAGCAAGGTCGTTCACGTTTGTTCCCTAGTGAGTACGGATAGGGTACGTATTCAACGGGACTACGCAACATGGGCGGATACTTGACAGTCACGTTAGTGCGTTGGGGAACTCTGACTTGGATCACTGTGTTTTTGCGATTGCAAACACCAGCATCACTCTGAAAGTAAACGTGGAAGCTATATGAAACATTTTATCATAAAATTATTGCGTAATGTAAAATATATTTATATTCAAGTTTTTCACTTTTTCGCGTATCACGGAAATATTTTAAAGACCATACATTTAAATATTTATGTTTTTATAAACACTTCAATGCGTTATCCTTTATTAATACTTTAATTTTAAATTACTTTTTTCATATTTGGATACCCGTAATTTTAATAACTTAATATTAATAGCTACAAATATTTTTTTAGGTATTGATAAATATTTCTTTTAATGAGACTATTTAATATAAATTATGTAAAAACATTAAAATTTTTGCTCACCTGTATTATAACAATAGCTATGTAGGTGACTATTTGATACAGCTCCATATTGTCCTTTTTTGAAAAAAATACAAAATAGTTGCCTTATATACTGCGCTAGGCACTGATAGGATAACCAATGTTCGTCATTACTTCTGGTACATTGTTGAAAATTTATCAATTTAACAAAAAGCACGTAGGTTTTACGTAGTATTATGTATGAGATATGGTATGTCAGGTGTAATGGAAATATACGTAAATAAAATCCTTGTTTACTAATTCGTCTGTTTATGTATAAAGAGATCGGACAGCTATGAAGTTTTACCTTTTCATTAACTCAGTTTGCGAATATTTTGTCATAATTATTTGTTAAGGCGTAAGTTTTATGGTGAATCCATAGAAATACAACAGGTATTAGTCTACGACATGACATTGACACAACATCTTGACATAAAGGTTAATAGTTTTAATTGAAAAAAATTAATGCGTTACACACTGATTTGTTTGTACTATAAAAAAATGTGTGCGTGTACTAGGTGTACACACGTAAGAAGTGAAACTTCTTTATGACCTTATTTTTCGAAAAATGATCTACTATATGCAACTTAACGAAACTGGTTAAATAAAGTTTAACAAAAGGCTTTTATTATCATAGACATGAATACAAATACAATTATTTCATTTTACCTTATTACTACTAAGATCATTACAGAATTTCATTTATTGTAATAGAATTATTACTATCATTGTTATCGTTATTTTGCTACAAAATTTCTCCCATACGTCGATAAAAAATTCATTCTAACGCCGATAAAGAAGTTTGACTTCAAAAAGCAACATGGCGCGTAGGTAACCGAAAAACGTGACGATTTGCTACAAAATTTCTCCCATATGTCGATAAAGAACTTTCATTCCAACGCCGATAAAGAAGTTTGACTTCAAAAAGCAACATGGCGCGTAACGGTAAATGTGACGCGTAACGAAAAAATGTTACACTACATTTTTTTCCAACCCCGATAAAGAAGTTTCACTTCAAAAATAACTGATACATAAATCTTATTCCTTGACGAAGTTGCGAGTATTATCTAGTTTCATATGTGATAATATATATCACATATTGTAGACACGCGTAAAATGACTTATTACCTACTTCTGTAAATCGTTATTTTGCAAACGGAACAAAGTTGCCATTACACATTCTTGCATAACACTGATTATCGAACATAAATGATTTCGTTGCGTTAATTGTTATAATAGGATATCCTTTACAGTTTACAAAAGGAGTATTTCCTACCCATTTAATGACTCATTAAACCCCTTAAATGTAATGCCAAAAATGAACGTTTACCCTTTAAACAACTGACCACTTGCATATAATTTTTTTAAACAAACATTACAGAAACTACGTAACGTGTTTCCACTGCGAAATCGATGAACTACTACTACTAACCACTTTATTCCGTGGGAAGGTTCCTCAAATTTAATTACAGTTAATAAGGCTTTCATTATGCATAATAATCGGTCCCAGAACTCGGTTTTTCGACAGACTTTTATAGAAGAGCATATTCGTAACGTATCAAGTTTAATTCCCGATCAAAAGGACTATGCCTTGTGTGCCTTCCCAACCGAATAGATAATATCAAGCATTTGTGGGTAAAATTAATACTAGTGCAAGCCATAAACAAGGCTTTAGCGGTCTACATCATTGGAATTCATTGTATAAAGCAAGCGCTTGACTAAATAAAAATAATAATAAAATCTAAGTAATTACAATAGAAGAAGCATTGTCCATATAAGCACCTATGTTATTAGAATTTGATTATGGTACAATAAATATTGCAAATATAGAAAATAGATTTTTAAAATGAATTGGAAAGTATGTCATTGTCAGGTAAGTTTCATAAGACCAAAGTGTGTCAAGTGGGTTCAGAACTTTTAGATTCGCACTTTGTGTTTGTTTATTATACACGTTGTTGGTTAAATGCATAATACGACGTATTTGTGACTATAATTATACTAATTTACTACATCTAGTGTAGTCTAGAAACTAGTTTTGTATATCATTTAAAGCGTACAACACTAAAGGTACACGGCACTACTAAAGCCTAATTTACGCGGAACATTTTTATATTGTTACTCAAAACTAAATTATTGTTACATAGCTGTTTAAATTACTCTTTCAGGTAAATTATGTTTAACATCTGTTTAGGGTGTGGACATGAAGAATATCAGCGAAAACAATAAGTCAGGTTGAGTAACCCCAATTAAATCGTTAGGTCATTAGGCGTCACTTTAAGACTTAAATAAAAATAGATAAGTTATATCCTTCTCACAATTACTTCTGTACTCACTTAGAATTAAGACCAAAAACGTTGATCTAAGTTTTTAACTTAGAATAATTAACTTCTGATCGTATTATTTCATTATTAGTGGTATTTATTTAAACAAACGTTATCATGTTTCATTATAAAATGAGAGTGATAAGAACAAATCATGGCTATTTTATTTGAGGTTTTTATTATGTTAACAAATACTGAAAATATTATACCCATTTTAGAGAATTAAGTATTGTTATTTTAATATAAAATTGGGACTTATGTAATACACAATATTGATAACCACACAATAGCATCAGTCAATAAGAAGACTAACTCTTGTTTCCAGGGTATTCCAGAGCTAGATGTGCCTGGGATAGAACCTTTGAGCCTGGGTCAGATCGCACTCGCCAGGGGACCGCAAGGTGCCAAGTTGACGGCGGTGGTTAACGATGTCAAGGTCCGGGGTCCCAGCAACTTTAAAATAACTGAATTGAAGTATGTATATCTCATTAAGGCCAGAATATTAATTTAGTGGTATCTTAAAATGTCTCGGGTTCGGTGGCGGATGGGGACGCGACCTATGTGATATTGTACATTTTAAGACGGTGTACGAAAACTAATAAAATCTATTTCTAAAACACAAAACTATTTCGAATTAAAACATATTTTTAATATCAATTTCTCTCAGCATGACTAGGCTATAATATGCAAAATAATTATTTGTTAGAGTTGAGTGATAAACATAATTTCCAATACATCACTAAAACAGTTTTTAAAACTAATGATATTACATATATCTCCGGTATATGTTACAAGCGTTACAAAAAAATACAATTAAAATATATGCATTAGATAAAATAAAAATATCAGAAATTTTTGTTTAGCAGAAAAAAATGCAGCAAAACGCGGCTTAGGTAGGTACTACGAGTAGATAGGCACTTAAAAATGCTTTCTTTAAAATAGATAAGATTATGTATACAACAAACTTTGGTACGACATAAATTATACACAATACATTACAAAAGCCTAGTTATTATTTTAAGACAGTAAATGATTTGCATAAACCATATCAATTTGTTTAACAACATTAATTTTATGTTTATTACTTTCAGATCTGATTTGAATAGGAACAGATTTGATTTCAAGCTGCTGTTACCGAAATTAGAATTCGCGGGAAAATATAAAATGGACATTCAAGTGCTGCTCCTACGTCTCCAAGGAAGAGGGAACATTACAGGATCTTTTAGTATGTATTATTAATGTAAAACAAGTATTTACCCGTAGGCCTCAAAAGAAAAAAAAATTGCGTCTATTTTTTAATACTTTAGGTTTTTTCCTACCACCCCGGATGTTCTGAAATGTCTGGAATCGATTCGGATATGGCACGTTAGCCAATAACACACAGCCGGGGTTCGAACCTGCGACCTCGAGGATGAAAGTTACACGCTGAAGCCACTTGGCTAGCTCTGCTCGTGTATAGCAAAGTAAACCTATACCTAATTAACACAAGTAGTTAACTTTATCCATTTGGAAATACAGAAACTTAAAAAATTAATATTCGACACTATTTTTTTTATTATAATGAAACGTCAGACTATTCCCTAAAGGCTTATAACATTTAAGACGCGTCTTGCAACGGCTTTTAAGTTTGTCCTTTAAATCACCCGAAAAGGAGCATTCGATTCCAAATTGTGAAAATTGGTATTGTATAAAAATAATTATCAACTACAATTGGTTTACTTTTAGTCAAAATGTATTACTTCCTGTACAAAACTAGAGCAATCACATTTCGAGTTTATTTTGTGCAACGTGTGTTTCGCAAAGATTATATATTTTTTGTATCGAGATGTAGGTTAGACTGTTCATTGAGACATCAGCAATAGCCATTATGTTCTTGTAACACGTGCCTATTAATAATAAAATTATTGTAATTATTGCAATGGTTGGATTGGTTGTTTATTATCACAAATTATATAATTATAAAACATCTAGCTGTATGACCCTTACTAAGTATTGGGACACCTGTATAACGGGTCCTGATAATTGGTTGACATTTTTCTGAAAAAAATGCTTAATACATCTAACAAAGAATATATATCGCGTGATAAATACTATATCATTTGGCAAGCTCCAATTACGTAATGGAATATGAATATACAAAAAATACACGTTTAATAGAATAATCCTTTTCTTGATTTTTGACGTCTGAGAAAACTAAGTTAAGACTAATTAACCAAAATCTAAATAGATTTAGTCTTAAATCATTGATCTTTAAGACAATCTTTATTCAATATGACAATTTAAATTTGAAAAGAAGGAAAAAATAAAGATTTAATTGATTAAAATTTTTACCAAACATGGGCTCAATTAAAGTTGCAATACCGATTTTCAGCGGACCTATACTATCGTGGACTGACGGCTTTAATAAAGTACAACACACTTTGATGAAGTATTTAAAAGAAACAAATTACAAAATAAACGTAAAATATAAAACATGAGACAATGCAACAAAATTCCCAAAACTCAACTCTCAACCTCAAACTCAAAACTTAGCGATTAAAAAGAGTGGCGGAAAGTTTTTTGTTTCTTCTTCTTGCCCGCTCTACGCCCTTGACTTGCGAACTGATAGTAAATGTAAATTTACAATTAATTTATCTTTTTTTCTGACGTTCATAAGCGTACTTGTTTACCTATATGAATAAAGTTATTTTGAGTTTGAGTTTAAGTTGAATTGACTAGTGGAATACCAAGAAAATTTTTCTCTTATACTTGTGTTATCAAAGTTATGAACAATTTCATTTTATCTTCACAGAGGATTACGCGTGCAACGTATCAATGAGAGGCCACAAAGAGACAAGAGATGGCAAGGAGTATCTAAAATTTGAACCTATGAAAGTGAAGCTGCGCGTTGGTGATTCATCAATCTACCTGACAAATCTCTTCGACGGAGATCCAGTGCTGGGACCAGCTACCAACAGGGTTATCAATGAAAACTCCCAAGTCTTCCTCTCAGAAATCAGCCCAGTCATGGAAAAAAGTCTAGCCGACATCTTTACAGAGATATCGAATAAAATAACATCGAAGTTTACGTATCAAGAATTATTCCCATAATTGTTATTTAGTTGTATGTGTGTTGTAAAAGTTTGTGATATGGTGAGTATAATTTCGTTTTTAGTTAAGTTTCTCAGGTCGTTTCGGACATCTGTCGGTATGAGAATGAGAGTGATATCTGCGGAGTCTTATTGATTAGCCACTGAGACCGAATTGGCATGAGGAATTTTTTAAGATTAGATTAGAGATTTTTGTGTATATTATATATAATAAAAGACTAAGACTTGTTCTGATTACAATTTACAAACTTTAAAAATATATTTTCTGGGTAAAAACGTCTTCTATGATTGAGACAACTAAGCTACTATTTTAATATGCAACGAGTACACTTGTGCATATAGTTATTTTTAAACACATATACAGTAGAACCTCGTTAACTCGAACCTCGATAAGTCAAAAACCTCCAAATATCGAAAAAATGTTTTGTTCCCTTCCCTTAAAACACCAAAACCTCCATTACTCGAAATCTTGACCCTCTGTTAATCGAAATAATCACCGAGTCCCTCCAAGCCATTTTGGTACATATTTTCACTCTATAACTCGAAAAATTAAATTTGACCTCTGCATCTCGAACATAGGAATGTTTTATTTTACAACCTTTACAACTTGATCATTTGGAATTTATTATCTCTATTGTTCGAACAAAATAAGTTACCGACTTTAAGAACTTGCCGACAATGTGAGTACACTATTGTTTCTTAGAAAACATTTTAGGAGTATACAATAATAAATTTATGACTCATGGAAACACGTGTTTGCTTGCTTTGTGTCAGGTGTTCAATTTTGATTCCCTTTAAAATTTATAAGAATAAACCTCAAACTCTTTATGTCGAATCAAAATCCGCCTAAGTCGAAATCCTCCATAAGTTGAAAACTCTATAACTCGAATTTTTTGGCGTCTCCCTTGATGTTCGACTTATAGAGGTTCTACTGTACTATAAATGCCTTCGTTTTATAGTAACACTACTAATTATTATATTTTTTTCAAAGTTATAAGAAAATCTGGCGAGATCATGAATTTGCTTTGTATAATATATGGAAATTTGTTCATTAGCTTGTACTCAAACTCAATAAACTTTTTAACTTTAAAACAAAATTCTGCAAAACGTTATTAAGCAGCAAACTACTATACAGCACATTTAACTATGAAATCGAATGCCCGTCTTATTAGGCATTAAATCCACTACACAAGACTCATTAAAATTATCGCTTATGGATTTCTGTATTAAATCCTTAACCAAATTTTTATATTAAGATTTTGATAATTACCCGAAACCGTGATAAACTTGTAAATATTATTAATATGTAATTGTAAGTAATATAGTTACGGTGATTTGTACTGATTTAATTATAATTATCTTAAAATTACAGACTTTTATTTTATACTAGCCGCCCGACTTCGTTCCGTCTTAATATGATTTTTCTACTTAGATTACCTTTTTAGTAGCTTTATAGTAATATATTTTGCTATTCTACCTGCTTTCAAACTACTTTTTTCTGTTTCTTCATGAAATTTTTCTCACCATAAAAACCTCCTAAAAGATGATTAGTCTAGCCGTGTTTGAGTTTTAGGCTTAGCAACAAATTTTTATTTATAAATTAAGCCGGCTTTATTATAAAACTAGCTGACCTGGCTAACTTCGTTCCGCCCTACAACCTTATAATATCGTTGTTACTTTAAATTAACTTATTTTAGGATTTCATTAATGTTAAGTATTACATTAATACAACTTTTTTGCAAATACAGAAATGTTTTATTGCTTGCCATTGCGAAAGAAGAATTGCAGTTTTCCACATTAGGCCTCCTCTCTAGCGCCAATATTGCGATACTGCATGTTAAGCACTTTCTGATATCCAACATCTTTTGATCAGGATCAAAGCATGGTTATGCATCTCCTCATTTACCTCAAGATCGGAATTTCTTGAACTGACACGAATTCGACGTAAAATGATGCGTAGTTTCGTCAACAGATGGCACCATATGGTTTTTGCATTCGTAAAATTAATTAATTAATTTATTGTTATTCGATAACTTATCCGATATTTTATTGCTTATTCTGCTATTCGGGACGGAAACAAATCCAACAAATCAAAAACCATGGCAATCGGTCCAGCCGTTCTCGAGTTATAAGTGTTGTAACAAACACGACTTTCTTTTATATATATAGATATATAGATTATACTCAATACTTTTTTTTATAATTCACACAATCACTATTTATGAGCCACAGCTGAAAAGAGATAACTTGATTCTGGATTTAATTAATGGCGAAACAAATACTGATGTGGGTTAGAAACCATAACGAGCTGATCTTTTGGATGTCAATGATTATGATGAACCGTTTTCAAAGGCAAAAGGATCCCATATAAAGTTTTAATATTAATGATTAAGAGTTTACTATTAAACGTTTCTCATGTTCACCATGGATTGCCGCGAAGTAAAGCTAGGAATATTTTGAATCTAAATTTTAATATGTAAATTTTGAAAAATTAAATTTTGTAATAAAACCGCCATCCACCGATATCTAACCTTTTTATAAAACTCATAATATGTAAATTGAGTGAGACCGAAGACTGTGAGTTATTTAATTTATTGAAGAAGGCTACTACTGAAGTGATGCAGGCAAAACCTATATTGCTAATATATATATATATATATAATTTTATTTTTATAGACCAGAGACAAAGGGGCAAGAGGCTCATCTGATGTTAAGTCATACCGCCGCCCATGAACACTCTCAATGGCAGAGGGCTCGCGAGTGCGTTGCCGGACTTTTAAGAATTGTTTTCTTGAACCCTTAATCGAATTGGTTCGAAAATACATACTTCAGTGGGCAGCTGGTTATGAATAGGTGGTGCACAGCAGAGTCTGCCCTAAAAAGTCTAAGTTGTGGAACGGCGGACGTCGAGGTGATACTGATGGTATTTTGTATTCTGCCTTGACGTCCGATGATGAAACTCAGTTGCAGGTATTAATCCGAACAACTCCTCTGAACACTCTCTATATATATTATAAAATTATGACAGTGCGTTCGTACTGAGTAACTTACATTAGCGAGAGCGATACTGATACCAGCGTTTGTGAATGCAATTCCGATGTAGTTCTCTCAATATCCCTAAATTTGGGATGGCGAGGAACCAAACCTCATTATTAAGATTGGCAAGGCTTTCGGTATCTTTATATAGTAACAGAGTTCAGGCCCTGATATAAAAACATCGGCTAAATAGTAATAATAAATCGTTTATATGCATAGGTGGTACATTCAGATTTCAGATTGATTAATTTTAGACATTGAATGAATGAATTGAATTATACACAATAAACCATATAAAAATAGACATGCAAATGTCATATTAATTATAGTGATGTCATAATAATAATAATAAGTTATTTATAACAGTTAAGTTGTAATTGTTTTCAAAATTTGTGGTCTAAATAAACTATCTTTGCTAAAGGACCTTTTTAACCGTATATTTTTTCTAATGTAGCCCCTAGGCAGGACAAGTTTCGGGTCATAATTTCAATCTGGCACTGATTATCAAGTAACTAGTTGCGCTAGCTGTTACGAAATATTACCATAAAATTACTTACTTAAAGGGAAGTTACCTACACTATCGTTTGTCACAGTCTAGTGAGCATTTAGCAAAACAATTATCATCCCATGTAGGATTTTAACTTTTATTGAGTCACGAAAGGTTTTTAATTCGTATTAAAATTAAAAATATTAAAAAAGATATTGTTAAAGAGAAAACAAGATTATATTTAATCAGGGACTGATATAAAAATACAAATCTTTCGGCTGACACGTTCATAATATCACTGAGATATTTATTATCACTAGTCACCATGGAGCCCAAGTAAACAAACTTCTCACTTACGTCTTCCACTTCAACGAGGTTTCTAGTCCAATTAAATATGGCAAAGCCGCGTCAAGTAAATTAGTGTATTGTTGTGTATTGTGCTAAATTTAGCCAATATTTTAAGGCATACATTTCCGTTCACTCCGTTCATTCTATTTTGGTGTAATAAGCGGGAAACCGTAAGAGTGTGTACGATCATATTTTTTTTAATTACCTAATTTTTATTTACAAATGTGCAGAATTACTATTACCAGAGCCATCAATCTTTTCAATAGGTACGTATACGACAAAGTATACGACGAACCACCACCACGAACGAAATAACAACGACATGTAATAATAAGACATAGACCTATTATTAACTATCATTAAACTTTACTAAACATGTGCCCTAAGGATGTAATATGGATATCATGTAAAATTACTATTATGTAAGACTATTTCATAATTTAAACTAGATTTGTTGACAATCTTATTAATTAGGGCAAACGTATTTTACGACTTCTTCGATATAAGTACGAGTAATTATTACTTCAAATTCTTTGTGCTATGAATGCTTATTATAATTTAAAAAATAAGGTGCACGGTCAACATCATCTGTTGACATGAGACATGAGACATGAGACGTCATAATATTAAGTTCATTTGTCACGTTTGACACAGTTTCGTCTTTCGTCTGTTTTAACTCTACCCTCCTGAGGTAGTATGTTCGAATAGCATTAATTCACTATTTTTATTTAAAAATAAAAGCTTAACATACCTTATAGCTAGGAGTACTTGTTAATTAAATCATCAATAAAAACTGTCAAGATACTTCGTTACCTTCGAGTTAGGTAAATATTTATTGAATTTTTCATTACAAATTAAAAATACGAAGTTACTTAGGAGTTTCAGTCTATTGCTAATAAAATATAGTTAAACTATGATAAAAGCTATATTTACAAGCATAAAGTCTTACTACCCAACATTTACCGCCTCACGGAAATATTGCACTTAAAATGGGCGACGATTTTTTACGATTTATAACAACAATATAAATTAATTTGTAAATAATATTTATTGCAACAAACATGTTTGTTTTAAGCATGGGCCAAGGTCGGGCGTAGAAAACAGCTTAAATGAGCCGGCCTAGGTACTGCTGGATCGACAGAGTAGAAGAGGACCTGCTGCATTTAAAGCTGCTTGGCGGGAGGTGGCACAAGACCTGGAAATTTCTCATTTCGGGGGCGAATACAATTTTTGGTCGCATAGCCAGTGGAGTGAGTGAAACAAACATATTTCAGTTGTTTCGTCTATCAATTGTGAAAACCAGCAAACGTTATTCATATTCTCATCTCATCAATATTCTCTTAATGAAAGGAACCAATTTAAGTTTTATGTTAATTTAAAGACGTTTTTATGTTTGCACTTTATTCGAAAAATTAGCGAAACAGTTATTTGTTTTAATAAAAACATTATTCAGTAAATACGCATTACCTAATGAATGATTTTAAAATAAAAGGAAAAGCAGGACGCAGTGCGCATATATGGCTCTACGATTTGCCAATTTATATAGAAATCAGCTTCTATTAAATCAATTAAGGATTATAAATGCAAAAAATTGATTACTAATATTTTCTTTGTAAATACTTTTTTTAAATATAAGAGATAATTTTGTTGATAAAAAGCATCTTACCATGGTGGGGACAATGTTTAACATGTACTCGAATGTATAGATTTCTGCGAGTTCACTGCTAATTTTTGTTGGTACCTACCAAACTTGACTGAAGACTTGACATAGAAATAAGCAATTCACTGAGTTATTAGAGTAACATTGAGACTTAGCGGTACGCCTGACTTTGACCTGTAAAAATTGGACGTAGAATTGATAACCTCCTCCTTCGGATTAAGTCGGTTAAAAATATCACTGCAATATTGAAATATCCGATTAAAGGTGACAAGAACTGTTTATCGATTTCACAGAGATGCGGCGTATTATAATTTTTATCTTCTGGGATTGTATATAAAACCACAATATAAGCAGTATATATTATATACAGGGTGGCCAAAAAGTCGTGGATCAAACGCAAATAGGGGATAGATGAGGTCATCAGCTGCAAAAGTCAATTTTCTTATAAAACGCAAAATAAATTATAACTCTGCAGGGGTTGAGCTTAGAGATCTCCCGTATACATTTTTTTTGCAGCAGATGACCTGCTGATGATTTGCGTTTGATCCACGACTTTTTGGCCTCCCTGTATATACCTACTGAATCATTTAATTAATTTTTGCTCAACGTAGTTCCGATTATTTTCGAAGAGAATTGAGCGATGTTGTGCAACGAGCTTTTGCGAGATTTTTATGTAACGATTCACGGAAACGCGGGCAATTGAGCCGCACACATTCTGTGGGTAACCCCAAACGCGCACGGAATTATTATTGACATTATGTCATATAAATTATCGGATAATATAGTACCTTCGCTATATTTAATTTAACAATGATAAGTCACATTGTTTAGTCAAACGTCAAAAGTAGTTATTGTTAAACTTCAAAGACATTAATATTACGAAAATGAGTTGCCATGTAACAATAATTTATTTTTAGCTGATTAATAGATTCTTTTACTCATAGGAGTAGTTACTCCTATTATTTTGATATATAATAATCATTGTACAGAACAAGTCATATATTATGGTACAGTTAATAATAATAACTTCTTTATTTCAGATTATATCCATATGTACTATGTAGTTTAGTTGGAGTTTAGTTTAGTAGTAAAAATTCTGACTTAGTTGCTATGTTAGTATTCAAATCAAATCAAATCTAAATCATTTATTGATATATGTAACATTATGTACACATATGAACGTCAAAAAAGAAATACATATTAAAAGCTTATAACTTTATATTAACTGCCAGTTCTCAAATCAAGGGCGTAGAACGAAAGAGAAGACAAATCCTTAACTCAATGACCCAAATACTTAAATTCCGTCAAATTTGAGTGGCACACCGTTAAGCAAAGCGATAACAAAAAAAACCTTTATTCGCTTAACTTCAAAAGTTTATAAACAACACGTAAATCTCCTTGGGCTTTTACAAATGTAAATAAGGCGTCAACATTTCATCGTAAAAAAGTTTTTTTATAAGAAATCGTTTATTTGAAAAAAAAGTGGTACACTTGAATTGATTAATAATGAAACGAACAATTAGCGAATAATTTATATAGAAATCAGCTTCTATTAAATCAATTAAGGATTATAAATGCAAAAAATTGATTACTAATATTTTCTTTGTAAATACTTTTTTTAAATATAAGAGATAATTTTGTTGATAAAAAGCATCTTACCATGGTGGGGACAATGTTTAACATGTACTCGAATGTATAGATTTCTGCGAGTTCACTGCTAATTTTTGTTGGTACCTACCAAACTTGACTGAAGACTTGACATAGAAATAAGCAATTCACTGAGTTATTAGAGTAACATTGAGACTTAGCGGTACGCCTGACTTTGACCTGTAAAAATTGGACGTAGAATTGATAACCTCCTCCTTCGGATTAAGTCGGTTAAAAATATCACTGCAATATTGAAATATCCGATTAAAGGTGACAAGAACTGTTTATCGATTTCACAGAGATGCGGCGTATTATAATTTTTATCTTCTGGGATTGTATATAAAACCACAATATAAGCAGTATATATTATATACAGGGTGGCCAAAAAGTCGTGGATCAAACGCAAATAGGGGATAGATGAGGTCATCAGCTGCAAAAGTCAATTTTCTTATAAAACGCAAAATAAATTATAACTCTGCAGGGGTTGAGCTTAGAGATCTCCCGTATACATTTTTTTTGCAGCAGATGACCTGCTGATGATTTGCGTTTGATCCACGACTTTTTGGCCTCCCTGTATATACCTACTGAATCATTTAATTAATTTTTGCTCAACGTAGTTCCGATTATTTTCGAAGAGAATTGAGCGATGTTGTGCAACGAGCTTTTGCGAGATTTTTATGTAACGATTCACGGAAACGCGGGCAATTGAGCCGCACACATTCTGTGGGTAACCCCAAACGCGCACGGAATTATTATTGACATTATGTCATATAAATTATCGGATAATATAGTACCTTCGCTATATTTAATTTAACAATGATAAGTCACATTGTTTAGTCAAACGTCAAAAGTAGTTATTGTTAAACTTCAAAGACATTAATATTACGAAAATGAGTTGCCATGTAACAATAATTTATTTTTAGCTGATTAATAGATTCTTTTACTCATAGGAGTAGTTACTCCTATTATTTTGATATATAATAATCATTGTACAGAACAAGTCATATATTATGGTACAGTTAATAATAATAACTTCTTTATTTCAGATTATATCCATATGTACTATGTAGTTTAGTTGGAGTTTAGTTTAGTAGTAAAAATTCTGACTTAGTTGCTATGTTAGTATTCAAATCAAATCAAATCTAAATCATTTATTGATATATGTAACATTATGTACACATATGAACGTCAAAAAAGAAATACATATTAAAAGCTTATAACTTTATATTAACTGCCAGTTCTCAAATCAAGGGCGTAGAACGAAAGAGAAGACAAATCCTTAACTCAATGACCCAAATACTTAAATTCCGTCAAATTTGAGTGGCACACCGTTAAGCAAAGCGATAACAAAAAAAACCTTTATTCGCTTAACTTCAAAAGTTTATAAACAACACGTAAATCTCCTTGGGCTTTTACAAATGTAAATAAGGCGTCAACATTTCATCGTAAAAAAGTTTTTTTATAAGAAATCGTTTATTTGAAAAAAAAGTGGTACACTTGAATTGATTAATAATGAAACGAACAATTAGCGATATTAATAATCATAATGTTATAATAATAGAAGTTAAGATATTTATAATTGTTATCAAAACTTATAATCTAAAATATTTCCCACATAAAATCACCTTGCCTTTAAAAATAGCCTTCTTCTTACGCTTGCTTTATTATTTATACTAATTAAGCCTAATAAATATAATTATAGATTCATAATAATAAAATTTTGATTTACTACAATAAATTTTATGTACATAAACTGGAACTTTGTTTTGACTACATTGGATGTTTATATAAGCATAATCTTTAAACGCGATCGTCAGAAGGAATTCAAATGTTACAATTATTTTAGTATACATACTTATAAGGAAACGGATAAAGCTTAAGCTTAAAATATTTCTGACCTTCATTTTAAAATAATAAGGGAAAACAATTGAGTAAAAGTATAATATCCAAGGTCTATAGAATAACATTTATCGTGGGAATCCCGAAAATATTGTTTATGTTATAACATTTAAAGAATAAAGTAAATAAAACTACTATTGTAGATAATTGTTAGTAGTCTGATTATTTATTACATTTTTGTAATGCCTAAAATTCAGTTTCATTATCGGTATAATGTATTTAATTTAGGTTTTTTTAAATAGTCTAATTAATTTGAGAAGTGCTGGTCTTATTACTTCAATGCTCGCCTCTAAACCCTGAGGTGAAGCGGCTGATTTGCAGCTAGTTACCAAAAGGTTTTTCTTTCTGATGAAGGAGAACATCGCGAGTAAACCGGTGAACCGCCATAGACCTAAAACATGCCGATCATTTACTTGCATAAAGAAAAACAATTACCACAATATACATACGGAAATTTGAAGCCAAGACAAAGAGGTTTTTTTTATTCAGTTTAAGTAACATGGATTCTTTTCTGAAATAAAATACATAACTAGCTTAAACTGTAGTCTGTCTCATGTAAACAAGACACTTAATTAAGACAAAGTAATATAAATTAAAAATCTAATATGGTGTATATTTTATATATATATACGTATATTCGCACCTATGATACTATATCCTCCAGTTACTCAATAGTATTCCGATCTTTTCATACAAATATAAGGTTCGTGGCAACTCCCGCGCACTCTTGCATACCCCTTCACCGTCGAAACCGCCTGATATAAAATGAAAGTGTTATTCGCTTTATTGTTTTGTGTGTTTAGCGTTTATGGCAAAATATTACGTAAGTTTATTTTTCTATTTATTTTGATAATAACAATAAAAAATCCTACTCGGTAGCTTCCGGTACTGCAAAGTATCATGCCAGTCTGTAGTATCATGTCGTCTATACTTATAAAAAATGATTATTACTTAGCAGTTTGGCAGTAGTTATACTATATACGTTATACTAAGTGTATGGCGTGCGAACCTAAACACTGCGGTCTTGCTTTGGAATAAGATGCGTTTTAAAGGATTTCTCTGTGTATGAGAGCAATTAACATTCGATAAGTGAGTGAAGAAATGCTCTTAGGTACTTTTTGCCTACCTACCATTAAAACGTATTTATAAAACAAATGCAGAAATTTCAGACTGGACTCTTGAACAGTTTTTGGCTTCAATTATTATCATAGAAAGCTTCTTTCAATACATTCGGCTTAGAAAAAATATAAGAATAGTAGTAATAGCATATAATTGTAGAATAAGTATACTTATTCTTAAAGGTTCCATTTATAATAATAAATATTTAGAAATGGAATGTATGCGGAAAACAATTATTACAAAATAAGGATAGAATTTTTATTTATTTTGTTATTAAACGGTAGGTATTTCAAATCACTGTATAATTAAACACAACTAACATAACACAATTTATAGCGTAAATTTTAGAAAAGTCATTATTCGTTCACATAAATATTTATAACGGGAGTGGACCACCGTACAAGTAGAAATGGGGAGAAATTGGCTATGCAAAAAATTTCAAAAACACCTTTTGTATGCCAATCAAGGTTGTTTAAAAATCTATGGATAGTTCCATTTTTGTAATAAATGTTTTATCATATTAATGATTATTTGGGTGAAACATAATAATTCATATATACAAGAATTGATAATAATGATATGAATCAAAATGTAATTGTAACTTTTATTTCAATTCTACTGTTTAAGACAAATTTGCACGCCATTATGTGTTGCAGACTACGTGAACTTTAGATTTTACCACCATAACATTTGTACCATATTCATGCAAATAAATTGTTATTATTATAATATAATCTATATATATATAAAAGAAAGTCGTGTTTGTTACAACACTTATAACTCGAGAACGGCTGGACCGATTGTCATGGTTTTTGATTTGTTGCATTTGTTTCCGTCCCGAATAGCAGAATAAGCAATAAAATATCGGATAAGTTAACGAATAACAATAAATTAATTAATTAATTTTACGAATGTAAAAACCATATGGTGCCATCTGTTGACAAAACTACGCATGATTTTACGTCGAATTCGTGTCAGTTCAAGAAATTCCGATCTTGAGGTGAATGAGGATATCAGAAAGTGCTTAACATGCAGTATCGCCATATTGTCGCTAGAGAGAAGATGCCTAATGTGTAATACTATCATTCTTCTTTCGCAATGGCAAGCAATAAAACATTTCTGTATTTGCAAAAAAGTTGTATTAATGTAATACTTAACATTAATGACACCCTAAAATAAGTTAAATTAAAGTAACAACGATATTATAAGGTTGTAGGGCGGAACGAAGTTAGCCAGGTCAGCTAGTTTTTAATAAAATCGAACATCTATATAAAGTTTTAAACTCAAAACTCAAATCTTTTGGGAACACAAAATAAATGTATGTTGTCAAATAAATGTTTTAGAATATGAAATTAGTATTGGCAAAGCGGATACTCGTGACATATGAGTCTTGGCGGGAAATGTCGAAACTATTGCGTTGCATTTTGACTGCAATAGATTATACGATACATTACGATGATAAAATAACTTATTATTTTTAATTTTTTTAAACTTTTGTTTAAGAATTCGTTTGACATTATATCCAAATCAGAAAGTAGTTCTTATATAATTAGTAATTACAAGAAGTTAGTGTGAAATGTCTCTATATTAATTAATTTTAACAGATTATAAATAGGGGTTTTAATAAATGATTCGATTTTACAGCCGATTACTTCCCTCAATGTAAGAAAAGCGATCCGCAAATCGAAAAATGCATTCTAGAGGCAATAGAAGTTTTAAGGCCGAAGTTACTAAATGGGATACCGGAAGTGAATGCACCAGCGCTCGAACCTTTCAATGTACCAACGTTGAAACTTGACAGAACAGCTACCAACCTTCGTTTAAAGGCAACTATAAAGAATATGAAAGCTTACGGCGGAAGCAACTTTAAGATAGAAAAGTTAAAGTGAGTAAACAATCAAATTTTATTTATTTATATAAACCTTACAGCTTTCTTAGCTATTATACAAAATATTTTTAAATCAAAATTAGAAGATTTATAGACTAAACAATAATATATCCAGAAAGTGTGTAGAGTGTGGGTGTTTATTTGCATGTGTGTGTAACTGAAACCTGTGTGTTATTTACTAAATTACATCATTTATACTATTATAAACATAATAAATATAAGAAATAGATAAGAAATTATGGTACGAGAAATATTATTCAAATCGTAATTAAAATTTTGATAAACTATTTGGAGTTAAGACAACCCGTAGTAGTATATAGCAGATTCTCCACAGCAATATTTCGTTATTAAAATCAAACAATTTAATAATTTTTATAAGATTTCTATGACCCAGGGAGTCGTTAAAATTTGAAAAAATAACCTCTGATAAGTGTTTGCAAGAAAACACAATAACACGATGCCGTAACTCTCATTATGTTATTCCTCGTCATCTCTCCCATAAACAAAGTACTAAAAAAATAATTGCCATTGTGTTAGTTTAACCTTTTTATTTTTTATATAATTTAAGATATATCTATGCATTGCGTTGGGAAATAAACCCTGACATGAATTGAATGAATTAGTATCTGAATTTCTTAATTTTTAACTGCCTAAAGATCACGGTCTAGTGAAAAATGACGTCAGAGATTAAATCAGGTTTATTATGAAACTGGGTTTTTTTCCTACAAAAATGATTTATTCGCACAAACCTTATTTTGTTTTTAAATTTATCATGAATGAAACAAATTATAATAAATGTGATAAATAGTATTTTTATATAACATACTCGTATATAACCGTTTTAATAAATTTAACCGCTCCTGTGACTCAGTAATTAACGCACAGGTCCAGAGTTCGATTCCTGGAGACGGATTTTTTGGAAAATTTATTTTATTAAAGAATATAGAAATTTATGTAAAGGTGGAACACAATATGGTCACAATTTCTCCGCCGACAGCGTCGACATTCATTACAATAATGTTATAATACTTAAAAACAAAATAAACTACTTGAATTAATTAGTTATTTATGAATAAAAATAAATAAATTACAAAACTAATCAATTATTCTATATCGGAAATTATCTTCTATCATAGATTAAACCTAAATGGAAAGTATGAAGGGCAGATGAAGCTGACATTGCCGAAGCTATCTGTGACAGCTGATTATGACGTGCGTGGATCCAAGATTCTCACTTTGGACATTAGTGGCAAGGGGCGGTTGAGGAGTAATTTCAGTATGTATATTTATTTCGCACATTTCACTCGAACGGTGAAGGAAAACATCGTGAGGAACCTGTCTTAAACCCAAAAACTCTACCTATTAATAGCCCAGTACAAAAATAGCGTATGGAGAGTTTTAAATATTGCACTTGGCTCCATACCTACTTTGTGTAATGCAATCACAGCGATTCGGTTTTTTCTATCACCCCTCTCCATTTTAATATCGCAAAATATTGTACAATGTATTGGCGCTAAAATGAGAAAACTAAATCAACAATCATATAAAAATTACAGATTCCAAATTGAAATGTAATATTTTATTTATTTTCAATTGTAACAGTATTTATGGCCAGACTATCTATGACAAAAACATCAAATATTTTTCAGCTAAGAACAGTTTTTATTGGAAAATTCAATTGTTCTTTTTAGTATTTTTCTTTGCTATTTATGTCTCTCACCGTTTAAACCTTCCCTGTATTTCCACAAATATTTCAAGATTTAAATTAGTCTAGCCATTCTCGAGCTTTAGCTAAACAAACGAACAGGAATCCCTTTTATATAGAGACAGATTGTGATACACCTCGAATTTATAAACTTTTTCGGTTTTTTATGAAGTGGATTAACAATCAATATTAATTCAGGAAAGTGTAATAGTAATAACAATATTAATGTTTCTAGTGCTGAATATAGCAATCTCCGCTGATAGTATGTATACTTGTACAATGTACATGTACAGTGTCTTAACCTGTGGTCCATTCATGTGGTCCATTTTCAGTGAACAGTGAAGAATTTAACTCATTACGATTGGAACACACGTACTAAATACAGCGAAATAAATTAAAGTTCATATACCTAAGCTCCATCATTGATACAAGAATAAATTATATAATTCTGATTAAACATTTTAGCTGGAATAACCGTAGTAGCAAAAGGTTCAGCAAAGGTAGTAGAGCGTGATGGCGTGGAGTACTTGCAGGCTGAGAAAATGAATACTAAACTGAAGATTGGCCATGGGCAGCTCTCTATTGATGATACCGAAAGACCCGTTGCTGGTAATTATATAACACGATTATTCATACTCAGTTTTTATCAAATTAAAGCAAGCAGTACCCCTAAGCATACAGTTAAATAATAATTTTATTATATAAATTATATCACGTTTTTTTATTAACACTTAAAGATTTTATTTTAGTTATAGTAACGTGTTATTTTGAGTTTTTTTTTTGTTAATTATTTTTGCATTTCTTGTACTCTACCCTCTGTAGTTGTTTCCTTTTCATTGATCCACATTAGGGTTGCCTGGAAGAAATCGCTTGTTAGCGATAAGGCCGCCCGTTGCCTTATAACTTTTGTGACCTGCTTTTTTTATTTTTGTTATGAGTATGTTTTTGAATAAGGTAATAAATAAATAATATTGAGTGTTATGTCATTGACAAATGTCAATTAAGAGGGAAAGGTACATACATCTTCTTTCTCGATCTTGATTTTGACCTATCTTGAATGTGATCTTAAAAATCAACCCGAATTAAAAATAAATATACTTTATTCCTAATAGCTACATCAGCTGCTGCCTTCTTCAATGCAAGTCCAGGCGTGGTGTTGGATATTCTGAACCCACTTATAGAAGAGAGTAGCGCTGCGATCTTCAAGGCGTTCTTCAACAAGGTTCTCTCTGCCATACCCCTAAAGGAGATATTAGTTGAGGATTCTTAAGATCCTTTGGGTTTCTTGTACATATTATACTTACCTTCATAAAAATCAATAATTCTAGTTGCACTCTTAAGTACTTTTACTCTTTTACTTACTCTTTTCATCACAATGTAAACATAAATTGTCAGAAAGAGACGAAATTACCTTCGTCAAAGAGTGCCTAGACAGATTTTTATGAAAGGGGGTGAGGTTTAAGTCATCCTAAACACTTGTAAAATATTGTTTAAAACCTCCTATAGGTGTTTAGTAGTCGATCGTATTTTATACAAATTGTTGTTCCGATGTGTTTATATAAGAATGACTAACTTAAAAACGTCTAGAGAAACAATTTGTGTTACTTTTCGTACTAATTCTGGTATCACAACTTCTCAACGCTTGGATATATTGTATAACTTTAGAGTAAGATTTATTTATTTTCGAAAGGTTTTATACAAAATTTTACACCAAAGAATGTGTTTTCTATTAGAAATAAGACGTTTTGATTAAAGTAATTGAAACATGTATGTTACATGTCAACCTCCATTCGCTATAAAATGTCGTTTCCCTTGCATAATTATTTCCTTGTTGTTAAGTGAATGCAATTAAGTTTTATGGGACACTAAAAGGTTGTAATAATTATGAAAGCTTCATATAAAAATATACCTGTTAAACTGTAAACATCTTTGCCTTAACCCTACAACGCAATTCATCCAAAACAAACTAGAAGTTTTGGTACAATTTGGTTCATCTAAAACATTACTTTTAGGTGTGTTATTTTACAATCAAAGTGCAGGTAAGTGTACAGACAAAGAAGACATCGAAAGATGGGGTAGTCTGTATTCAGGGCAACAAGAAATTAAAAATCAATAAAATACTATATGTATATTGCACAGTAGTGTTGGCTTCAGCGATCGATTCTCATTCTTAAGGACTTTCTGTCAATGTAAGTTGAAGGAAAACAACGCGAGGAAATCGGCATGCCATCCAAAAGCCGGCGAAGCGTCGGACAGAAGGCTGATCACCTAATTGTTTATGAAATAAAAATGATGAATGAAACGGATGCCATCTAAGGCTTTGACCGGATTATTATTATATATTGCAAATTTTAACTGATCATACACTCTACAAATCAATTTGACCTATATTATTTGTACCAAGTGTTGTTTCATACGCACATTGCGAGATTTTTTTTACTTTATAAATTAAAAAATCAAAATTTCAATATTCAATAATTTCGTAGAAAAGGGCTGCTTCTTAGGATCTTCTTCTGGTAATCAAGAACGACGGTCATATTACAGATACTAGAGATTTTAGGAGACAATTTTAGGAAGCAATTATATTTGAGTAGTCTTTGTGTGTGTGTTTAACCATCTGCAAGTAAGAAAAGCAATTACTACTAACGTAAGTACTTAATTACTATTCAAGCTAAGGTCATTAATCCTAGACTTAATTTATGTCCTGTAGACCTTAGATCCGAGGCTAAATTTCTGCCACATATGGCCTATACGAGTAACTTCAAAGTATTATAAAGGCAGAATGCCTCAGAAACCTAGATTATTCTAGTCGACATCGACAGTGAAAATGATTAGTTCAATAGTGAAGTTTTTAATGGTCGTTGTATTAAGTGTTGTAATAGCGAAACGGTTACCCCAAAATGATACGACGGGTGATAATATTGAGGAAATCGGTAAGTTTTTTTACAGTTGACACACTGTATTGAGTGCTCGTAATAATATATCCCAAATTGCACATATGCAGTTTTAGTAGGGAAGCCATAACTACATTTTCATATGCCATAAAACAGTTTAATACATAACTAAATCATGGTTTTGATCTCTATAAATAATTAGTGAGCTATGATTGACAGAAATTGATGATATAGATTTATTGTAGTCGTAATGATTTAATTTATATAATTAGACATAGGCATAACATTTATTACCAACAAAAACACACACACATAAACACATATAATAACAATAAAATAAAATAAAAACGTTATGTAATCGGAGGCAAACGGGCAGGGGGCTCACCTGATGTTAAGTGGTACCGCCGCCCATGGACACTCACACTGCCAGAAGGCTCGCATGTGCGTTGCCGGCCTTTCAAGAATTGTAGAACCACCGCCGCTATTCTCGAAATAAAACTCAAAGTGGAGTTATAAATGTTTTGTTTATTATTATAGTATTGTTCGTTGTCCGTAACAAATTGGTACGCTCTTTTCTTGAAGGACCCTAAGTCGCATTGGTTCGGAAATATTTTCAGTGGGCAGCTGGTTCCATTGGTGATATCCGTTGGTGATATTTATGTATAATGAGAGATAAAAAAAAATCCCTTTTCCCTTTCGGTTCATTTCAAGTGTGTAATGCGTGTGTGTTGTGGCCCTGGTTCAACACTAATTAGATATCTGTATATTTGTATCAAGTTATTACAATTAAACATTACAAATTATCTAAGTTTAACTAGACAGTCTTTTTCCGAAGGCACTTGGCATCCTACCGGTCTCCTTACGTAGACTGAGGCTTATTGGGATTGTGATGAGGCCTTTTAATTGTAAGATTAATGAAACACTTTACATATATACGTATACTTGTACGTTCTAATATTCAAATTCATTTATAGCACAAAAACCAATATGCCACTACAGCGATCCTAACGTAGCAGAATGCATAAAGCGAGTTGCTGATCAAGCCAGAACACTTCTTGCTCACGGCATACCTTCGTTTGGTATACAGCCCCTCGAACCACTAAAGGTCCCCAGTATTAGGCTAAGGCAGCACAATATGCCTCAGAATAAGTTCAAATACGATGCCTGGTTATCGGATCTTGAGCTTAGTGGACTAACCAACTACACATTTAACAAGTTAGAGTAAGTATTATTTCACTTATCTAATAATCTTATTCTTGAATTATATGGTCGAAATATAAACGTTTAAATTTGGATGACTTCATAATCATATGTTGACATGTGTATTTATTTACACGTGATTGCACAATTATATTTATAAGATTTAATAATAAAATCAAAAACAGTTGCAAGATGATCTCTTCTAGCCATACATAGAAACAGCAATAAAAAAGTTATGAAATTTCAAAAGGTATCAAAAGATAAGGTTGATTGTTTTTTGCAATCTTTTTTATGCAAAAAAAATATCTTAGATTCTCAATCATTTGTGTACATAATTGAATAGAATGTAGCGAATATTTAATAGGAATTTAAGATATTGAATTTAGATTATATTTAATTTTAGTGTGTATCCCGAAGAATTGAAAGTAACAGGAAATATAAGTTTACCTCACTTGGTGATGTCCGGAGAATATGTGGTGATTGGGGAGTTCCAAATGTTACCCGTAGAGTCTACTGGATTCATTGCTGCCAACTTTAGTAAGTAAACGCTACATGAAATTAGTATAGTTACTATTTCGTTTAATATTCACCTGCCTAAGGCGCAAAACATACAGAAAAGGCGTAAGGTGAAGGCGCGGCGCAGGCGCAGCTCCGGCGTGGAACAGATAAGGCATGGATGCGACTTAAATTATATCAAAGAGGCGAAGAGATGGCACAAAGAGTCATTAACGCAGGCCGACTTTATCGTGATAGCATGTCTTCCTCTTCAGATGACGAAGATGCGCTCGCTTTGCTGCAACTCATTAATGTGAATATGACACCGAAGATATTGGTAACGTGCCTGTGCCACGCCGCTTGAGTAAAATTAACAACGTGCCGCTTACGTACATTTTGTATTGACGCGTTTTGAAGCGGTAAGATGCCTGCGCCGCGCCTTCACCTTACGCCTTTTCTGTGTGTTTCGAGCCTAATTGTGCTCGAAATTGGACGCAACAAGCAGGAGATAAATTGCGACGGCAAAAGATACTTGTGGACCCTTAGGCCGAAGGACCCTAAGGAGCTGTTCAACTATTGATAACAATTATTATATCCTGCATATATGAGATTGTACAGCCCTTGATAATGACGATGTCTAAGTTTTGGAACAGTTTAGGCCTAGGCCTTATTTACTACTATACTAAGTTTTATGTGTAGATTACCACTAATCCTCATTCATAAACCAAATCTTCTATATTTTATCCTTCCGATTGATACGTTAGTGTCACTTCAGTGTTGAGAAAAGGAATGAATGTAAGCTTCTAGTCAAATTCATCATCTCAGAAACTTTATTACCTAAGTCAAAAAAATTTAAAGAAAAAACTTTTACCGGATTAAAGTTATGTATTATTATAAATTTACAATTATTTGACATAATTTTAAATTTATCCGACCGTCACCGTGACCACGCACGCTGTAAAGCACGCGAAACGTCGGATAAATTTAAAATTATGTCAAATAATTGTAAATTTATAATAATACATAACTTTAATCCGGTGAAAGTTTTTTCTTTAAATGTGTAAAGGTTATGGTAATCAAAGACAATACTAAATATTTTAATATCACGAAGGCTAATACTATATAGCGTGAATTTAATTTTTTAGCACAATGCTCAGCAGCTCTGGAAGCACTAGGGGCGAAGGTACATAAGAGAATCGTGATAAAAGACGCAAATGTGAAGCTACGATGCATGGGACCTCTAGATGCCAGTTTAAAAGAAGCACATTCTACAACTGGCGAAATGGGTAAATTACAAAAGTTATATTTCATACAAATAATTAGTACATTTCAGTGGCGCCACAATCCCATACTGATATGGCACGGTAAGACACTAGACCAAAGCTGCCTTGCGATTCTGTAACTCACTTTTCGAACTCTCACAGCGGTTTTCGCAGCGGCGGTCTCGCTTAAATTAGTCGTAAGGCAGTCATTTTACGATTAGGCATTCTGATAAACAATAAACTACAAGCTCCCTCCTTATCAGAATGCCAAATCGTAAAATGACTGCTTCACAACTGATTTGAGCGCGACCGCCGCTGTGAAAACCGCTGTGAGAGTTCGAAGAGTGAGTTACAGAATCGCAAGGCTGCTCTGAAAATATATTGCTATATATGTTACATTACATCATGAAAATGTTTCACTCCCCGCAGAAGGATTAAGGCCGCTTATTTGATTACGGTTTTTAATAATAATATACTCTTTGTATCGCGAACTCTAGCTAATATGTAAATTTTCAGAAATGGTAACAAAACACATCGTCCACATGCACGCGAATGAACTTACAAAGGAAGTACAGCCAGCCGTTGAAACTGCGCTTGCAATGGTCCTCGAAGACATAGCGAATAAGTTCCTCAAACATGTGCCCCCGAACATGGTGTTCCCGGCTTAGTGCCATTTGTTTCTGTCCTTCTGTGTTGTCTCTTTTATTATCTGTGCAATTGTATTATGTATAGTAATTAAGAAATGTAATTGGTGTTATCAGTAGCGCAGAAGGTGTTCTCAATTCAAATTTTAAAATTACTAAATTAGATGGTGTGATTTAATTTATTATATAGATTATAGTTAGATTAAGTTTGAACAGTCGTAGATTGTTAAAGGCTTTATATTAAATTATTTATATTGTTCTTTGATGTTTTACTTTCACTCCACTGAATTCGGATAAAATATATTTTATTTTGCCACACGACGCTATATTTTTCATTGCTCTAGAAAATCATATTAACTTGTTCTCACTGAAATAACATCGGTAGGATGTGGACATTAGGATGTAGGTTCAAATCTTGATCGATTTTACTTTCAACGTGTTCCTTTAATTGGCACAGTCAGCTACAGAAGATGGGTCTATAAGTGGAAATTATCAAAGAAAAGATGCAATGTGAAGACAAGCGCTAAGCCATAGCATAAGCCCTCAATTTCTTATGATCTAAAAACAGTTTTACTAGTGCTACCTAGAAATTAAAATTAGATTTACTTTATTTAGAATACTAGAAACTAGAAATTAGAATTACTTTATTAATATTAGTTCGCTAAACAAATGTTAGCCAATGCGTTAAAGAAGCCGTTCGTATACTTGTACTAAATAAAAGTATGTCAGCGAGTCGCTTGCGGTCACTAACCTACTAAAACTTACGTCACCATTACAACATTGCACTTCGAATATTTGCTTGTTGATTCAGTTAACTTTAATAAAACCTACAATTAAATAACTAACGTGCAATAAAATCCTAAAATCAGGTTTCGTAACTACAAAATGTATTTACTACAAAAAGCTATATACTACTAAACATGTTGTTTTAAGTAGACAATTTGGTAGATTTATAGTTCAATTATTACGTCATCCAGAAATAAGTCAACATTTTTATTTTAGTGAAAGTTTTGGGTAGATATTTTAGTATGTGGTAAAATGTCATCGGTGTGTTTACATTTTAAAATATTTTATGACAAACCTAAATCAAATATAACTTATGTCTTACGGCCAGGCCACGGGGATTGGCGGTGCGAACGGCGATGCGGGAGGCGAGGCGACCATTCGCGCGGGGCCGTTTGCAGGTCACGGACCAGTCACGTTTGCCGCCGCGACCAGTAAGGAAGTTCGACAGCGAAATGTCTTTATCGAAATCATCTCGATATTGCTTGGAAAGTAATAGCTTTTGGTGCAAGACCTAATATTTGGAGAAATTGTGGAGAATTCCACAAGAAGTATGAGAAATTCAGAATATATCCAGAATTATTTTTTTGAGTATACCAGAATGAGTATTGAAACCTTCAATTATATTCTTATGAATATTCAACCAGAATTGGAGAAAAAAGTTAATGCAAATAGAATTTTAAGTGCTGAAAAATTGTTATTGAGATTAAGGTATATTAAATTAATGCTGTGGATGGCCAGACTTCCAAATAGCTGGTCTAGCCAGTATTTCAGTAACAAAAAACTCTGTATTCATTTTTCGCCGCGACCACGACTAAACTTATTTATTCCCTTCTCTATTCGCCGCGACTGCCGCTCGCCTCCGTGGCTTGCACCGTACTGATTCATGCATTTGTTTCGCTCGCCCGTCGCGACGTCAGTCGCCCGCGCGATTCGCTCGCTACATTTCGCCGGTCGCATCGCTGGTCGCCGTTGCGCGTGGCTTGATTAGTACATTGCTATGAGTTTATTTCAGTCGCTAGACGCATCGCGGTTCGCACCGCGCGAATATTCGCGTCGGCGAATGTCCCGTGGCCAGGCTGTTAGTGTATGACAGTGGCCCGAATTTGATTCGTAATAAAACAATTCTGCGTTACCTATTTCATTTAGAAAACTGAACATAAACAGAACTGGAAATGAGTTAAAGGAGACATGCTCAGAGGTTATGGGACTTCATCATAGACAAAATATTTAAAAACCTATAAATACTATAAACGTATTTTTATAGAAAGAAATAGGAAATTTGCTTGAATGTTGTAAGGAAATTTTGTAAAAACATTTCCATATTTTATCTCAATCAAAAACGTGAGATTAAAACTGACTGTAATCAATTTCTACCCTATCATCACGTTTTCTAAAAGATAAACTTTAATTATATTATATACTGAATTATACTTTCATTATTGTAGTACACGATGCGGTCGTCTATGGTTATAATTTTTAGTTTAATAAGTGTTGTGTTGTGTCATGAAAAAAGTTATATAAATTGTAAGTTTTATTTATTTAGATTTATAAAACAAAAGGGTAAAAATTGCAAAAGACCAAGATTAATTCTAACTATAATTCGATTCATGAATGTAAAAAAAAGTGCGTGCGTACAAAGTAAGACAGAAGTGAAACTTCTTTATAAATTAATTATTACTAAGGTAAAAGCCCCAATAGATGATCATGTATCAGTATGTGATCACTCCTACGTGTATTTGTATATCTATATTCACTATGTATACGTGCTAATGATAATATAAATAAAAAAAAATGAATGAATACAATATTAAGTGTATACAATAATCAAATCAAAAATAATTTGTAATATAGTTGGTGGGTTCATTTGTCCCCGTGAAGAAAAGGCTCTCGGAAAATGTCTGAAGGATGCATTAAATACATACATTCCACAACTTGCCGCAGGTAATATTTTTTCATCTTCCCAATATTTGAATTATTTACTTTAATAAATGTTTATGCCGTGACTAGTTTTGATGTCACATATAATATAAAGCTAAGTTTGTTCGGATAAACTCGCTAATATCAGGAACTATAAAATTGGAAGATAGTGGTTGTTTTCAATAGCTCATTTCTTTCTTAGAGTATTTTCTTAGGCTTTTAGGGGTACATTTTTGCTACTGATCAAAACCCATAACACCGTGCTAGTTGCTTCTTATTTCAGTAGTTTAATGGGCCACGAGAATGATACGTTTCAATATCTGTTTCAATCATATTTTAGTGAAACGAAACTAAAGGATCAGAGTACCACGAACATGATTGTATATTTTGGTACTAATTTACAACATTATTTCCTATTTAGGTATACCTAAATTAGATATACCATCATGTGAACCACTCCTAATTCGGTCCCTCTCGGTTAAGCAGACGACTGGACCTCTATCTGTAACCTCCTCCTTCTCAGATGTATATGTGAGAGGGCCTTCCACTATGCGGATAAAAAGTATTGAGTAAGACATTTTCCGCTTCTATATTTAGGTTATGTTATAGTCCTTCCTTATTGCATGTATTCTGTGAAGGTATGGTATACTGCTCCTCCAATCGTACGTCATCGTTCTTGTTTGTACAACAGAATGTACTCGTAAGTGTCACTACAATTTGTCCGATGAGTAGAACTCTTTTAATAGATAAATTATTAAAGAACAATGCGTACATTCAACTTTCGTCGTCCACGCAAAATATACTACTAAAAATATGCAAATATTATGAATAGTTAAAAGCTCTTTGCTAACAAACTATCGGTTTCCTGAGAAAATTAATATGTTTTCGTACCATTTATAGAACAAATTATAGTAAAACTGAAGAAACGATTAATAAACATCATATACGCCTTAATAAATTCAATTGTGTCTGTTTTATTTATTTTCGAATTACTACAAGTTTGAACTACATTTTATATAAAATCAGTACCTTCGTTTAATAATTAAAATCGGATATTATATTTATTAAACTGCAAGACTTTATCTGAAAGAAAAGTTTACCATTTTGTAGCATCCATGCCAAGGATCATGAAATAGTTGCCAGACTATATATTCCAGAATTGAGGATGAAAGGACAATACACATTGAAAGGAACCCTTCTGATGATACCAGTGGAAGCGAATGGAGACTTCACCTCTAAATATCGTAAGCATATTTTCATGACATTTCGATATGAATAACGAACTAAGAAACAGATCTTAAATGTTTTAGACAAAGTGAAAATTATTATCTTGTTATTTTCTTTCTTTTACACGTATATCGTATTTTGTTTAATGATATTATTTTATTCATTTCTTTTTACAAGAACCAACGATAAGCGCATCCTGTACCAAAATTTACTTTTGAAAATATATATTCAGACTTGCCTCTATGAACAAGTTTGTGCTTGGTTAATGTATAACACGGAGTACCTGGGTTCGACGTCCCTTCATTAACTATTCTTAAATATAAAGCAAAACAACATAGAACCTTATCTGCACCAAAGGTTCTTCTGATTTTTAAGATATATTATCTTTTTCAGGTGATATAAATGCAACAGTTACTATAACATTAGGTAGAAGCAAAGTATTAAATGGACTAGACACTTTATCCTGTGAAAAACTTGATGTAAATTTCCAGGCTGGACAAGTAACAATGGATCTGGAGAACTTATTTGGTGATGATAAGGATTTAAGTAAGCATTTTCATTCGGGGTAACATGGACAATTATGATTACTACATAAAATACGGTATAGACGATTTTCAGCGGAAAACTTAATTGGCTGCGAAGTTTAAATGTGTTCATACATCTAATTTTAACGTATTAATACAGTGTAAACTCCTTCTAACGAATTTCAAGGGACCGAGTATTTTTTTCGTTATAGAGAGGGTTCGTTACACGGACCGAAGAGCAAAAAAAAACAAATTTAACCAATTACAATATTTTTTCATATATATAATAGATAGGTGACGATGGGGCGTTTAGTAACTGAGATCAAAATTTCCTACTGGCAATGTTATCTAAGAATAATGGCACACATGTTAATACAATTAACAATAACTAAGGCGAGAACGCTGCTTCTGACCTCAGGTGTCTTTCTTAGAAGTTTCGGTACCTCTATAGGTTGGGTTTGTAAGCTGATTATAAAAACAATTACACTTAAGTATGTTGTTGATCTCTAAATATGAAAATATTTCTTCGTAATAGAGAATTGCTGTTGCGTTATAAAGAGTGCATTAATGAATGGGTTTTGTGTTAAACCAAAGAAATTTAACTTATTTTACGTTATAGAAAATTTTTCGCTGTAGCGAATGACGTTATAAAGAATTTACAGTTTTATTGTTTTAAGTATTGCTTTAAATACAAGGAGGAGGCAAGGTGGTATATTTAATTCTAGACTAAAATCATAATTTTTTTTAGTTAATAGGTATATTCTTTTAAAAAAGGAGCCATTTTATACTAAACCCATAAAGTTCCTAAGGTGTCGACGTCAACATACTGATCCTGAGGCACGCTCACCAGGCTTCGGTGTGGTCGAGCAAGAAATAGACTCCAGCGTATATAGTACCTACCTATATTTCACTTTTTGTTAATGGCAATTCCCTTGGCTTGAAGCCTGGCCTGCCATTACATCATTTTCGCAATCAACGGAGAATCAAATCACATCACATGTAATATCTTCATAATAATTTTCAGGTAAAACAATGAACAATTTCGTTAATGAAAACTGGCAGAGTATGTCTGGAGATTTTCAGGCCCCAATAGAAGAGGCTCTACGTGACTTCTTAAAACCTTTAGCAGATCATGCCTTCGCAACTCTGTACGCAAATGACATATTTTTATCACAATAAAATTTTAATTTATTATTTAATTATTAAATCTATATTAACATGTTTAAGATCAGTTTTATTATGTTATCTAAGCCTAGCACTAGCCTTTGTGAACTCAGCCAGAATATAACCAAGGAGGTCCACCTTACCAAATTTATGGTCTCTAATTTATATCGCCGAAAACGCTTGCAGTAATTTTCGGAAATTATCGAATATCCGAAAAATAATAAAATTGAAAGGGAAATGAATACCTTG
The DNA here is from genome assembly GCA_963693345.1 of Pieris melete. Taxonomy (NCBI): domain Eukaryota; kingdom Metazoa; phylum Arthropoda; class Insecta; order Lepidoptera; family Pieridae; genus Pieris; species Pieris melete. Next base: position 3,859,983 of record CAVNZK010000032.1, on the reverse strand, counting down.
GCAGAACACTGAATTGTAAAGAGCCTAAATATACATAGATCATATTTATAGAAGATGACATCTAGCACATGCACAAAAATATGTCGCAAAAGGACTCATCCTCAAAATTCAAAAAGTTTGAATTAGACACCAACCTTAACCAATCCCTTTAAAATACATTTTGTTTATTTTACACGATTACTACATACCTTGGTCGTAAAATGATACGTTGTAAATGAGTTTATTACGAGATTAGATGGCGAAAGTTCTGTTGGGTAAGTCCCATTGGACGGGAGAAGTAATACTATACCATCGCGAAATTATTTTACTTAAAAACCATATTCTACTTACAAAACTAAAGAATTTTGGTTGAAGTCGGTGCGTGCAACCCTGTGAACGTGTCTTCGTACCCTTGCTAAACAGACTAGATTTTTATTCCTATACGCGCTATCAAGCAATTGGAAACCTCAAGACTTCCTCGATTAGGATACATAAGCAGGGTTATGTGGATATGGATGTGTCAATAAAGAACAATTATCATAATATGGATGTGTCAATAAAGAACAATTATCATAATATGGATGTGTCAATAAAGAACAATTATCATAATATGGATGTGTCAATGAAGAACAATTATCATAATTCCCGCCCATTTCTCTCTAGTCTTGAGTTTAAAAAAGTTCATTCAAATCAAATATTTGTGAACATGAGGGTACTACAATTCGAGCACATTTGATAATATACGATTTATTATACTATTATTTTTTTAATATTTTAAACGTATATTCTAGTCTCTTAAAATAAGTTATTATGTCAAACATTAACAAATACTGAGGCCTTTTTATTACATATCCCAATACGAACGGACGTAAAATATTGATTTTAATAATATTGAATAAAAGTAGAAATTAAATATGGTTAATAGTTAATACTTTTATTATAATCACATTCGTCACTTTTCTATCTAAAAATTACAATCACGACTTATTATTAAATAAATAATACGACTTACTAAGTCCAAAATACAGTGGGGTATTTTCGTTGTACGAGTATACATACTATTTTATTACACGACATTGAAATCTCAGGTCAAATATCAATTCAAATATAAAACAGATTTATTAAGTCAATACTGTTCTGTTAACTGTGTTATTGTTTACAATCAGTTCCTTTTGATATTTTAACACTATTTATTTTTACTCAAAAATATACATTTGCTGTCTTGTACTATCATTATTTTGTATATTCGAAAATTAAAAATAATTTAATTCGACATAAAAAATCTGAAAAGTAGAAAAGAATCTGAATCGATTATATTTAAATTTGAGTAGCAGAATTACTTCTTTTACATCAATTTGAAAAGATATTGTAATGTTGAATACAATTAAATTATCAAATTACGGCACCTTCTAATTAGATTATTTAATATTTTTTTATTGCTTAGAGTAAAATTTTAAAATAATCAATTCAATTCTGTTGGAAGTAGTAGTAGTTCCTTACACTTAAATATTGAATGCATGTTTGTTTTTACTTTTGACATTACATTTCTAGTTCGCTTCTTAGTCTGTGACAAGTCAGTTTAAATATTTGTAACTACACATTTCTTTATAGTGAAAAAATACACGCACATTACCTATAAAATAGTTATAGCTAATAACAATCTCACCACGGTATTAGGATGTCAACCAGAGGTCGACTGGAATTTTCTCAAAAGCTGCATTGAGGAACACCTTGAAGTGCTTGCCGATTGCCGCTGAAGCAGCTGGACGCATTTCATCGATGATTTCAGCTGCATTGTTGTTCAAGAACTGGTTCATTGCTTCACCTGGAAATTGAGATGTTTTAAAACATTACAGAATTTTTAGAACATTTAAGCTTGAAGTAAAAAAACAATTTAAGAAATCGCTTTTAGCGATAAGACCGCCCGTTGCCTCTTAACTTATGTTACCTTTTTAATAACGTAGTGTAAATATTAAATAAATAAAGTTTTCACGAAATTACACATCAGTTTAAAATTTTTAACGTTGTTTGTAAAATTCTGTTTAATTTTGTGTAAAACTGCAAGCAACATCAAGAAACTCTTCTGGTTTAACATATTTTATTTGTAGTAGTGTAGAATAATTATCATAATAGAATAATTAAATTATTTTCTTCTATATTCTTTCTTCAGTTTAGTTCAAAATAACCCCACGGAACGGTGCATATCTTTATATATATAATTCTTCTGTGAGTGTTTATGTCCCTGAACTTCTCTCAAACGACTGGACCGATTTTGATGAAATTTTTTGTGTGTGTTCAAGGGGATCTGGGAATGGTTTAGATTCACAAATCATCCCGACAGATGGCGCTGCAGTCGGTACTTTCATACTTTGTTTAATATCTTAATCGGTTGAAATATCATGCAGGACAACGTCTGTGGGGTCCGCTAGTATATTATATATATTTGGTACTTATCAATTGCAATGGGTATCAACACATTGTTACAGATCTTTATCTGTAACAATGTGTATGTGTATGTTTATCTTTATCTGCAACGAAGACAAGTTGTAAAATAGTAAAAATATGTACCAATAACACTGCCGTAGTTGACAGTATCCCGGACTTTGAATCTGGAGCCCCGGAGTTTGAAGTCTACCAGCATTCGATCGGCCGTCATGTACTTCGTGTCTTGGCGCAGAAACTCCTTGCCAAAGATCTTCACTATAGCAGCAACGTCAGCTGTAACGTATTGGGAATTAGTATTAGACATATGTATATGTTAACAGTATTATAATTTGTTTTAGATCTAGACATCATAATACATCAGCTATTTTTCAGAATGAGAAGGTGATTTTATCTGTAGGTAATGTAATTTATAAAATAAATATGTGGAGTTTTTTAAATTAACAGATTTTTATCGTAATTTTAAAAATATAAAACACAAGGTCTCCTTCCTTTCGAGTACGAAATTTCCGCATTCTGAAAAGGAGTGCAATACCAATTTATGAAATATAATTAATTAAATTAGTGATTTAACAAGATTATTTTTAATATGTATTTAAAATGTTATATTAAAACACACAAGTGTAACTGATATTTAATATAACACCCAGTGAATAATAATATATAACTTTATTTAACAGCACTTGTTTAATCTTTGAAAATATAGATAATTAACGGCGTCATTCAAAAAGCTCCACTGATAAGGAAACGCTGATTCTCTTAACGTCAATCATACCGATGAAGCTTACAAGATTCTTGTAGTATCTTGTTTTAAGATAGAGTCAAAGTCCAATCGTGCGAACTTTTTAACCCAGAAGCCATCACTACCAACGCATTTTATGCATAATTACTACGAGTATGTGTTGCTCCTTAATGTACAAAGAAGTAAAGTATGTAAGACTTACTGAATGACGCCCAAAAGTCGCCCTGAGAGCGAACAGGAAACAGAAGAACTTGGCCGGTAACTTCGTAGCGGCCAGTCACTTCGATGCGAGGCAGAACGAGTCCCAGGTCTATGCGTAACTTCTTCAAGTCAGATCTGAAAACAATTGTTTAGTTATTACGCAAATTTCTTAATTCTACCCAAGATACGTATGCGATATATATAAAAAAAATAATGCACGCGGTAGGCCTGGATCTCTTCCGGAGTTTGTTTGAACATGTTAATTCCTGGGTTAAAATTCAGAGCATAATAAGTTTTGGTTACAGGCAAGTGAAATCATTTTATAGACTTAAGTAGTATGCGTAGTAAATGTTAAACCATTTTTGAATACTGCGCGGAATGACATTGTAATCTCTACCATAGCATATATGTATTACTATAGTATTAAATAAAAATGAAGAACATTTCACCACATACTTATTGATATATTGTTAATACGAAAATATGTGATTCATTTAATTAGTTTCGTAGTGACATTGTTCTACGATATAAATTGTAGACAAGAAAAGAAAAAGAAAGAAAAATCTTTATTACACTCAAGACAAAAAAGTGCACAAGAACACTAGGATTTACCGTGTCGTGGGCAGCTGGTCTCTTCCATTGATGACATGTCTTATGAAAATTGTTGCAATAATACGATACAAATTAAACAAACGAGTAGGTACTTCCGTTCCCAAGAAACAAAAACCATTAACGTGGTCAACATTGAAGTTAAATGAAGAAAAATAATGATCCCCAATTTAGTTTTGTCTTGACATACATTTGAAAACAACTAATTGTGGTTATTATACGCGGGTACATTGTGTTGCAACATATTTTTTTTACAAACGCATTGTGTGTCTAAAACATTAAGGAACACGCAGTTTTATAGTATGGGTACTAATACCAATACTGAGTCAAGCGGTGAATAGAGCAGTTCTACACTGCAGCACGGCAGCAAGTTAAAGCTCCGTGACGCCTGACAAGTGCCCAAGTGTGAAGTGGAAACTGCTGAGATTGAACTTAATTAGCCAGGACTTTACGCACAACGAATCTAATGAGCGTCTAAGAAGAACTTGACGAAATCTAGCCCATGTGGAACATGGTGTAATGGTTGCAGCTCCTTACAAACATTGTGTAAAACAAAAAACTTGGCAATTAAATAGAGTGGCGGAGAGTTTATTGCCAGTTCTTCCTTTCCGTTCTACATAATTTTAATAATAATTATAATAAATTATTATTACTCCATTGATTTGAGAACTGGCAGTAGATGTAAAATAAGAAGCATTTAATATATTTCTTTTTTAACGTTCATAAGTATGAATAAATAATTTTGATTTATTTTGCCCTTCATAAATTACTTACATATTTTGAAATAGAAACTTCGTGGCGCTAGAACCTTTTAGAACCTTTTAGATCTCAGATTTGTGTATCTTTTTTCTTAACGACAAGTTGGTTAGCCTTCTATGCCTGTAATACCTAAGAAATACTAACCTTATTTTGGTAACTGTGTAATTACTTGGCCCGATCACAGTAATGTTACTGAAGGTAGCGGTTACTCGAACTGGTCCAGCAGAATTTTCCATCACCAGCCTGTCTATGAGGAGAGGTTCTACCGGTGGTACATCAAGGTCTGTTAAGCCTCTTGCGAGATATGGACGTAGGTGGTTAAAAGACCTTTTGATGCAGTTGTCTAATTCTGGATCGCTTCGGCTGCATGGTAATAGATATTCCGCTGAAAAGGAGAAAAAAGTTTAGAAATACTCTGCTGGTTTAGAGCTGGGATTAAACCTCTCAAAGACCGATCCATTTTTTTGTATATCAAAGTTGTCATTAAAATTCTACGAATTTACGTAATATATGTATTGGTAAACGAGATCTCTCCACTATCTGTTTAATGTAAGAATGTTTTGTAAGAATGAGAATGTCAACAAAATTTTATGATTTTTATCTGCTTGATAACGCTTTAACACTTTAACTAGTGAATTTTCATGCAAATTAATCTCTGCAATTACGAAATATGTATCTAAATCTTAAGAGTTTCAATGGGAATATTTTCACAAAATGAGCCAATTAGTCAAAATTACGTTGCAATAAAAGCATATTGAAGAACGTGAACATTTTATCAAATTTATTTTATTATTTTAACAAGAAAGTCATGTATTCCGATAAGTATTTTGTATATAAAGCAAAAACATGTCATGTTATGTAACTGATCACATGACAAGAGGTCAGTGTGACAAGGTGATCTGCTATTCGATGACCTACAGTGAAAAGCGGGAATTTCGTGTATTTAAACAAAATCTTAAATTATATATTTTATTGGAGCTATAACTATATTCTCGATGTGAGAATGACGTTAATATTTAGAAAAGCTTATGTTTAAACTATTTGAATGTTAATTATTTATGAAATTTCTAATAATAAGATTTTATCTAGGTAGAAAAACGAGTTAAATATAGAAAAGAATCGAAATAAATATTGAATTAATGCTTCATAAATTGTTTATTATCTAGAAAGCAGAAAGCCATTTAAACTCATTATGTTGAAATTCTTAAAATTTACTTATTTAACTAGCAGGATAAATTAACGGGATATATAATAACACTATTGTTTATTTCAAAATACGAATCTGAACCAACAAACCAAAATCAAACTAATTTTCCTCGCATTAACTAAACTAAAGATATATAGGTAACAATGAATGGCAAGCAAATCCACATCACTAGTGCAGTTAACTTAATGACGTCACTGATGCCAACTTGAGGGTTTACCCAAATAAAATTATGGAATCAGGATGTTATAAGTTTAAGGGTACATTTATTTAGGGGCATTTAATGGGATACTTTGTTCAAATAATCTTTTTTTTCTAAAAAAAAAACATACTTACAATAACCAAATAACTAAATATAAAAGACAAAGCTATAACTGAATTATCAAAAAGCTATACTACTCCAAGATCGAAATTTGATACTATTTTATACTACTTCAATGTACTTTTGATGCATATTTGAAATTACCTCTCAAACCGAGTGTACAAAAAGAATCCTTCGGTGTTTTTTATCGATATTTAGGGGTATTTGACGTCCTAGGGGGAACATTCTGTAGGAATGACGTCATCACTGAATGACGTCAGTAACTAATATTGTATTGATAATATGAATAAGAAAATTGTGCTAAGGTATCTTTCGAAATTAATTTCATTGCACGGCTATTGGAATTATGTTTATATTAAGTAAATAAAACAGGAAAAAATCTAGCTTACCTTAAAGTCAAAGCCTTGTTTATTCAAAGGTCAGTAATTAAAGTAGTAAATATATCGCTTTTGGTGAATTAAATACAGAATAAACGAAATATATTTAAGCTATAACTTGAACTTGAACGGCGTTTCACAGCTCTTGCACAAGGTCAGTTATATTATGTAATCAACAAAATTACAACCTATAAACCTACTTTTGCGAATTGACTAAAATATTAAGTTTACAAAATACTAATTAGTTTTAGTGCGCTAACCATTATAAATTACTCTCTTGAGGGGTTTTTTATGGATCTTGAGCTTAATTAATATACTTACCTTTCCTCGCAATATATTTATGAAAATATTATGTATGTATACAAAAATAGTAATAAGTTTACTAGAATAGACCATACGCACAATGTTAATACTCGGATCAAGCGAAGGCTGCAATTTCCCCTTACTAGACTATCTAAAGTTAGTAATTCTTTTTTTGGGAAAAGGGATACTTTTCTTTAATAAAATCCCAGAGGCTCTTTTATCTCTGCCTTTCAATAAATTTAAGAAATGTATTAAAGAAAAGCTGTGTAAAAAGGCTTACCTACTATAAGTTAACGATTATATAGTTAGTTCGTTAGTTAGTAGGCTACTTCTAATTAATTTGCGATATTTGTTTTAAAATAAGTGTTGTTTGATGATTTGCTATTTAAGAGTACCGAGAGTTTTTTACGCCGGCTTTTTCTCTCGGCTTACACCCTCTGTCTTCTTTGCCCATGAGTAGGAATGACTACAAATTCAAATTTAATGACGTGGAATAAGTGATACCTGTATCTTATGTTCCATAATAAACATATTTTTTTTTTTTAGATATCCTAATCTATTTTCCTAAATTATTTTTAGACAACAAGTACGTTATAAAAATTAATTTCTATTATTACTATTTTATTTATATTTCTATATTATTATTATTTACTAAAAAAAAATAACAATATTTTAATTTATTTAATTTATTATTGTACATGATCAATTCAAATGAATGAACTCTTCAAATAGTAGAAATTATAAGCCACATATTTGTAGAAAAAGGTAGTTTCAGTAATAACGAATTGAGAAAAGTATATTATGTATATATGCATTATGAAATGATTCTCAACGACATTCGTTACGTTAGGATCGTTTGTATTTTTTCGATTATCATTCAATACGATATTATTTATATAATACATATTAATATTAAAAAAACCTTAACGTTTTTCTATTAGTGATTATATTTTCAGAGACAAAGTTGTACATAACCTAATATTAAAGTTCTGAAATTGTGTAAAATGTCTTATCACACATAATCTTATTTATGCAATAAATAATAACATATAATAATTATGTGAAGTATGTTAGCATTCTCGTAAAGATAATATCGCGAAAAGTTATATCATAATACCAAAGACCATTGTTTAATTACATAGTCTGTGCAATATACAGATTAAATAAATCTGTAGGTATATAACGTGACACGTAATTTATATAAATTACGTGTCACGTTTTTTGTCCGCTATGGACTCGTAAATTACCGAACCGATATCAATCAAATTTGCACACCGTGTGTAGTTCGATCCAACTTAAAAGATAGGATAGCTTATATCTCAATTTATACCCGCAATATTATTTTATTGCAAATATTCGTTTATTTTTTGATACAATTCTAACAGATGGCGCTGTGTTAAAAGTACCAACGTTAAGTTCTCCTACCGTTTCCCTTGAATAGTTTACTACTATGTAATCTAACAAAAACCTTAGCCACAGCAACGCTTGGCCGGTCTGCTAGTATCTGTATATAGTGTAAATAATACGCCTTCACTAGCACCTTTTTAAATATATAGATGATTCGATTTCCTCTAAACTAATAATGATTTTGTTTGAAATTGGCATGTGCTAAAGACGATTAATATATTTCTTATACTAAACACTTAGTACAATAAAAAATTTTATTTTTACGTAAGTTACGTAATCTATTCAACCTTCTTGGGCAGAAGTGAAAAAACAAAAACAGTGCAACATAATGTCAGTGTATAGTTAAAGTTTAAACTTAATAATTCCCTCGTTTGATTAAGATTTTAACAAACAATTAATAATAAAAACATTAATTTGCTAGCACTACGAAAGTATATCATTGTGAATAGTATAAATAATTAATTCAGTTAAGTCTAACTAAGCTTTATTTATTCACTAACCGGTATTATAAAGTTATAAGTTACCGTCAGTTGTGACATACGTCACTTCTTGAATAAAATATTGCATAGATTAAAAATGATAAATTGTCAACGCTATATTTAGTATTCATCAGTTGTAAACAATTTAAGTCGAACTAGTTTGAACGATGTTGTTCCTTAAACAACAGTACTATTTTTAACCATACTTTTGCCTGTATTCATGATAAAGAAACAATGATTGTAAGATTTTGAACGTAGTAGTTTTAAATATAATTTTTATTAACAGCCTAATCACGATAGCTATACTTATTTTAATTGTGTTTTAAAAATTAATTTATAATTTTTTATTTGTACTGTTTACTGCACTGTTCAGTAGTAGTATTTTTTGTTTCCTTCGAAAAATAAAGTTGTAGAAAATTCCAGAAGTCTCAATAAAACAGAATATTTCACGCTTGTCTTCACGTTTGTCTCAAGTTAAAGTGACAATAAATAAACGTGCCACAACACATTCTTTAACAAATTAAGGCTTATAGTATAAATACTTAATATAGTATTAAAAAAAACATATTTATAAGTAGATTTCGTATGAATATCCACTCATAAGTAGGATTTTGTTGTCTTAAGTTTCTCGAAAAAAAATAAGCCGTGAAATAGGTAAAATGAAACAAATCTAGCTCTAGGTTAGGCCGGCTCTTGTCGAAAGCTTTTTACTTTTGTTTCTCAGAGATTAGACAACACACGCCTCGAATGTCCGATATATCGAACATAAGGCTACTACCAATGCGTTTCGCAAACTGACGCAACGCGGTGTCAAGGCCTCGGCGGATTGCGGGACAGTTCTGCTGGTCAAATTACAGGCTCATTTGGTAATGCAGACACGAATCAGTCTGAACGAGCTATATAGGGAATTCCTTTTAATTGATAGTCAGATTTTTTCGATTATTATTCTGTACTGTTTTTGTTTTAACATATAATATGTAGTTATAAAATCATTATTATAATATAATAAAATAAAAATAATAAAGCTGTTTAGCTTACATGCTAAATATAAAGTAAATGTGTCTAAAGTAATATAATAATTATTTCCTATCTATACGTAATATCTATCGGCATACGGTTATTTATATATTTTCAGCTTGGCGTTCTCTAGCGGTCCTCCCATCTTCTTATCTGTTTGCTTCTCTTTCGTTACCCACTACGTGGGTGCCACTCCGTTACGATTCTAATACACTTTTGCTTCTTTTCTCTCATTTATAATATAATAATAATTAAAATTAATAATAGACATATAAATGTAAAGCTAACAGCTAACTAAATTACATATAAAGATATGTCCGTGTAGACTTTGCTGGCAGCATATGAAGCTGAATCGAGAATGGCACCAACTCTGGTGTCACCAGTCACACAGTATATTTAACTCTATTATGATTAGAAGAAAGATTCACTATTATACAGCTTAACCATTGGCTCACAGAAACTAAACTATCTACTGTTGTTGTAATTTAATCTATATTTTTGCTGAAACTAAATTTAATTTCAAATCCAATCATTGAAGCTGAATAGTCAGTTAATTATATATTTTATAGTCAAGCAAGCATATAAAATAAGAATTCATATACGTAATGTACGCATGCGCAAAATTCGCTGCACGTATGCAATTAAAATTTATGGTTCAATACAAAAGGAGATGCAAGGTTAGTAGCAGTCATCTCTTACCAAAACTAGATTTTAATATATTCAAGGCAGGTCTAAATTCAAGGGCACAGAATAGAAATAACCTATTGTTATATCATTAGTTTTTATCCAATAACTTCCTCATTGGTTGACAGTTGACAGTCATCGCTAATTTCGTAATTGACATTCTTTTTGAAGATGTCAACTTGTTAACATTTATTCCGGTAAATGCTGACATTTACGTTTAATCATATAAGTATTTTTTAAATTCAACAGTTTATTTTAAAGCTGTCTATGACTTCCATAACATCTCAATTATACAAAGATTAAACAATATTTAAAGAATGACATCTAAATAATTCCAATTCCAGAAAATTGGGTATTAGTCGACGTTTATTTTTGATTACGACAAAAATTCTGCAGGAAGTTGCCATTATCAATTGATTAGATCCTACAGTAATGTACAAATTCAGATCGTTCAGACGAGGTCAAAGACAAATGAGTTTAAGGTGATCATAAAGATATTTCAAAGTATTACTGATAAATAGCATACAGTTTTAAACTACAGACACTCGAGTTACATAAAACAAGCTAGTGCTGAAACAAGACATGCCTTTAGAGTACAAATAGGACAGTAGATAAATAATAGTATGAATGGACACCCACAATGCCAGAATGATCGCTCTTCAGCCTTTTATACTTATTTTGTATGATCTTAATTCTATAATACTTTAAAGTAATATAGAACGATGGAACCAATAGTAATTAAGCCGTAATTATATTTTTAGACTTTGAATGTTGAAACAGCTATGCATCGGATCTCTTATGAACATACTTTATACTAACGTAGAGACTAAAATTATTAGCACCTATAATATTTGGCGTTTAATTTCTATATCTTTCTATTATATATATATATTTCTATCTCAGACTTCACAAATGTAAATACATTTTATATACAAACGAGCATTGTGTGCTAGACAAGTATATTTTATATTGCTTATTTCGACACTCGAAAGTGACCATGGCATAAATGACAGTTTACTTTTGAGGGCTATCTGTTGATTCATATATGTATATAGATGATTTAATATTTTATGTATTACATAATATTTATACGTATAAAAATATATTATCAATGAAATGCGTTTTAAAATGGAACAGGCTGGTAATAGAAAAAAAAACTTCGTTCTTTGTTTATACCCACATCACGCAAAATATAAATTTGAAATTGGAATGTTTTTACAATTGTGGTAACACTCGCAAAGTGGTGGGCTCAATATACTTTTGGAATGTTGAAAATTACTAAAGCCTATGTAATTATGATAATATTTTCATTACAAAATAGAATATTTGGAAATTTGTGCTTCCGGTCGCGTTGCTTTGTATTCATTAACTCAATTTACTATATTTTATTTTTATATAGTATGTGTATCAAGAAAATCATAACGTACTACGGTTTCGTGCCTATCAACTATTATGTGAGCAACATAATATCAAAAACATATGGAAAATGCAAAACTATTCAGTTCAGATTTAGCATGATTTGAGCAACATTCGAACGAGATTATGTAGAATGCGCAATAATACTTCCTTTTACAATTTATCACGCATGTTTAATTTTTGAGGTAAATAATTTTTGTATGAACAAACTTCTTTCATTCAAGGGCACTGAAGCTAAATGAAATCTCGTTACCCTCTAAACAGTGAGACACATTATTGTTTTCGCCGGGAATAAAACCCCAGAACATAAATCATTGAACCTCTTATTCTTTTCGTTAGTGTAGTTACTCGACTTGACATTTCAACTAATAGTTGTGGTCTGTATTGATTGAATCTTATTTAAATAAAGAATATAATTTAAATTTATATTAATAGAAGTCATTAATAAAAATGCGATTTAAATTCACCACTTGACCGTGAACTTTAATAATATTTATTATTTGTCAAATTAAGTCTAGCGGACGCGACTTAATTAAAATATTGTCGCAAAAATTTCACAAAAGACCGTCGTAACCGTTGTATAATAATAAGATATTAACGGAATAAGGCAAAGGTCGCTTTTCATCACAATTCGAAGCATTGCTAAACGATAGTTTCAACACTTAAGATACCGCCGAGATGAACGCAGATGTCTGGCTTTATTCAAGGCCATATTTAACATACAATATCATTTCAAACGTGTTCCATCGATGCAATAATACATAATATGTTAATTATTAAAAATAATATAGTTATTAAAATGCGATACTTACGCAATGTTGTAATAATTTCATCCGCTGCTTCTCCAGTGTGACAGATTACAGTCAAACACAGAACAAACAATATTTTAACGCAACTTTCAGCCATCTTCATTTTATTTTAAATATCGAACACGCGTCGAACACATTCAATTTTAAAACGTTCTAAGATGATTTTTTAATTTTTTTAAGAATTTATTTTCTATTTTTTTTTTAATTTCCCGCGTCCGACAGCTGTCAAGTTTGAGGGGCAATAGGCGCCAATTCGGTCGGCCGGTGGGCAGGTGCGCGTTTCATATTGTTTGAAGTGAAAGCGTGGATGTTGTTTTATTCGGGCCTGATTTTCGTCATCCCTCAGCTGTTTCCCCACTCAAATCTGCCATTTATGAGACGCTGTTTACAAACTCCACGTGCTGAAGTGATCTTGTGGTATATTAAGATTTTCACTAGTATGAATTACTTTTAGACATAAGACATGGGTCTAAATAAAAATAATTAATATTATGTTTAAGCAGCGGCAGTTACAAAGAAATATGTACGAACTTACTTTTATTTATAGAATTAGCAAGGAATATTTTAAAGTAAAAAAGAAATAATAAGTTCCTTGAATCACTTCAAATACGCAGCGTATTTTTTACCTACCTTCTAATAGTTAGGCATGGACCATATACATTTTTGTCTCAGTGATCAATTAGGTGATCTGCTATGGCTAAGCCAGTTATAATAAGTTAAGTTTTAACGAAATTTGTTTGTAGACGCATTCAATTAAGCTTATGACCAATTGTTATGAATCCCAATATATTTCATTATGAATACTTATTTTTCAATTTAAATATATTAGGTAATAACACGTCTTAGAATGGCTATTAGTCAGTCAATGAACTCTCACACTTGATATAAATCACAAATTGTTTACGTTACTTAGCAATTAAAAAGGTTAAAACATTTTATAATATCATTATTATCTGTTGCCTTGTTACAATTAGAAACAAGCGTTAAACGGCCATTATTTTCATGTCATTATTTGCCGTACATCGATAGATTTGTGAATCTATTATCAGAAACATTATTTGCACAAGAGCAATGTATAGTGCTCAATTAGATAAAGCGGTCAAAAGTTCAAATAATTAATGTGATAATTGGATCTTACCCTCTTCGTCCACTCAGTAAATTGATGGCCTCAAGAAAATTTACACGCTCGGGTATTCATTAAAATAATTTGTGTTTAAGTGATATTTTTGAGTTATGATAGTGATTTTTTAAATTTCGAAATGCGTTTTCAATTCACTAGACGGCAGTGGTCCACTATTATTGTTATTTCGATTGCAGATTTTTGTAATGCTATCTGTGTTGCGTTGCAGGCGCCATTCTTCCCTCAGGAGGTACGTATAATATTCTATAGAGGTATTTCTTTCTAACTAAAGGGAAACTTCAGTTATTGTACATACCTATAACCCTGTATAAAGTGTTTTGCTTGTATACACTTGAAAAAAATTGTACTGCAATAATTCATTGGAGTACAATTTTTAACGGCTTGACCGATTTTTATCAAATTTTAAATGCATATTCAGTAGGTCTGAGAATCGGCTACTATCTATTTTTCATACCCCTAAGTGATAACGGTTGTCCACCCCTAACATTTAATTTTTATTTTTTGGACGAAATTTTAATTTTTAATTTTTTTATAATGTGCCATTAAAAATACATAGAACTCTAAATTTTCACCCCTCTATCACCCCTTATTTTTTATTTCTTAATTAAAATCTTATAACTTGAATTCTGAGGTTTATATAGAGAAAAAGGTAGGCTAAGTAAAATTACATTAAGGAGAAACAAAGTTCGCGGGGGCAGTAGTCATATATATAAATATATACATATATCCATGACACATTTGGGAGTCTTTTACACGTGTTTCACGAGATACGATCTCTTCCCCAAGTTGGTGAGAGCCCTTTCTTAGCCTTAGAGAGAGATTTTTTCCATATGTAACTAGTTTAGTTATAAAGTAATAGGTATATTATTAAAAAATGTTTTGCATTTTGAATTTAAACATACATTGCTTCAGTACATAGACTTTTTTACTCATGAATCCATCGGTAAATATTATTGTAGCTCCACTATAACTAATTGTAGATGCATTTAAATATTAATTAACATATGTAATTTACAAACACAAATAGGTAAATGCGGAATATTTGTCATTACTTAACATTACTTATTGTGAGTCAAAGAAAAAATATCCAAGTTTAATAAGCGAAAACACTAAGCAAAAATATTGAGTTTATTTTTTTAAATGTTATCAATTTTAAATCTAGACAATTTTTACAAGTCCATTTTTTGTTTCCGTTAATCTGCCTGAGATATAGAACAAATTAATATCTGAAAATGTTCCAACATGTTGTAGCAAAGACGATTAAAGTGTTTTCAATTTTAAGCCCAGACTAATATTAGTTCAGACTTTTAAATCGCAACTAAAATCAAATGTATTTTTATACCTTATAATCTGCATGAGATATAGAACAAATTAATATCTGAAAATGTTCCAACATGTTGTAGCAAAGACGATTAAAGTCTTTTCAATTTTAAGCCCAAACTAATATTAGTTCTGACTTTTAAATCGCAACTAAAATCAAATGTATTTTTATACCTTATAATCTGCATGAGATATAGAACAAATTAATATCTGAAAATGAACCAACATGTTGTAGCAAAGACGATTAAAGTGTTTTCAATTTTAAGCCCAGACTAATATTAGTTCAGACTTTTAAATCGCAACTAAAATCAAATTTATTTTTATACCTTATAAATCTGCATGAACAAATTAATATCTGAAAATGTTCCAAAATGTTGTAGCAAAGACGATTAAAGTGTTTTCAATTTTAAGCCCAGACTAATATTAGTTCAGACTTTTAAATCGCTACTAAAATCAAATGTATTTTTATACCTTATAAATCTGCATAAGATATACTCGTAGAACGTAGTAATACTTATATAAAAATGTCTCAAGAAACGTTGTAGTAAAGACGAATAAAGTATTTAAATTTGCCTTGTTATTATTTGGTTGAGGGCAGAATAACAAATTAACATATAAGTTAAATGTATGTATTACGTATTATGTAATTCCTAATCCATATAATTTGTTTCATGTAGCCCAAAGTCATGGGTTAATAATACATGCTTTTGGTTATATTCTTCCTTGACATATATTGATATATTAAGATTCTATTATATTCTCGGCGTACATGTGATAAGCAAAATAAACACTTGTTTACTATTTAAGAATGAATAATTATTATTACTTCTAAACCGAAATGTATGTCACCTTTAATTTTTCGTAACGCTTCGCAGCATTTTTTCAACGTACAGCTCTATAAGGCTCAAGTACGAACTCATATGGAATACTGCTTACTTCTCAGCCCTGCGATTCTGTAACTCACTTTTCGAACTCACACAGCGGTTTTCGCATCGGCGGTCGCTCTCAAATCAGTCGTGAAGCAGTCATTTTATGATTTGGCTTTCTGAAAAGGTGGAAGTTTGTAGGTTATTGTTTTTGATCTTCCTTTTGACCAAATACAGCGAAGAGCTTGTTAAATTGTCAATGTCCAATATATTCCTGAAAGGCTAGATTCTTTCTCTCTACGCAGAGCCATTGCGTGTCTATGTGTATTTTACAAAGTGTACTATATAGACAGCAGTGTTGGCCTTGTGCCTTCAGCGTGCGATTCTCATACCGGAGGTCGTAGGTTCGATCCCCAGCTGTGGACTGAAACCAATGAACTTTCTTTCTATGTGCGCATATAATAACATTTGCTCGAATGGTGAAGGAAAACATCGTGAGGAAACCGACATGTCTTAGACCCCAAAAGTTGACGGCGTGTGTCAGGCACTGGAGGCTGATCACCTACTTGCCTATTAGATTTAAAAATCATTATGAAACAGATTCAGAATCTGAGGCCAAGACCTAAAGAGGTTGTAGCACCAATGATTTTTTGTTAGAGCGTGTTCTATAGAGTTGTTTGGCCTCCTGCCTCATTTGAACACCGAATTAAATCCAGACTTTATCCACATCACCTTGATGGCGTCCACGGTTCGCTTCACTAAGCATTTTTATTTGCGAACTAGCGAACTGTAGAATCGACTCCTGGTGACGGTCTTCCCTGGGAGCTACGCCCAAACTCCGATCTCCAATTTTTTTAAAAGAGAGCATACTCCTCTCTAAAAGACCGGCAACGTACCCACTAAAATGGGTGTACGTAGGCTGCGATGACTGTCCTTTATAAGCGACCAGTAGGCTCGTTTGCCCCCTATCACATAATAAAAAAGTGTGTGTGTGTGTCAGCTACGACGCACGATTTGAGTTTACTCCTTACAAACGATAAAATGGCGATAATGTTCTGTGGCTGTCGACCATATTTTCATACTAAAGGTGGTAAGAATACATGTTTTTATAATATAAATGTTTGTAGTAGTAATAAAACGTACCTACATCATGTATGCCCAAATAGGATTTTCTTCTCTTACCTTTATAGTAAGAGAAGAATAAGAATGAACCATCTTTTTAGTTTTAATTTCACTGACCATTACTATTGACAAAACTCTATGGCACGCAAGACAATCTACTTTTATTTTTTACACCTGTCAACACTGACAATGTTGTAACGTGGCTGTCAAAACGTGAATTCATAATAGAAAAGTCTGTGTAATGTATTCCATCTCATTCTTTTACACGTTCAATCCATTAGTCTCTTTCTACATAACGCCTCAACTTTTCGTGTTACACTTGATTTTACTCCTCATAAAATTTCCGTACCGGGCCTTATAACTCAAATCGTTTCTTAAGTAGTAAACTCCAATAAACTGCAAAAAGTTCTTTTATAAGAGTGGTTGTTAATATAAAGTATTTTTATATTGTTTAAAATATCCCCCTATCAACCGTACAAACAAACCCATGTGCCTTAAACATAGAAATCTGGTTTTGGCTTGTAATATTAAGTTTACAAACTTTGGATGACATGAATATATGTATGTATATTTTATGTTGTTATGTGTTTAATTTAACGCATAAAATCATAAAATTATCACACCTTAACACTAAAAGCGAAATAATATGTAAATCAGGTTTTGATACGACCTTCGTTCATTCCTTTTCCTCCTTTTCTTACAAGAAATGAAAGTCGCATTGCGTTAAGTTTTCGTCATTTCATATATGTACGTACAAGAGAAAAATCATGGTACATCCTGATCCAAAGGTTATTTTAATGTGAAGGGTGTTGAAATTCAAAAGCAAATTTTCTTTAAATATCGTCGTATTTTTCCATATACCTTTATATTTCCTGAAGGCACACTTTTTAAATGTATCTCTTGTTTTAAGGACGAAATTGTGTGTTAAAATTTTAACTTCGACATACTTTATAAGCATATTAATAATTATTCGTCTTAGTAAGTCAATAAATATATTTTTTTTTTCTAGTTAACTTCAATGAGTTGTGTTTTGGGTGAACATGAGGGGTCATTCTTAAAAACTAAGTAATTGCACCGTTTTAACTAAAGTATTAATCACAGCGTAAACACAGTTTGGCAGAAGACGACAGTACTTTAGTTGTAAGTGAAATTATACTGATTTAAGGAGATAGGTGGTCAGTCCTTAAGCCCACATTTGTTATAATTTCATTACTTTTATTAAAATCTCAGACATTTAATAAGTAAGGTGCGTGAATGCGTCAATGGTTAGCGTCGTAGAACTGATAACCTCAGACTACCGGGGGTTATCGTCTGCTCATAATATTACCAGGCGCCTTATATACTAAAATAGTTTAGTTTTAATTTTTAATAACTCAATTTTT
Organism: Pieris melete; assembly: GCA_963693345.1. Taxonomy (NCBI): domain Eukaryota; kingdom Metazoa; phylum Arthropoda; class Insecta; order Lepidoptera; family Pieridae; genus Pieris; species Pieris melete. The sequence continues at coordinate 3,841,402 of CAVNZK010000032.1, read as the reverse complement.
TCACGTGTTCACGCACAAAGCAACTGCAACTGTATTGATTGCATTTTTCCTTTTCAAAACGGCTCCAAGGAACAATTAGTGATTTTACGGAGAGTTCAATTTAGCAGGAATCTATTTTTATATTTATTTATAGAAAAGCTTACACAGATTGTAACAAATTCAACAGCCAAAATGATCAAGTTAAACGAATACGGTGAACACTATAGTGGACCAAATATTAATTAGCACGCAAAAGAATTAAAATCTAAAAGTATATATAATAAAATAATAATAATTGATACAAATATATAATAATACATACTAAACAGGATGTCACTGTAAAGTAACGAGAGACGAAAATCATCTTAAGAATCAGAGGCTCTGCTACGGAATAGCCCATCTTTGGTTCTACTGTGTACTTATTTAATTATTAAAGTTCATGGTAAGCTTAAATAAAGGTTTTATGGGCAATGCAACTAAGAGGCGAATATAGCAATTGTTAAATAAATAACTACATAAAATATTACGTATTAAATAGTACATAAAATATATTATTAATATTAAATAACATATATACAATAATAATAATCTTACTTTTTATCTTTCGGGAATGGAGCGGCTATTTCTGGTTCCTATCACAAAAAATATTCATGGTCGTAAATGCATTTTATAACCTTGTTAACAAGCATTAAATATAAAGATAACATAATTAAATTATTATACATTTAATTTTATTTTGAGTGATTTGTCACTACGTATTAAAGCCATAACAATTTAAAAACGTTTTACATATTAACAAGAACTAGGTTGACTCGCACGTACCTACCAGTAAATATTATAGATATACTAGCTGCCCCCGCGAACTTCGTTTCTCCTTAATGTGATTTTGCCTTTTTAGTTCATGGAACATTTTGCTATGCTACCCCAGAGACTGTTCGGTTTTCTGGAATGTAAACTTTTTAGGGTTTTCTGTGATTTTTATCTATATACTAGCTGATCCGGCAAACGTCGTTTCGCCATGTATATTATTTATAATAAAAAAATAGGGGTTGATCGTAGAGGGGTGAAAGTTAGGGATTGTATGTATTTTTTAATGCTGTATCATAAAAAAATAGAAATTAAAAATTTTGTCTAAAAAATAAAAATAAAAATTGAGGGGTGGACCACCCTTATTATTTAGGGGTGTGAAAAATAGATGTTAGCCGATTCTCAGACCTACCCAATATGCTTACCAAATTTCAGAGGAATCGGTCAAGCCGTTTCGGAGGAGTATGCAGACTAACATTGTGACACGAGAATTTTATATATAAGACGTTACTTTGTTCTCAAGTAGCTGCATGAGCAATTTTTAATACGCCATCATGTTCATTTAAACACTCTCTTGTTAATAATTTAATGTGTGGACACGCTGAAATTATTATTAAAGGATAGACAATTTACACTAGTTTAAAAAATATATTAATTTATAAATAACCTTTTTGTCTTTCAAGAATTTGTACCAAATGGTGAAACTATCAAAACATTACAAAATTTTAATTTTACTACAGTGTGGTTGCATTGTTACGAGTACAAACGAGCTGTGGTCCGATTAAAAAGATCATGATGTCCAATCTACATATATAAATTTATATAAATACTAGCTGTTCCCTGCCACGCTTCGATGTGGCACATTGTGATTGAAAAAAAAATAAAATACGAAAAATATAGATAAAAAAAATCCTTGATGCGGAATCTATACATATCATGCTAAAATTTCGATCGGTGCAGAAAGAATATGTTGAATTCATTCCACAAAGTATTCTTTATTCACATCTCATTGTCTCTTAAACGTGTATATTAACGCCGTATATTTAAAAAAAAGCGTGTGGCACTCGGGGACTGCCGCGGTAAAGCTATTGCACAGCATTTTTTTATCAACTTATAATATAATTAATTATTTATTTATTTTATATTGATGCCTACCTCTAACGCGTACAGGCTGCGCGGGCCGCGCTTAAGCTACGTCACCGATCTCGTCAGAGAGATGTGAATACACAGTGTGCGTTCTGTCGTTTATTAGTATATTACGACATCGTGTGTCAGGTTATTTTCGTTACGGAATTTCTTGATTCGGTCGCCGCGCTCAAAGCCCGAGATAAAATCTATACAATAGCTTAAAACCTCAAACATTTTTTTCTGTTATGTATTTTTTTATCCACTTTTATATTATTTCACATAGTATGGTGTTGGCTGGTGACTTGATATTTGATAAAATTTTGGCTAGGTCACTTTCATTATTATTTGTGCGCATAATACTCTGTGCGAACTATGACTGAGGAATTATTTACTAGTGTTTGGATTAGTGAAACGAAAGATTTAATTGAATGGTCTTGACGTCATATTTGCTTGACGTCATTTTATGTATTTAATGTATGTATGTGAGTCACTCAAAACACATATATTAAGAATTACGTATTAATTTCAATATATACGGATTTAAATATTTATTTTGAATATCAAACACTGCCAACGTTTGCACCTGAGTAAAAAGCTTGCTTAAAGCTTATAGCTTTAAGGCACAGTATAGATAGGCTATCTTTTATAATTTATCAAATTTTCAGGCAGAAAACAAAGGATGCACAGCAACAGAATATGGACTTGTTTTTGGAGTGTTCGAGCTTGTGGTTTTCATCATCAGTCCCTTTTATGGGGCTCATTTGAATAGACTTGGACCTAAGGTAGTCTTCAACGCCGGAATACTGACTACCTCAACATGTGCTATACTATTTGGGTAAGAAATACTGTCTAGTACTAATTATTACTGCAGCTTTACTTGACAACAATAAGCAAACTTGAACAGAAAATATTCTCTCTCTCTTTTATCATATCAGTGAATGAAATACATATTTTTTAACAATAGAAGATTGACGAAGAAATAAAGAAATGTTAATGGGTTTCGTAACTATCAAACATTTAATGTTCACCCTTTCTCGGTCTCCCCTCAAATTAAAGAACGTTTTTAAATACATAAATGTTTCGAATCGACAAAATATATCCACAATATTCGGATAACCGCATATCTTATATTTTAAAAATGTAGAATGATGTAGGTAATGAAAAGGGATTGACATATATATTGGTGTCTAATATTTAGTTAGTTCAGAAATCCAGGTCGGCTAGTTAATTAAGACATTTTGCTTTAAAAATTAAGATATATTTTCGAAACAGTAAAGTACAATATATGTTGACGATGATACGAGCAGGATAGATATTTTACAGTATGTATTTTTGTACTTAGTATAAAATTGGGTTCAATTTAGCTTTACATCGAAATCCTTTTTAGTAAATAAATTTAGTCATTACATTTAAAATTGACTAATAAGGATATTTAACATAAGAAAGTGTCCACTCACTCTGCTCTTGTGTACTATTTTTTTCCACTTACCACTGTATAGCACCTAAGACTAACGTGCACTTAAAATAATTAACTAATTCGACTTTTTTGAAGTTATACTTCTTTAGGCGCGTTATGAAAAATTGATGAGAGTGAAATTTTACGATGCGCGCGCACCGTACACAAAATTAACAGATGAAGTTGCCCACGGAAGATGCTACGGCATTGGACATAATTTAAAAACAACATTCGAACAATAATAGAATTTATGATATACTTAATAGAAGAGAATAATAATAAATATTTATTTATTTAACTTTTTAAATGTAAACTGAACTTTATTGACTATAATGACTCCTTTTCTAACTAGTCATAGTTTTTCTGCCCATCAGGACGTCCAATATTTACTAACGCCAATGATTATTATATAACATAAAAAAATTGTAATTGTGGATACTAAGAAGGTACGTTATAAAAAACATTGCAAAACTAATACAAAACATGTACAACAAGCCTTGCATTCGTGCAATACATGTGAACAATACAAAGGGCTGCTCTAATTAAACTAATATAATTGTTGGTATATGTTTTGAGTTCTTTATAACAAAATTCAGAAATAATATTAAATAAAATGCCTGTAATATAAATATTATTATAAAAATTAAATTAAACGCTATTATCTTTAAATCTTAGTTATTTTTTTGATATTCAACATTTCCTTGTTTGTTTATTTACTCGGTGACATTGGTTTTACTTAAAACAAATATAGATAACTACAAGGACCTCAGAAATAACATTGAAGTTGAATCTTATTGTTAATTATTTTTATAATTAATAAATATTATACTTCGAACACACTTATAAAATAAAAAATAAAAATAAAATATGTTTATTATGGAACATAAGATATAGGTAGGTTTCAATTATTCCACGTCATTAGGGGGGCGTCCATAAATTACTTGAGGTGTTTAAGGAGGGGAGGGGGTCGAGTCAAATCTCATTTAATATAATAAGATAAAAAGTATTCTGGTACGATAAATTTTTCGACCAATTTCTGTGCCACATACATGATCAATAAACACAGACTGACGGACGTCCAAGAATGATTGATTTTAATGTTATTATTTACTATGTTAAACAAAATAATTGCTCATAAAAAATACCATATGTGCTTGATAGATTATTTAACTCGATTTTAATGCACTCATATTATCCTGTAAGTGTTATATTAGTGAGAAAAAAGTAATTCAAGTTTCGAAAGACTAGGTTTTTTGACATGTCGAGAGTAGAGCACTGCCTCCGCTCCGCTAAAGAACGTGCAAAAGAGCCTCCGGGATTTTATTAAAGAAGAGTATCCCTTTTCCCAAAAAAGAATTACTAACTTTAGATAGTCTAATACGGGGAAATTGCTGCCTGCGTTTTTTCCGAGTATTAACATTGTGCGTATGTTCTATTTTAGTAAACTTATCACTTTTTTTGTTTACATACATTATATTTTCTTAAATATAATATATTGCGAGTGAAAGGTAAGTATATTAATTTCCTTGAAATTATCTCAGAGATTCCCTACATTTTAAATTATAGATTGCACGAATAGCCCTCATCTGCAAGATGAAAATAGTTTCGACATCAGCAGCATGACCCCATGATAATAAGCCTAATTATACTATACTACATACATTACGTATGATGACGAAATCAGAAATTCCCTCGGCCCCTTACAAACAATGCTCATCCTGAAGCACTCTGGAATTTCACACCTTCATTGTTGACATCCCCTCAGATGCCGCACTGCACGATTTGGGTCGTGGCTTCTTGTAAATACAGCAAAGGAGTAGAACTCTCCCTTTCATGTTCCCTAAGGTTTATTTAAGCGGCGGTTAAGCATCTCCTGGACAGGCGTGCCCTCCAATAGGCCGTATCTCACTTCTGTCTGTCCATTTCTATATAAAAAATTATAGAAGTTAAACATAGTTTGTTAGTAAGTTTACTTAATTTTTTTTCAGGTTGCTAGACAAGGTGGACGGGCACGTACCATTCGTGACTCTAGCATTTGCAATACGTATAGTAGAGGCTTTGGGTAATGCGGCGTTTTTGACAGCTTCCTTTGCCATCATTGCCAAGGAATTCCCGAATAATGTGGCTACTATGTTTGTAAGTAAATATTAAAAAATTATATTATTTTTATCACCCACGGCAAACGTTGTTTTGTCATATAAGGATAATTGCAGTACTTATATCGCAATTAAAAATAGGGGTTGGTTTTTTTTTTACGTAATGGAGTGTATGGAGGCAAACGGGCAGGAGGCTCACCTGATGTTAAGTGATACCGCCGCCCATGGACACTCACAATGCCAGAAGGCTCGCAAGTGCGTTGCCGGCCTTTCAAGAATTAGTACGCTCTTTTCTTGAAGGACTCTTAAGTCATATTGGTTCGGAAATACTTCAGTGGTGGTAGAAGGATGAAAAGTAAGGGTTATGTCTATTATTTAACGACAAACAAATTGGGTTAGGCTTTCTTCATCGCTTACAGTTTAAAAAAATTATTTACGACCTAAAACGAAAATTTCATAAAATTAGACAAGCCGTGTCGGAATAGTTTGGTTATAAACACGAGATTTTATGGATACCTATAGATAGTCATTGAGACAATAGTTATCCATAATATTTTAATAGATGTGCTCTTTTGTTTAAAATAAATATTTAAGATATTACCAAATTTGCCTAAATTTCATAAATTTTAATGAGATGTTACAAAGCTATGATGCGCGAAGGTTTCGCAGGCTATTTACCATTTTACATAACTCCGGTAACCTAAGAATCGAGCCTACATAATTCTATTTTTGAGTCTTTTGTGTTTTAGGCATCCTTGGAAACATTTTTCGGACTCGGATTAATCGCTGGTCCAATGATAGGTGGGGCTCTCTACGGCGTTGGTGGTTACTCTCTGCCCTTCGCTGTACTTGGAGCCACGCTCTTTTGCACAGCATTGTTATGCTATATCATTTTACCAAAGTCCTCCGACGATGAAGATTATAAGCATACAGGACGTAAGTCAAAAAATATATTTTACTGACAATGTTCAGGTAACTAGACTGATACACTATAATAAATTAAAAATATTATTTAACACCAAGCTATTGGCGCCATTATTATTCATAATACTGTAATGAAACAAATTACCTAATAAATTTGGGTAAAACTCATCCGGTTCTCTAAGTAGCAGCGTACTTAAAATGAGTCGGGTCATACACATCCCCGTCTCTTGGTGTGAGAGATGCTTAAAGTGGCCACCTTTGTTTAAAAAAGATAATAGTTCTTTGTAATTTATCAAATCATCAATACATTTGCGGCAGTATGCAAGAACCTTTACCCTGAACCTAAACGCCTGCGGAGGATGGAATGTACATTCAGCGTGTACAGCCTAAAGGATCCTCGACAAGTCGAGTATGAAGGCCGAAGGCGGTTGTCGAAATGTTGCCTCTCAAAGGTCACCGTACTAATTTTAGCCTCAGATTGTAGGAGCCACATACAATCATTGTGCTAAAAACCTAAAAATGTATTTAAAAAACATGAATTTGAAAGTATTTCTGCGCGAAATTCTGAGGTTTGCTCTTTTAAAGTTCGTAGGCGTTAACAAATGCATTTTAAATATAATATTACCATATAGTTTACAAACAATGTAATATTAAATACTTTATTCTGTAGCTAACAGATTGGTATTGAACGACTTATTCTTCTTTCAGCGTCGATGCTAACTCTCCTCCGCGTGCCTGGAGTTCTGATAGCTTCTTTAAGTATAGTATCAACTAGTATGAGTATTGGGTTCCTTCAAGCTACATTAGAACCTCATTTTCGACAAGTTCGAGTAAGTATTTTTTTCTAAATTTAAAAGTAGAATTTATTGAAGAGAATAAAAAGGTTGTTTGAAGACTATTGTGGTAAGGACAGAATTGACGACCTCTTAGCAAAAAACTTTAGTTTTTTGTCAATACAGCGAGATTTTCCATACGTTCCGCATAGATTGCTTGATAAATTGCTTTCGTTTTAGTTCCAAATAAATGAAGGAGAATCTTCAGTTCCAGTATCCAGTTCTTCCTGTCTATGCCCTTGATTTGAGAACTGGCAGTAAATGAAAATTTAGAAGTCTATTTTTTACGGACATTTTTTAAAGACATTTAATTCCCCTCGCAAGTCTTTTAAGATATTCTTAGAAAATTTAAGTCAGCCGATTTGAACACTCATGTTTCTATTACAACCACACTCAAATACAATAATAAACTTTAATTGGCTTTTTGATTTAAGAATTATTTTGTATTATGCTTTGTAAGCTGTAAAGCTTTTCCAAATAAATAAATAGCATTTTCGAAATGACCATTCATTTTAAGTATTTATAATAATTAAATGCATTTTGTTCTTGAACATAAGTATTTGTTTATTAATAGTATAAATAATAATTTCAGTTCAACTTCTCTCCAGTGGTTTTGGGTTTAATATTCGTGATCAATGGGGCTTTTTATGCGGTATCTGCACCAGCGTGGGGTTGGTTATGCGACCATCCCGCGGTTAAACCCAAATATATTACCAGTATTGGGCACATGTTTGTCGTAGCCGCTTTTTTGTTAATTGGCCCAGCACCGTTCTTTAATATGCCAACGTAAGTTTTTGATATCTTTCGTTTAATTTATGTTTATCGAAGCCTATTAGGATTATGTTCTGACTGACCTCCATTATTAATGACTTTAGTTCCTGTGGAATCAATTTTGTAAACACATAAGAATAAACAAATAGGCATGAAGTAAAATTTGTTATATTGTAGTCAACAAGTTTTTTTTTCCTAAAATATATTAGTAATTAAACAAACGAGTATTTGTATATTTCAGAATACTGTGGGTGACAGTTTTGGGACTGGTGCTACACGGTTTTGGAATGGGAAGTCTCCTAGTGTCGTCTTTCTCAGACGCCTTAAGTACTGCTATGTAAGTTCAAACATTATTCAGATACAATATTAAATTCGAAAACAGTTTCCTGGCTATTTTAAATCAAGTTTTCGGATATTTCTAAATAATATCTATTTTATTTTTAAGTAAACTAACAGTTACATATCCATATCATAAAAGAAAACTATTAGACAAAATACAAAGCCGAAACAGATTACATTGTTAAACAAAATATATGAAAGATAAAATTGAAACTGGAATTCCCTAATCCAAGTACTTAAAAAAAACTAATTAGCTTAACGATTCTAGTATTTATATCTATCAATATTTATATTTTATTCTTCAACAAAAGATTAATAAAAAAAAATATTTTTATTAGTACAAGTATTAGTATTAATATTAATATTATTACACCTTTAACAATATTTTAACCTTATATAAACTGATATTTATAAATTTATTATGTGTTCTTAATACTAAGTCTGATACACTCATACATATTTAATCTATAAACTCTAATTTAGACTAGAAAATGTTAATTTTAGCACAAATCGATAACTTAAGAGGTTTAGCAAACGAAGCTATAGACAATGGGCAGTGTAACAAATATTTTTTTTAGTGCAAATGGCTTCCCAAACTCAATAGAAACGTATGGGTTAGTTTCTGGCTTATGGACCTCGACTTTCGCCCTCGGAGCCTTTATTGGTCCATCTGTGTCTGGAGTACTTTTTGATTCCATTGGATTTAGAAGTAGCACAGGCTTCATCGTCATACTACATATCATTGTTGTGAGTATACGTATTTGCATGAATATTTTGCAAGGCGCTAATTAATTAGAAGGATCTATTAATATAATTATATTTAAAACAGGAGAAACCCCGTGTCTGATACTATTCATACCTGATTACGCAAAGCAAGGTGTTATTATGTGAGAACCAAACAAAAAATATTTTTTTCTTGTCTGGTATATGAAGTAGAACGATAAATTAAACGATAACGGCACTGACGCGTATGCGCCTCCGAAAATCAATCATAGCATTAATATATAATATATTAGGTCCTTACATATTAAATTGACGTTTTGCCGTTCTGGCCACTTTGACCTCAAATATCTCCTCTCTTTGGTTAGGAATTCCAAAATCAATGTTTATAGCTATTTAGTCATGAATTTGTTTTTCGAAAACCATGATTCATTTCATTTTCCCGTTTTCATTTATTTTCCTTACGAAAATCTTTTGATAAAATGAAAAACATGAAATAACGCGTTATTTACGAGTACGAGTTCCACCGTGGCACCAGTGCTGCAGAAACGGCTCGAAGGATTAATCATGTGTATGGCGGCGGTGTTGCAAAAGAAAACACAGTGCGTTTTTGGTTCCAACGTTTTCGTTCTGGAAGTCGTTGGAAAGAGTCGGAGTGTCGGCCACCATGAATTGTTTAATTTAAAAGTTATATATTGTATACGTATGTTCTGTATCACAATAGTTGTAGCAGATTAAATTCATGAAATGTAGAAGTCAGAAGAAGCACTGGAGTTAATCACATACACTCCGTCATGAGACTTCTCTAGAAATAAAAAAAAGTTACCGTTGTCTATGTAAAAATATAAAAACTTTATTGATATCTTCAAACAGAAAAACCAAAGTATATAAAGGTTGTATATGGGTGGTTTTTCTGCTTAGCATATATTAAAAGGGCTTTAAAATCAAAGTCTGTTTATTGTTACAGTCTATTTTCTTAACTCATTTTTTTCAGATGTTAATGGTACTGGTATATATGTGGACCTGTGACCGCTCGAAGATGGATCTCTCAGTTTCCGCAGGAGACCTTTTGCAAATGGATGGCACTCTAGACAAGGGTGTGCTTACTGGGGAGGACTTTATTCCCGCTGCTAGGCCTAAAAGGTATTTTTTTATTTTCTCATATTTGGACGATAATGGATGTTATGTTAGTTATTTCGACTATGTATTTGCGTGTTGTACCCACGAGAATGTAAGTGCGTGCACCTTTTTCACCTAGCCTCCTGCTGATAGAGGATAAATCTTTGTTTTTAATTTATTTTATTATTATTAATTACTTAAGATGTCCTGTGGAACATGGTGCAATGGTTGCAGCTCCTTACAAACGTTGTGTAAAACAAAAGTTTATTGCCAGTTCTTCTCGTCCGTTCTACGTCCATAATTTGAGAACTGACAGTTAATGTTAACTTAGAAGCAATTTATAAAAATAAAAAAAAACATTTTTTTTATTTTATTTATTTATTTATTGGCGTTCATAAGTGTAAGTCATTTTCTCTTTCTAGTTCTCATTAATTTTCGCTTTATTTATTACAAAGTATAAGGGTCTGAAACCCTTAGAGTTAAGAATGTGTGTGAGTCCGTTATTAGGAGCGATTTAATTTTCAACGTTTTGTTCCCGTGGACGTTCTGTTCTTCAAAAATGGAGTATAAGGATAAAAAAATTACATTATTTTTTATAATAGATTAACAAAGTTTTAATTATTATGACTTTAAGAAACTTTACGGAAGATTTTCATATTCCAGTCGCCGCTATGGCATAAGCCTTGAGCGATCTCGGCCTCCAGCGATGAACAGTCTTATCGCCTGTTCGAGTTATAAGAACCGCCGTAGCCCCTGGAGTCAGCGTACTCCGCGGTACAGGCCTTCGTATGGCAGCTTGGATACGAGGTTCAGAGGCACTGTGTCTATTACATAGGGTCTGCCAAGTGAGTATACATAGAGAATTGATCATGGCAGATAATGTAAGCGCACTTATATCCTGGTTGTTGAAATGAAGCCAAAGAATGTTCTCCTATACAAAAATTACTTTATGCTTAAAGCAATTATTTTCAACTATTAGCAAATTAAAAATACGAGTATACTTTGAAAGATATTATTCAATATTTGTGCATTTACGTTCCATTCTCTATGTATATGAGTTGAATGCATTTAAAACAGGTTTTATTAAACGGCGTGATAAAAAAAATCTAAATAAATTGAGCGTTAAAAGTAGCTAGTACAGTACGCTGAATCGTCGCTTTAAAACTAATAATGTACAAAAATATTCTATTACTAAATGTTATGTACAAAATAAATAATAGTTTTTATTACAAATAGTCTTACATTATAAACAGTAAATCCATAGTTGGTAGTTTTTAAATATTATATTTTACAAAATTGCTCAATAAAATAGTAAGGCGATTAAATGTGTAATTTGTATTTTCAAGGCATTTTTTTGAACAAGTAAAATATATATAGAAATTAAAGGCAGTTGGAAAGGCCGATGTTATAGCACCAAAAATGATGATTATGTATCTATTGGAATTAAGTTTGAGTCGAGATAAAAGAAAAACATAGTATAAACATTAAACATAGTTCCTGAGTTTTATTTCTGCAGAAATAATTTAATTAACACGTTACCACTTAAAAGAAACACTCAATTATAAGACTTTCAACGTTAGAACCTTTTACTCAGCAGATTTATTTAGAATTACGTTTTCAAGCTAATTAACTATTATTTTATATAATGTAAATATTAATATCTGTATATATTATTTATAAGAAGATGTACTACTTCAATATATTATTTGATATTTTTTTATTTTTCTTACAATAATTTTCTACTTTTAATAAAGAGTTTTTGCTATTGAATTTTGTAATATAAATAACCCTATACCAGTATAGCAGATTTATACAAATGTACCACAAGTTTTAAATGCCCAAAGATAATTTCTTCTTCTTTATACCAAATAAAAATCGGTGCAGTTGAAACAAAAAATATGAAACAAGACACCAGCAGAGCTATTATCTAAGACAGCTGGTTTTGTCACTATTGAAAGTACAACTGTTAAACCACAATTTTCATATGTGTAGACGATGTAATAAGCACCAAATAACGTGGTAAAGTCAACGTAACTTTTTTATACTTTAAGAAAAATAATCAATGCAATAAATATAAAACTACAATAGGAATTGTCACTTTAGAAGTTGATAAAACAAATTAATTACTACGGCTTTCAACAAAGGTCTTCTTAATCAACTAAAGGTAAGTGCGAAATGATTATTATGTTTGATAGACAGGGGTCAAACGGGCAGAAGGCTCATCTAATGTTAACTGATACCTTCGCCCATGGACACGCAACTGCGTTGTGGTTTAAGAATCGGTACGCTCTTATTTTGAAGGAAGTAAGTCGAATTGGTTCGGAAATACTTCTGTGATTGTGGTTCCACTTAGTAGTGCTGGCAAAAAGTGCCTTAAACTTGTGGAAAGTCGGACGTCGAAATGATACCGCCACACCGATCGATGATGAAGTAGCAGATTAATACTGCTACGTCTTGATGAAATTTTGATGAAACATTAATATCAGAATAGTTCACGTAAGCGTATGGCCCATATGGTGATTAACCAAACTATAGTCTAGTTTAAAACATCGTCAAACCAATATTTGACTAGGCTTTTCACAGTATTAAAAGTAAAGTGCATTGAATATGTATAAATATGGCGATAAAAAGCGTTATAGAGTAAATAACTTGTAAATAACTATAATAACTATAAATCTATCAATCCGTAATTAAAAATATTAATTTTCATATTTGCATGACACGAAACGGTGACTGATTAGACGAATCGACGATGATGAAGCATACTTGTAAATTATGTCTTCGGCTTTCTAATAGTAATACTGTCTCGAAGTTTATTTTTGTCGGAGACTAATTTTGATCGAAATATAATATACGTATTTTTGTTATTTAAGAATGATATTTCACATGCCATCTTGCTTAGAGAAGCGTGTATGAATGTTCATTTTTAAGTCAACATACTCATAAAAATTAATTAACAATTTTTATATGTTTGTATAAATCTATTTTGATACTCGTAGCTCTATTCTAATTACATCAAACTAATTAGCCTATTATGATACATATATGAAAAAATTTAACTTCAGATATTAACTGTAATGAATAAATAGCTTGAAACTTTGAAGCTTAAATCATTCTTAATTAAACGAATAGTGTTTCATTCCAGTGGCACTTGATAAAGAACAAGTTAAATCTTCAACGCTTTTATTTTTTTGTACAAAATATAATTTGAACTCTTAATGATTCAGAAGATTTGAACCTTGAACTCCATTGAACTCGTTATGAGTCAGAAAATTGCAGTTTTAAGTGTTTAAACTTAATAAATATAGTAATATTGAAGCAACTGATAAAAATCTATACCCTAGTTTGTTTGTTCTGTTTGAATCTTTGAAGTTGTGAAGGAAGTACTGTTCCTCTAACTAAAAGGAGGATCCTCGGCCAGTCTAACCCCTGACTGAGCCAAAGGCCCTAGTAGCTAAGGTCGAGATGTTCTATAAATATATATATATATCCTTATAGGCCGGAATAAGTTCATCATGTCACCTCGATGTCTGCCGTTCCACAACTGAGCGTTTTTCAAGGCAGTTTTTGCCGCGCACCACCACTTTGTGGAATCAGCTGCCCACTGAGGTATTTCCGAACCAATTCGATTTAGGGTCCTTCAAGAAAAGAACGTACCGATTCTTGAAAGGCCGGCAACGCACTCGCGAGCCCTCTGGCATTGAGAGTGTCCATGGGCGGCGGTACCACTTAACATCAGGTGAGCCTCCTGCCCGTTTGCCCCCTGTTCTATAAAAAAAAAATCAGCGTGTTACAGGGTATGACGTCATTGCAGTGATTTTTAAGCGCATTTTGTAGGTATCGCTACAAAGTATTCAGAAATCCTTACTTTTAAAAATTTTGGAATATTTCAACTTTCTGTTTTCACCGCAAATCGGTACGTAATGACTAAAAAACTATTCTGATACATATGTCTGAATCTTTAAATTTTTCGTTAGTGTTCAATTACCAAAGGTTTTGAACGATTGATTTGATTGATTAGACGACGTCTAAGCAAGTTACAGTAATATAAGTTGGCGTTTAGTAAAAAAAAACAAATTTTTAAAACATCCATTCCCGTTTTGGATGTTCATTGTTCAGTTCAAAAACTTTTTAAAGGACAAGGACATGTAGGACCTCTTCCCTGACACGGAAAAGACTTTGATTGGGATTTGACCATGGTATGCCGGACCACCTTCTGTGTATTTCAACTATCAGTTCGCATAAATCCTCCAGGTACATTCTGTGTTCGGGGTGTGTCTCTGGGGTAAAGCAGCTTTTGTCAGAGCAACATTTTGAACTTATAACTATATGTTAGGATAAATCTATTTTGTTATTCGTAGCTCTATTCTAATGGCATCAAACTAATTAGCAGTTTTAAAAAATTGTATTCATTAATTCATTGTACTATTAAAAATATCTCAGACGTTAAACAAAGCGTTAATACTGGTTTAAAACAATACAAAGAATTCAATTGACAAAAAACTTATTCATAGAACATGTAACGGCTTCGCGATCAGATATAAATGTTATTTTAGATGATCCAGATAAAAAGTCATATTACGAGTGCTAAATAAAACTGTTGAAGCTGGGCATTGGATAAGTGCCGCTACAAAATGAGGTAAATGTACATGTTATTGGGCCTGTAATTGTGGCATATGTGAACAATTTTATAAAAAACTGGCAGTATGAAGTTTTATGTTTGATTCATTGTAGGCATTTACTAATAGTTCTACTAATCTAATAGCTAAAGTAATCTTTGATTAAAATCTAGGTTCAAGTGCTGACAAAACGACATACATTTAAATTTGCAGATGTTTTTAAATTTCGTTTAAAAATGAACATTTCAAACGATTGATGACAGTATAGTTTTCTTTTTTATGACTTTTCTCTATTAACCCTACTATAAAGGCAGAAACGCCTCTGTTGGTATGACAGTTCTCCATTCTAACAGTTTTTTTTTATTATACTTAAGACCGTTTTGATATTTCTCCTCATCGAATTAGGGCAATCTATCTCTTTTCGTCGGTGTTCTTGGTTACAGAAGAACAAAGGAAGAAAAAAACAACACCTGGGGGAAAAAGGAAATGGTTGACGCCTTTTGTTGTAAAGAAAAAGAAATAGTTGTTAACTCATATCTTATTACATTTATTATTTTTGGTTGATAACGAGGCATTTACCTTAAAATTACATAACGTAACTTAATATACTAGTACTAGTCTGACTCAACTTTATAGCGCCTAGCTATATTACCGTCTCTTTCGTGTAGCGTACAATAAAACGAATCGGAACGATTGTTTCTCAGAGGGCAAAGATGTTTATATGAAACCAGTCAAGCCAGCTTAAGTCACGACTTCGGTTCAAATTTCGAGTAACTGACTTTCCGAGATTGAACGGAACAGTGAAAAGAAAACTTTCTTGAATGTTTTAATTAATTTTACGATGTAATATTAGTTCAAAAAAATGATATAATTATGTAATAAACTGGGTTTATACGAAAAACTGCTTATAACTGCGTTAGTATATCATGACCCATTATGGTAGATCCCGGAGATATAAGGAAGCATCCTAAACCACCCATGACAGTCTTGAACTACTGATGGGTATGACAACGATGGAAGAGGGGCAGGAGATAGTTTTTTGTTTCAGTGGCAAAATCCATAACGTTTTTATAAGCAAAAGTCATAATTCATGCTAGGATTGGTCTTAGATACTTTTGGGGACAGAATCAAATAATAGGTAAGTTTGTTGAGTATCTTCTTTTTCTGATCTGATACAACAATATCCCACGCCGACATCTTGGTAAACAAGCATAGTATTTTTAATACCTTTTGTTAAGAAAACCTTGGAATGGAAGAAGCGGTTCTTAAAGAGTATGCTAATCGATTTTACCGTGAAATCACAATAAAGGTCTCCTAATTATGATCGGACCAATCATAAGACGCAAGGTGCGAGACACCCCTGACCTCGCCTCATAATATCCTTCCCTTATACCAGAGATCGCAAACATTTTTAAAAACATACATTTTAATTATGTAACTATTTTTTAATTATTGTGAAGGTGCTACTTCCAACCTAAAGGGCCCTCAGTCCCCACGGAAAGCAATAGACGACAATTTAAAAAAATAAAGGAATTTTTAAAATCCAATCATAGTGTTGAAATTCCTAAGAACAATCAGCTCATGTGCGATGCGCGACAATCGAACGGAACGAGAATTTCCCCGTCGCTTGTTTTCGGTTGGTGTATTTTTTCGCGTGTGCGTCTATTACCGGGGATTTCTGCATAATAGCTCTGAGCCCCACAAATTCACGATCCATGGTTGTAGGTATACGAGAGCAGCTGGAATAACTTTGTTACGACGTTTAATAATATAACGTGATCGTTTTGTAGCTGAAGATTATGATGTACACACTCTCTACACTCTCTCTCTCTACACACACTCTCTCTCTCTCTCTCTTTATATAGTAATATAAAATAATAGTGTAGACTATTTACTTAATTTTTATACTTATTATCCAAATCTTTATTCCGTCTTTAGATCAATCCATTGCGGAATTTAAATTAGTAATCTGTTGCTAAGGTTTTATAATGGATGACAAATCGTAAAATTTTAATGAACCGGTTGATAAAAACCCGAATCACCTTGACACCTAAACTAAATGCCAGATCAACTCGAGCATCGCATAGTGTTAATAACAAAAACCTCCGAGGGCCATACAAATTAAGGTCTTTTACTCTTTGATAAAAACTATATACATCTTCGGAATAATATTATTCTTATTAAAGCTTTAGTAATCCATACAACAATTGGTTAGTTTGCATTCCTAAATATTAGTATTCGTTGTGTTAGTATAGGTTTTAAACAATTTTAAGTAAGATTTCTTTTTTAAGTGAAACTTCTTAAGGCATGAGGGTAAATTTTTACGGATGAAACGTCACAAAGATGTGCAGCGTTTTTGTTGAAGAAAAGGGAGAGAGCGATTTAGACTGATTGAGAGAGGTGAATTACCTTATTGAAATTCTATTTTTAAAATTAAAATTTCGTAAAGAGATTTTATGAAATATAAGTAGCCTGAATTTTATATTTTATGCAAAATAATTTATTGAAATCTCAAGAGACGAATTGTAAATTAAAATGCCACGTGTTTTATTATCGAAGAAATAAATTTAAAAAAAATATTATTTGTTTTAATTTTCGACACTTTTAATATGTATTTTAATATTTTTAATGATAATTAAATTCATTAAATTAATAATATCTTCCTTTTACCTCCCTCTAAGTCAAATTTTTAGATTTGTATAAATATGAACAAGACATAAAAAATAGTTTTCCAAAGAAGTTTCATTTCTGACATGTGTACCCACGCACCCATTTTTTTTTTTCATTTTCTAGTCTAGTTTTTGTATGGCGCCTTTTAGGGTATTTATTTATTTATTTAGGTCCATTTCTCTTTGTCGTGAGCTATGGCTAAATATCTTTCAGGCCGCTAGTTAAACGGCGCTGTTTAGTTGAGAGGCTAGACTGTTAATTGAACGGCTTATTAAGCTAGTTGGCTGCGACATATTTATTGCATATTTTCACCATTAATTTCACATTATTGACATATGCGAGAACACGAGGCGACTAATACATAAAATATATTATTATGTGACTCCTTCATTGTTTATCTAGAATTTGTAATCATACATTAACAATTTTATTATAATGTAACTCGCATAAAATGGTAATGAAAATATTCTAGTAATGCCACGCTTTTAAAGAATTTTAAGAGCATAACAAGGATAAAGTTACTGAATATCTTTCATACATTACGTAAGTATGTAATTGTAATTAAGTAATAAGTTTGTAAAGCTTGGTATTATTAGTATATAAAACATATAACCTGTAGTAAGTAGTAGGTTTAATTCCCGGCGAAAAACAAAGCACTTTAAGGGGGTAGGCACATGCGTTAAAACATCGATCAAACTTTTGTTACTTCGGACTATACAATCTCAAGTTATGATTTCTTTTCTTCACGCCTTATCGGAATATTCATAAGACTTAGAAACAGAAGAAAATTCTGATTGATTTTTAAATTAAATTAAAAAATTAATAACCTTCGCAAAAATTTAATTAATTGTAGAAATGTATTTATAGATTTAAAACTCCACATTACTTAATATTATGTTACAAGGTGCATATGTCAAATCTGTACTGTCCTACAATTTTAATTTTAATTAA
Source organism: Pieris melete (assembly GCA_963693345.1). Taxonomy (NCBI): domain Eukaryota; kingdom Metazoa; phylum Arthropoda; class Insecta; order Lepidoptera; family Pieridae; genus Pieris; species Pieris melete. Next base: position 3,822,990 of record CAVNZK010000032.1, on the reverse strand, counting down.
TATACACGTTATAAGCAAGTATTTTTTCCATCAAAACGTTGGACGCCTCTGGCTTAATGTATGTAACTAACCTTGCATTACCCAAAAAACGTCACATTAATTTCCTTTCCTTGTATCATCATGTAATTTTAACATTGTACGTACAAAAAATTATAATACATACGTATATTTTGATCGTCGAAGAATTAGATATCCAATATCGCGCGCGAATAATATTGCATTTATTGCAATGTCTTAAATTCTACTTTATTCTTATAATATTCTTAGTAAAGAATAACATTAGCTTTATTTGAATTTTATTAGCTTTCTCAAAAATATATATACCTCAGCCACAGATTCATAATCCAGACTAGTAATAACTGCTATATGTTGTGTATAGGTATTCTCTATCTATTTCGTACACATTTCTTTATGAACCGTCTGTGGCTGACACACGCAGTCGAGTTTCTAGAATTAAGACATGTCAGTTACCTCAAATAGAAAGTCTATTGGTGCAAAGGCGGGGATAGAACCCACAATCTTAGGGAAGAGAATCACAGTTTGAAGCCATTAAGCCAACACTGCTCAATTTGATATACAAGAGGCATACTTAGCAGTAAGTGTCGACTCTGAAACTATTCAATCAATTTCCTAAGTAACGAACTAATTTGTAACAGAGTTAAGAAAGCCTGGATATTTCGTTTAACACCCTCACTGAGTCTTTGCTGGCGAAGATTTACTTGGGCATGGAGAATAAATTTTAATACTTTACAACATGCAAACAAATCTAATTTTACTCATGAACCGACTTAAAACTGGAAGTGAACAATCCAACTGATCAATCCAGGTACAGTCGACTCTCGATAATTTGAAACTCAAGGGACCAGAGATAATCAAATTATCGAGAGATTCAAATTAACGAGTGTCAAATTATCGAGAGTCGACTGTATTACTGAAATAGTGAAACGTAAAGCAGCACTTGATTTTAACAATTGTTTGGTTTATATTTATTTTCACGCATAGCATGAATCTAGGGAAATACAGCGTCAAAATGTCACGAGTATTGAGTGATGTAAGCGTTAAACACAGGTTTTTCGATGTTTCACTAGTTTCTGTGACTTATTTTTAAAACGAATTCAAAATAAAGGTAATCAGTTAGACCTATGGTTTAGTTGAAATTTGTTATTATTTGAGTATAATGATTTGGTCTTCTGCTACATACAGTATATTCACAAATTTCTCTGAAACTAAAAGTGGAATCGAAATTATCCTTAAATTAAACTTAGGGAAAAGTCCAAGTTTTATCAGAATAGGTTCTAAAGTTTTTTATAAAATATTATAAACGCATTTCTGTAAGACACATATAGCATATATCTAGGTAAAAATAAATTGTGATTAAATAAATAAAATATAGTTGGTACATTTTACTATCATTTACAAATATTAGCTTATAGCTGTAACGTTTACTATATTATCTATCACTTTATGTTCCTGCAGAAATGTTGTTTATTAAATACGCAAGTTATTTAAAAAAATGCTAAAATACTAGTAAATAGTATTCAATTCAATTAGTAATAAATTTTTGCTTCGACATATTATCTAGGAAGTTATAGTGTAACATAAGAGAATACGCCAAACACCGTCTGGGGCCAAACACTCTTCGAAGATTTGTACAATAACTTAAAATTACAAAACAATTCTCCGTGGCTTACTTAAATTACGACATCTCGCATACAAGTCTTCGTCAACCGCTGTCTTTGCCGTATCATGGGTATCTACTGACAATAGAAGATATCTAAACGAGCAACTTTCGGAGCGCTGCCGAGAAACCACGATTAGCCAGCCGGTCACGCGACACAAATGGAAATGGTAGGACCTTACAATCCGAAGAGATTCATATTATATCTCCAAGCGCTTGATTGGAACCCAAGCAAGGGAAGCGGTAGCGTGGCCGATCAAAGCGATCATGGAGACATACAGTTGCAGGTCAAAGAGAGCCCAAAAGACTTGGACTTGGAACGCGATAGAAACTCTCTGTGGACGCCGTCTGCCCCATCTAGGGGTTATAGGACATTATATTTAAATTGGGCCTACAGTCTGATTTGCGAATAAAAAATTAACGTTAATATTACTTTAAATCGTTATTAGGTTTATCTTAAAAATTTAAAATATAAGTTGAGGTTGTTGATATTGAGCATGGAACACAAAAAACTTTGCTTCTTCTGAGCCTTGAATGAGTGAGTCATCGATGTGAAGTCAGCGAGATGGTAACTAGAGTGTAATAAATTGTCTTGTTTTTCAACTTTTTATGCAGTTTATTAAGACATGGGGTGTTTAATTGTAGAAAATTTGGTTAATATTATGTAATTATGAGTACGTAATCGTATCATATATATTTAACTATAGTGTTTATATTTCAGTCAATCAACATAAAACCATAATGAATTATACACCTACATACATCCTCAGGAATCACACAATCTATTATCAAAGTAAATACTAAAAAAAAATCGTATAATCGTTGTTATAATGGACTTTTCAGCGTATGATGTTTATCGCATCCATGCAGCGGGACTTCATTTAATAATATGTAATATATTATTATTGCTCACCTACTAATAAACAAAAACAGTTTTTTATTTTTTTTTCTACTACTATAATTTATGTTGTACAGTGTTCTAACGTCATCACCTTCATGAATGGCTATACTTACCATCGTAATCTATCTCGTGGTTCTCGTTCATAAAGTTTCGAAGTGTTCGAACCCCTAATGTGTCGAGGTCTTTGACACGGGTTTTCTCTTGCCACCAGTTTGAGAGTTCAGTATGAACCTTGGGGTTCTGTCGTCCGACATTCGCTTCACATGTCCCAACCACTTGAGACTGCCGGAGTTTATGGACGATGTTGGCGTCGTCATAGATGTTATAAAGTACTTTATAGAATAGAATACGCTAACCATCTTCGTCGCAAACTGGGCCAAATATTGTTCGAAGATTTGTACTTACTTAAAATAACAAATCCTCTTGAAGCTACACAATATATGTAATTGGCAATCCAGTACTCACAAAATATCTTCATAGCAGACGATTTTACAAAAAAACAACAGTAAAAAATATTATTATTGTTACACCGGCCTTTATCAATGGTTCGTTAAAGTTACTGCTATCGCAAAAAATCGTAAGGACAGAGATTATTTGTACAAAATAAGATTTATGTTTAAATTTTTATATTAATTATCTTATATTTCAATCAAAATCAGTACTGAAAACCTTTCGTAGTATTCGAAACATCCATATTCCAAAACAAAAGATTTTACAACCTGCCTCTGTCAACCCGTTATAGACATACTCGAAGAGAAATGCATTGTTTCATCAAATTAAAATCTCATCCTTCTGAAACAAAATACTTACTAGTATAATACAAAATATTTCTGTTTAAATAAATTAAATATATCGAAAGTGAAAATATTCGTAAATTAATTACGGCTTATAAATTTAGGCACATTAAAGAACCAATGGCAAGGCAATGTGCCTTGCGGGATATAAAATAGAAGTACCTATATGTCATATACATTTCAGACAGTATGTTAAACAAGTTAATTCAAAAAGTATTTACGTTATAAGAGGCCAAAATTTAAATGATCTAGCATCATTCAATAAAGCGGGCGGTTTGATTGAGTTTTGCGGAGAAGGAAGTACATAAAACGTTATTTGCCTGAGAATAGTGTCACTATAACCTGAGATTAGCAACGTGATCTGACAACAAGTAGGTTCAAGCTAGGAGACGTGATATGGGCAGGAAATAGGGGTAAACAAGTGGGGCGGCGCTCGAGCGTAACAAGCGTTATTGGGTCGAATATCTTGTACAGAAATATACGTTCTTACAATTTATAAACTTCAATTAATAATAAGAGATACCTACCCTTTGACTTTATCAAAAGCGTATTTGTAACTAACTTTAACTCGCTCATTACGTTGTCTTGAAAATAATAATAATTTCAAATATATGATTTTGGTTGGAAATTTCGAAAAAGGAAAAAATCTATAAACTGTGTGATTAAAATGATAATACGTATGCTTTTGTTTATTTGAGAGAGTTTATTATCTACTACGTGTAATAATTAGGTTTTGGAAAATATAAGTAGTAATTTCATCCCTAATGCCTTGAGACAAGCTGTGAATAGATCGGTGTGGAGCAAGTCGTATCGGTTAGGTCTTTCAAGACAGGCACCATCAGTTCGAAGAAGAACGACGCGGTTAATAAATAAAAAATAAATATAATCAAACATTAGTATATTTATATTAGCTGAAAATTAACATCCAACAAAAATATACGATTATTAAATCGTATTAAAACAAAATATTCAAATTTTTAATATCGGAAGTAGAACAGAAAAAACAATTGTCAGTGGATAGTGACCCAAATCTTCAGAACATCTAAGCACAATAGAGTCTACCTGAGTCAATGAAAGGATGTGAATGCTATAGCAAGGATGCAACGCTCTGTTTGTAAGCCTTGGAATGCGGAGATAACGAATGATATGTCTGGCTAACAGCCGTGACTTTGCGTGGAAATTCTTTAAAAATCCTCTGATATTTTGTTAGTATCTTTACAATATTGTCAATATACGCGAATAATATATAAAATTTAAGGTATATATGCGAGAATTAACAATATTTATAACTCATTACTATCTACAGATATACTGTTCTCTCGATGATAACACAATACACAAACAATAAAAAAATTACATCTATATTAAGGTTATTTATGTATTTATTTTCGAAAAACTACATACCCCAATGGTGCATTTATGGACCAGGATTATTAACCATGCTAAATAATTAGCTAAGAAATTGTTATCAAGCCTACGGAAAGAAACAAACGCATAAATTATGAATCACCTAACAATATATGTATAACAATTGGACAATTGTTAAAAGTCAGGTTTATCTAACAAAAATGTTATCACAATATCGGAATTGCACTTACGACAATCGAGTGAAACAGACCATAACTATTTCATATATAATGGAAATACAATTCTTAACTATCTGAGTTTAAATGGAAAACAATCATGATATTATTATAGAAACGATAAAACCGAGCGTTGATACAATGTTCTGCTTATGGGTCCTCTGATTGGGTTGTATTTAAAACTAGGGGCTCGTGCCCTTGACTCTTAAGGACGTTTTGGTAATAAATAGAACCTATGTTATAAGGGGTAATTTAGCATCCTATTTGTGAAAGTATTTTAGAAATCTGTCCAGTAGTTTCTGTGTGTCTTCGTTACAAACATTAAAAATACACATCATTCCTCTTTATCTTTATGAATTTAAGTGTTGTTTAAGACTTCTTTATGATCTGGAAAAAGATCCAAAAACAATAAAACTATGTACGTGACTCATTTGTATAAATTTAATTTATTATAACTACATTATTAATACGTAAAGCTCTACATTATGTTCATTTTCAGAATACACATGCCTAACAATAAATTCATGTTAAGCCAAAATTTAATTTTATAAAATTTGAGTGCACTCGTCTACACCAATCTCCGAAAACAGCAAAAGTAGTATTTCTTATCAAACATTTCACTTTCTTTACGTATAGGATTTACTTTCAAAAGGCTTCCTGTCGTATTTGAGATATTTATATCCGACCGGACACCGCAAATCATTTCCTTAATTAATTATACAATCACATTTTGGATTACTAAAAGTTATTTTAATCTTACGAAACCCTGACGGTCTCCGTATATGGCCTATAACATTAGACTTGCCGTACTTTTTTTTTTTTTTGAAAGGAATCTCGCTGTTGGCCTTTGGGGCCTTTACAGCTCAGCTCGGGCTGGTTGGCGAGCGTAGCTCGACCAGAATGGCGTTTTTCCCGCGACTAGCGCAAGGGCGTCTCCTGTGAGACTCGAACCTCGGCTTGGGCCGTCACGGGGTGGTCAATCGCCTGAAGGGCAGGACGGAAACTCACTGGAGTGAGTGAAGTGCGAAATAGAGGTCCTCGCCTTCCCCGGTGAAGGCGGTTTTTAACCCTAATCTGTGTCTGAAAACTTTGTTTGTTATTATTGGCCGCGCGGGCGGCTTTTAATTTATTGTTTGCTACTGTAATTGGATCATCCGGATCCGTTAGTGTGTGTCGGGGCCTCCTATGACATTTTTTTGTCGGCGGGAAGGGATAATAGTTGATGCTTTTACGCACCAAAGGGTTAGGATGGTGTTTAGCCTTGTCGAAGTGGCGTGCGGACGCCAACTTCATCCATTGGGCTATGGTAGGGATCCATTGGGCTATGGTAGGGTCCATTGGGCTATGGTAGGGGTACTTGCCGTACCTACCTTGAAGTACGTTATATTCAAACAAAAAAAGGAGCTTTTATTTTCTTCAGCTCCAAAACAATCTTCTCAATAGATTTTCATAAATAACAATAGGAAAAATCATGATATAGTGTATTGCTTTCAGCGTAAGTTAAAAGTTCAAGATATTTATGGACATTAAAATTTCATAATTTATCGATGAGCCAAGGTTATTGAGAAACATCTTTGCTTCATGCCTATCTATCAATGCTTCCGCAACTATATAAATTATATCGTCAAGCAATCTCGGCAATATTTATAGATTTAATGACCTTAAAATTAATTTGCGATAGTTTTGCATCAACCGAGTGAATAATAATCAGCCTCGCTACTCTATAATACGATTCCGATTATTAACTGAATATTTAGTTTATGACAAATGACTATAAGAGTAAAACTTGGCGTACTACTTTATCTCAACAACGCTGATATCTCAACAACTGAATAATAGGAATCGGAATCATTATTTAAGTTAGCTGATGTCATGATTGCTTATGATAAAATCGCTAATTTATTTTGACATGTGTGAGTCATCGAATTCTCGACTCTTACCGTGAAGCTCTGAATGTAACTACAATCAATATAATTATAGGATATTACAATACATTAATGTGCTGAGATAAACCCTTACTTATGTATTTTATATTGCCTTTACAGTTATATTTTTTTCGGGTTTACTTGCTCTATGAAATGATCATAGACACAGAAAATACCTATGCTCCATTGAAACGGGAAGAAATAATAAACTACATAAAGTTGAAGCCGTTGCCATAATATTAAAAAAATAATAATAAACTACTTGGTGATCATATTTTTAAATTTAGAATTGTACTGACGTATTTACTTATAAGCAAAATAGAAAGTGCTAAGTGTCACAATAAGTCTGACAGAACTTTAATGTAGTTCTTTCAATATCCGTAGCGCTGATATTGCAACGTTAGGATTGCGGCAAAAACTCAAAATTGAAGTCGGGATCAATCACAATCGCTATTGGGAGTTACAGGTCAATTCTGTTCTTAAAATTAAGCTTGGACAAGAAGGATACTTCTGTTTCCAAGACTTAACAGAGATCTGTCTAATATAATGCTAAATATTAAAAGAACAGGCATTATTTTTATATGAAAGCGTGTGAAATCTTGCATTGCCAGCGGTAGTGTGTTCTTGGGTTTTCTGAGTATTAAAGATAAGATGCTACCTGCATCTTTATAATAACTTTTATAACCCTGATATTAAAAACTCAGCTTTGCAAGCACGATGAAATTAGAGTGTTTTAATTTTTTGTTTAAAAAAGAATATACCTTTCTATTTGAAATTACTGTCTTGTAAAACCAATTGAATAAATATCAAAGGAATATTTTCTACGTATTTTTAATTAGAATCTTGAAAAGTGAACGTCAACTTCCTTCCTTCTAAATCAATATCGTGGCCTTGTTTTTTGTGTAAATGCAATAATTACTTTAATAACACCAGATCATTTTACTCTTACAATCCATTGTTTATTTCCAGAAATAAATAATTCCGATAATTTAAATATTTTTCACACGCCGTCGTCTCAGTTTTCTTCTTGATTTCAACGAGAAAACATTTGAATACATTAAACGCTAGAATCACTTCTTTTGTGCCAACATAATTATTTTCAATTATTATTGAAACAAATTTTTTTTTCGAATCAAAATTATCTCAAGACGTTGGGTCCCGTCATAAGGATTCAGAGGAACAAAGAACGGGAAGAGGTAAGACTATGACGTATTACCTTTCCAACTCGACAGGGTTACAGGTGGCCGTTCGGCCGGTGCACGTGACCGGGCGCCACTCGTGCGCGCGCCGCGGACCTAACCGCTTCGAAATTCAAACGTCTAACCGAATTTTGCGTTCCAATACTTTGTTTAAGTGCCAGTGGAACAAAATTGGATTTTGTGCAAGTGTTACTTACGTAAACAGGTTGGTTTCTTTATTTTTCTTTTGTCACATACATCCCTTTTGTTCCGGTTCCTGAGGGCTCAACAGGACGTTCAACTGTTCTTGCATAAACACTGCGTTTTAAAACCGGGCTTCTTTAGACGATTTCGAGGTTATGATTTTGTTTTATTTCGCTGTTTTGTACAAAGGAGTTCCGTTTCGATACAAAAAATTAGTCAATTTAGATATAAATTATCTGTTCGATGTTAAGTCAATCTTCTTTATAAAAGAGTTCAACGAGCTTTGGGTTAATAGTTTTTGAGTCCAAATATTAAGGATCATTTTAAATAATGGTTACGGGTTATAATCAAGAAATTATACCGAATTTGGCGGTTGTAAAATACTAATCTTCTGGTTTTTTACAGCCTTGGGTGCACTTTATTCCGCTTTTTATTTTAAAAAGCGACTTCGTTGATTATAAAATCGTGACAGGAAGTATATTCTTATAAAAAATTCTTAGTGGTCCCTTCACTTTATAGTTTTGTTTTCAACTAAGATATTTAGACCAGACAATATATAGCATAACCCAAAATAAGAAATTCTGAAAGCCTATAAAAATGTATATTTTTTTGTTTTCATGTTAGAAGAGATATAAATAGTGAAGCCCTAAACTATTTGAGAATTCCGTGAAACTAGGATAAAGAGAAACCAATTCGAGATTTAATGCTACAATAGACATAATCTTGTAATCCGTTTTTAATTAACCTTATTTGGTGTGATAATGTTATTTTCAATTTGTTTCTATCGTGTACATGAGATCAATTATATATTTATGTATATTTGATAATAATAGCTAAAGTTAGAACATATTTCCAGCATACAAATTTTTTATTCACAACTATTTGTCATGTTCTTATTTCAATCGTGTATATATAATATATATAAGATCAGTAAATTTTATATACATTATTCTGATATAATAGCTAAAGGTAGCATATTTCAAGCATGCAAAATTGTCTGTTTGCAACTCTACCGATTCAAGCTAATTTATTGAGGTAAAGATAATTTAGAAAGGTGCAGAAAATTCCATTGAAATTGTATCCCAATAAAGATCCTAATATTTTTGTTTTAAACCAACCAAGGCATGTTACTCCTAGGCAACAGAAGTCATCGGCTGAGATTGTATGTAAAATGCGTTCTTTGTTTCGCATTTCTTAGATAATTTATATAATATTACCTAATTAAACGATAACGAAACATAGAATCGTCACGTTTTCACTGACTTTTCAATTATCAATTCAATTGACAAAGATTGCAGTCTTGTTGGCCAATTTACTGAAAACTATTTGGTAAAAGATTTTTATTGCGTAATAAACGGAATTAATAGATACAATTTATAATTACACTTTAAAGTGACTTGAGTCTAGGAATTCAATGTTAATTTATGAAAATATACAAAATCAATCCATATTTTCGTTTACTCTTAAACAATTAATGTATTTATTTCAAAAATAGGAGCGCTCTACATTCGTTTTGAAATATTTTTTATTTCTGTCTTTTGCTATCTCAATATTCTTGATATTTATAAATAGTATACGAGTATAAGACACATTACTAGAACTCAAAAAAAAAAAATAGTAACGGTAATATATAGTAATATATATTTACCACTGGAGCATGGAATTAAAGATTTTTCCAAACCCGATTTATATATGTATGTTTCTAATATTTTTATGTGTATATAAAATCAGCCTTAAGGTTTTTTTATTTATTAGGAATATTTACAGCTTATAACTAAATTAAGTACCAAATATAAACAACCTTGGCAATAAAAATATTTACATATTCAATATATATAATAATAAAATATATAACAAGTATTTAATAATTAGATGAATTGATACAAATAAAATCATTTTAATCCAGGCTCACTCGTATAAAGAATAAACAAAATAAATTAGTTGAGGAATATTCAGGGCAGTGACTTATTTCACTAAACTCCTTGCCGACCCCACACTTGAGCCGATCAGGTCAATACTAACAACATTATAAATTCAACTACAAAAAAAGATCACATGAATTACAGCCATTTATTCCGTGTCCTCTAAAGAATCAACTCAGTATTTTTATTAATATTTAAACTATTGCACACTAATTACGTTTACATAAATTATTTTATGATAATTTATTGTGCTGTCGCCTGGGTTTATCTTAATTAATATCTGCTATGTATTTACGACATATTACATAAATATACGATTATATTGTTATTTCACTGTGGACTATAGAAATCTATACATATAATAAAATATATAACCAAAGACTTAAATGAAGTGTGTTACATTGTTTTCGTGTAGGTATATAACATTAAGTACCATTCGTATTTGTACAGATCTTTAAAATTAAGATATATATATGTGTAGAAAGAACAATAATCCGACTACTAGGAAAATACTAAAAATCATGTTTTTTTTCCTTCCGTTTCATAGAGCTAGACTATATGTCATCATAACATAATATAGTCTTTGCTTTCATGAAAAAAGAAGTTAAAAATAATTATTTTTGAACGGAACATTTTAAACGAAATTTTAAGTTACCTGTTTTTTCTTAGAAAATATGTTGATCACGTCCTATTACTCTTCTGTCAGCAAACGCTTGTTCTTCAAGATTCTTTTAAATTTTTTTCGTTATTCGTCTCTAATCGAAGAATAAAAATTCAATGAAAAATTTGCCAATTCCAAGAAGGATCAAATACAAACGGGTTTTGTTCGACCTTCTAATCTCGGATACAACAGAATTTTCGTTACATTGACATTTTTTCTATATATAAATCGGCAAAGTTCGAATGGAAATCTGCATATAAATGTTCTAAAAATATTATCGCTTTTAAGATTCCTCTTATTATGTATAAAACATATATTTAAAAAAGGAAATATATACTAACAAAAACGTTTATACTGCCACGAATTAATTGTATAATTAAATATTTACTAATAATAATGAATATTTATTTTTTAAATTGTCCACCTCTCGTACTTTATAGTAGGTAATATTTCCATAACATTACTCGATAAAGAATATTTTTAGCGTGATAATGTCGTAATAATAAATAAGTCAAAGAGATCCAAATTTGAGTATGCAAGCGTAAAATTAGTTTATATAACGAAGTTTTATATACGCAGCAATAAATTATTTTGGGAAAAAATTCAATAAATCTGAAATGAATGGGTATTTAAAACAATAGATCAGTATGTGCGTCGGTTAAAAGCTCGTGACTCACCCTCTCAAGTTCCTGTATCGACATAATAAATACTTGACAACTTAACATTCACTTTTAACCATATTATATATATCGTATGCTGTCTACCAAGTTTAATTATATGTAAAATAACAATAATATAAAAACATATGTGTGTGTACACGCATTAGAAGTTTTACGTCTTTGGCGTAACAAGATAAAAATCTTTTTAAATTTTTTATCTTTCGCCTTATTCTACATTTTTACAATAGACTATGACACAAACAATAGAAAAATGGTATTTAATACATTGAAAGTTTTATTATAACATTTTTTATTTTAAAATTTTGACTATGCTAGCTTCAGAGTGTCGGTTTTTTGTAACGGTGTCCGGGTGTCGGGTTTTTGTGACGGTGTGCGCACGCATCGTAAAAAGTTACCCTCATCTTCTTTCCCTAACGCGCCAAAACGCGCCAAAGTATAACTTCAATAATAATAACAATATAAGCCTTAATATTCCGAAATGTGAAGTATATCTCGGAGTTCGGTTTGCTTCTTTGTAAAGGCATCCTCTAACCTTTTGCACTGTTCTCTATCCTTTGCGATTCTTCTCCATTTGTAGTCTGCTGTTAATTCGAGTTCGACTTTTGCGTTGTCAGCTTCTTCTTCGTTTTCTGTCTCTAGACCATTCCGTCAATATTTTGCTCCATTTTTTATAGGGGCTCTGTAGCATATGACCCGTCCATCTCCATTTCATTCGGTCTTTATTATGTCTGTATGTTAATTATATTTATAGTATTAAATTATTATAAATCTCTGGGTTGACTGAAGCCATTTTAAAAATTATTTTACCAATGCAAAGCCACGTCACCAGTGTCATAGGTAAGCGATATATTAACCGGAAATGTATATAATTTTCCGTGTTAGTCTAAGATGAGAGAAAAAACGGTCTAACCAAAACGGGTTTTACAAAACTGCCTTCACTATTGAGGTATATGATTCAGTTATACTTATATAAACAGCTAGATAAACAATAATGTACTTAATAGTTAGTGTCTTCTTTTCGATGTTTTGATCTCTTGACCTCATCTGACCCTACTAAAAAATCTTTTATCGAGAGAAACAAATGCATAGGCCAACAAAGACACTAGGAGATACACAATTTTAGTAGTCTGCTACCATTTTCTAATAGTAACTATGTTTATGGAACATTTAAATAACGTCTATATTAAAAGTTAAAAAACAATACTAATAACGTAATCACTATTGGTTGAACGAAAAGTGAACGATCTGTATTCGGAAAGTTCCTTTGATAGAAAGAGAAGGTATTGTTTAGGAATGAGCGGGACAGGTAATACGCACGTCGATGGAAGGAGTGGTGCAGTATGCGTTTTTACTGCAACATTTCTGCACCTTTTGTTGTGGTCTTAGTGATGTGAGATAAGCGATGGATTTCATTTTCAAATTTCGAATTTTACCGTACCATGGCAACGTTGCACCTGTAAGGTCTTATGAGGTGTTTAATAATCTTTGTAGAATATTTGTCTTTACCGTAAATATTGTTTATATGAACAAAATATTAGGAGATCTGGCATAGATGGTAGTTATATAATAATTTTAATGCAAATTTATCGTAACGGTCGGATGAATTCAACCTGACAACATAAAAAACTCGTTCTATTTTAATGTCGGAAGAGACTTGACCACACAGCTGTCAAGGTCATTGACGGCCTTGGCCGATTTTTAATTTTTCTTATCTAGATAGCAAACATGCATATATTATATCAATTTTAAAAGACTATCATCCACTGTCCATACATATAACGTTTAGACTTTTAAAATTTATTCTATATTTTTTAAATACTATATTATATATTAGTATTATCTGTTCTTGCTGTTTTTTCTATAACTATCATTTAGTAATCAATTTTTTTATACCATTAAATCAGTAGCACTAAAACCTTATAGGTCTGACTTTCAGAATTCTGTATCAGTTTCGTGATCATTTGTCAATCTAATAGACAAGTCTGAACAGTTTCATGTGCCTGACACACGCCGTCGGGTTTTAGGGTCTAAGGCAAACCGGTTTCCTCACGGTTTTTTCCTTGGCCGTTCGCGCAAAAGTTAAATCCGCACAAAATAAAGACCATTGCCCAACCGGGGATTGAATCTACGACATCAGGGATGAGAGTAGCACGTTGAAGCCACTAGGCCAACACTGTCCTCTTTATACCATTATATCAGGTATTTTCTTCTTAGATATTTAACCTGACATAAGTTTAAATGGTTAAAAATAATTCACTAATTCTAATAAACCACCAAAATTTTCCAATAGATACCACGCCATCTATGAACAAATCTTCCAAACGTAGTTTCTCTAATCTTAATCTAAATCATACACACTATTGTATTTAATATATTCGCGGTTCCCTTGTTAATTAAAAAAATCTGTACATATCAAGACAATCATACAGTTGAATAATCCCAATTCGTTTAACTCCCGAGTTACTCGCTGGCGCATATGACTTGCTATGCCATTAGACAAAGCGCACGGCGGTTGGCCTTCGCGCGACCGGTCGACAACCGCCACTTACTTTCAAGAGTTATTTCGGACACAAACACCAGTCAGGCACCATTTACTACTCTAATGAATTGCCTTCCAATTGCCAAATATATTTTTTGCGTTACCGTCCTAATTGGTAATAGGTAACTTGAAAAAAATTAACGATTTGCTGCCTAAATATGTCAATTAGAAATAAGCTCATGACACACAAATACCTACATAGTAATAACAATAATAAAAAATGGATAAACAAATTTAAAAAGTTTGGTCCGTGTAGCTTCACTGCTGACAACATTTAGCGATACTGATTCGTTGAGCGAGGAAAGCATTAGCCCTGGATACTATCTACCAAGCGCCAACTTCAATATCTAATTATCGCCTCTGAACTTGAACCTCACGTCCCAAGTGTCTACTCCAAAGGGAATAAAATCAAAGTTGGAGTGAAGACTTATATTTGAACCGTTTATATTGTTTTCCGCCTGATCCACGGCTGCGCCACTTTTTATGTTTGTCCGAGGGGGGGTGAGACGGGGCCTGTTCCATCCTTCAGGGGATCAAATAAATAATAATTTGATACGACTTAGTAAATAACTTATGTACATATTTACGCCACTGCATATATGTTTATTTTATTATATTAAATATTCCATTAAATAGGTGTTACAACAAAAACGCATAATGCTTTAAAATTATTCTAAATAGTATGTACAAAAATGTTTTATTAATAATATAAAAAAAATATCAATAATATTTGCACGAAACAATACGTATACGTAATACATATATATATAATAATATTTTTTTTTTTTTTTTTAACTTGATTTAATATTAAACAACTTGATTACCAACATAATCATTAATGACTATACGGCCCCTAATGGGCCTTAACCTCTTCAAGTATATTTCGAACACCTATTGTATAGAGATACTTGACAACTCCATTCCACCAACTCAGCCTCGATATACCGGGTTTTCTCTTGCCAGCAGGTTCAGTAAGGACCTTGGTGTCCTTTCGTGCGCCATTCGAAGTACATGTCAACCACATGAACCTGTTGCATTTTATAAATTGGACGTTGTTGGCGTCGTCAAGGATGTTATAAAGTCCTATTTCAAAAATAAAAACTCGTGAAAAATAGTCATCAATCTAATATTACTTAATCAAATTTATTCGCAAGGGATTTGTAAGCTATCGCTTCTCTTCTCAAATAATTTTCACATAAATTCCGCAGAGTTAATGGCTTCTATGTTACACGGTATTAATACAACCTGTTTTCAACGAGCTGGTAACCCAATATTTGTTTAGACATGATTGTGCTAAAACGTATGTTGTTCACACACTTTGTAAGGTTGAAAAATATTTGTATAGTAAAGCAATGGCATAGATTAAAAATATCAACTGTCAAACTTGAGGAACCATTTGATTTTTTATCTGTTTTTTAAAGCCACATCACTTGAGCAGTGTTAGCCTATTGGCTTCAGCGTGCGACTCTCATCCCTGAGCTCGACCCTGGCTGTGCACCAATGGACTTTCTTTCTATGTGCGCATTTAATATTCGCTCGAACGGTGAAGGAAAACATCGTGAGGAAACCGACATGTCTTAGACACAAAAAAAGTCGACGGCATGTGTCATGCACTGGAGGCTATTAGATTTTAAAAAAATCATGAAACAGATTCAGAAATCTGAAGCCCAGACCTAAGGCGGTTGTAGCGCCACTGATTATTTAATTTTATTTTTTTACACACATCACCTACTATTAGATAGACAAATGATCATGAAACAAATACAGAAACTGAGGCCCAGCCCTAAAAAGGTTTTTGTTTTTTAATATTGGGGATAATCTTAAGCTAATACTGACTTTCAGAATGTTCCGAAAAATGTGCGACGTAAAATATAAAAGGCAGGGCAATTCCTAAATTTGATATATTTTATTTGATTAAATAATTGCTATATCTAAAAACTTAGCTGCTTAGACAATGATCATAATAATAACCTACAATTTGCATTATAATTGATCACAGTTCCATAATTATTATGACAGTTGACTCTTGATATGTGTCAAGTGGCGTAGGGTATACTGTATGATAGAGTAGGTACTAGGTATGTTTAGTCTATGAATACTTATACATGTACACGAGGACACTAGTAGTTAATTATACATGCACTACACATGTAATACTTACTACATTAGCAATTAAATAAGCTGTTTATTGCTTTAAGCAATCTAGTTACGCTTGCTTAGTGCAAAATTCGATAATATTTCTACATAATACAAAAGTTCTAGTTTTTCCTTTCTGATACATTTTTGTATATTATTTCAAAATGTATTTCGATAACATTTGTAACGTCTTAAGAGTGGAATTATGGAAAAGCTAGGAACTAGTATTTTTTAACACTTCTAAATAAGAGACTTCTGCCAATAATTGTAATGCAAATTGTAAAATATATAAGGTGAGGTGTTGGAGGTAAGGCGAGCACAACAAAATAATAAATAACTCGGCATTCCTAGCATATTGTATATAGTTTTAGTTACTTTATTGTATACAATAATCAATGTTGAATGGTTAAATTGTTTCGCAGCTTAACGCCTCCTAGGCAGTGCCTGCTCCTACGAAAGCTTGCAATCTCTTTATTGCCGAATCATGAGACATGTGATAACTCTTACGTCCTCAGAAAATCATGTATTTTCTATTAGTTTAACATACATCTATCATATAACCCATACGTAACGTGTTACGTAAATTTTGGTAATCTGTAGTCGAGGTCAACAGCGTTTGACATTTATATTGCTCATCGGAATAGAATTACGTAGTTTTAAAATTACCCATGTTCACAGCTTTCGTAACCATATTTTATACGGAAGAGAGAAGAAAGCCAGATACTCCAGAGACAAAAGATTTATAAAAAACATACAAAGTTATTAGAAATATTGAATCGATTTTTGAAAAACATGTCGTATTGATAAAAATTTATTTCCACTCACAAATGTACAGAATATTAATAATTATGATAATTAGACAATAAAAACCGATTTAAAAAGTTTCATCGCTGTGGCAGTGTAACTTTAATGCTGGCAGTATTTACTCGCTGTATTGCGATACTTATTCTTTGAGCGAGGAAAGCACCAGCTCTGGGGTCACCGGTAATATCGACCAGTTGCCAACTTAAATCTTAAATTAGCGCCTGTAAACTTGAACCCTACGGCCCAAATATATAAAAGATAAAAATAGTTTTAACATAAATTGTATGCGAGTCCGATCAATGTCATACAATGCAATGCGATAAAGTTTCCAAACGCAAAACATCTGAGTAATTATTTACATTATTCACTACATTTTACGAATTTAGACTGGTCGTAAGACTCAAATTAAATTATTTATCAGTGTTGAATTCGGTAGTCACAAATCTATACAATTTTTTTTGTAGTGTCCGAGACAGATTAATTAAGAACGTTTTAGTTAGATTTAGTAACAATACGGTCTTAGCCATAGCTATATTCGTATTGGTTAGGAAACAAACAAAAAAAACTCCCATAGTGGGACATGGACAGCATAACAACGTTTTAAGATATGCGTGTCCTTTGAAATCAACACATTCAGGAAACCATTGGTACTATGCTTAACACGATGCATCAAGTATGCCGCCATTTTCCGAATGATGGCATTAAAACCGTCATTATTATGTATATTGATGTCAAAATATTTAATTATGTTATTACTACATTTTATAAAACAAAGTTTTCCTTCGCAATAGTCTGCCTGTTCACAAAAAACTCAAAAACAACTGCAACGATTTCCACATAAATAGAGTGATTTATGTACGTATATGTAATTTGTCAAAGTTGTGAGTAAAATTATAAATAAAACTATAATTGTTGAAGAAAGTCAACCAATGCATAGCCGTAGAGCCATAGCCATAGAGAACCTAGCTATATATTGAGTTAAATTTTTTAATAATATAATTAATTAATTATAATATAAATAGCATAAGGAAAGTATTTTGATGTTCATGATAAAAACTATTAAATATCCCAAACAAGGATTTTCTTGACCGCAAAGGTCCTCAAAACCTAGGAAATATAATCTAGATGAAGCCTTGGCTATAAGTTTTACAATTACCTCAGATATGCGGAAAAATATATCTTTATTGAATATAAATGAATTAAATAGTAATATTAATAGACGAGTGCCTGACACAGCCTTCTGTGCTTGACACACACCGTCATTTTTTGGTCTAAGCCTAAGGTTTCCTCATGTAGTTTTTCCATGACGGTGTTAGCAAATGTTAAAATGCGCACATAGAAAGTCCTTTGGTGCACAGTCAGGGATCGAACGTACGATCTAAACATTATGATGAGGCTTGATTTAGTTAGAATATAAAGGAATTAATGATACTTAGATTAAATCAAACTAAAAAAAGTGACTAATTATTATGAAAAATTTAATAGATAGGATATTTTTTTTAATAAACATTACATGCTAAACATCAGACGATATAAAAAATGATTAATTCTAATTGATAAGAAAAACAAAGTAAAATCTTATAAATTACGAGTATTACAATTTCAGTTTTATTTTGTAAATTTTTCATGAATGTTTCTTAAATACAATGTACGGAGTTTTACGTATTGCAAAACTGCAACCTTTAAAATCTTTGCTCTAGTGAACTTGGTTTAATTAAACACAAAGACAATAACAAAGCACAGTGATCGACCTTTGTTTTTTCCCACAAAGCAACTACACCGAGTGATTAAAGCATTTACGCAATTTTTCTTTATTTGTACATGTTTGTTGCCTTAAGGATAATATTTATAAAGCTTGCAACACGATGATGTGCAACGGATATATAAAACACGTTTAGACGTTTACCATATTATAAAAGTTAAATATATAAAAGGTACCTAATACGTCATCCTAGATGAACAGTTTACGTATGTGTAACCACTACACAAATAATATTTTTGTACCTGTCAAACATAGAATTCCGCGTTACCAACTAAGGCAAGCATCGACTTCTTGCCTTAGTTATCGTTAAGGTATTTTTAATGCTTATAAGCTAAATAATAACAATTCTTGTATGCTTTAAAAATACATTACTGTTAATGAAGTCAGTACACGGTTAACAACTTATAAGTAACAAGTCACGAACATTAGATTACCTTGAAGCTTTTCAGATATTTGAAATAAATCGTTTTTACTTAAAAATATTTTATTACATTCTTAATACAATGAAGTATTTATCAATTATATTGTAATCAAATGGGAAATGATTGATTTGAACCAACGGGCAATTATTTAAAAAAATATCTGATATAACCAAAATAGTTTTTTGTTAAAAGAAGTTAACTGTCAAATCAATTACAATATGTGTTTGAGTTACAGATTTCGGAGGATTTATTTTAAATAGTTATTATAACAAATATTAATCACTAGCAAATATATTACATAGATATTGTTACTTAGAAATAATGAACCACTAAAAGAATGTCCAAATCGCGTTTTTAGTTCTATGGATTCAAAAGCCACGAACTTATAGTCAAGTGTACATTCTGAAGCCGTATTTTATATTATAAAATGATACATTTTGAACGTAAATCGTTTCTTTTGCAGATAGTGAGGTGCGATCAGTGACTGTGATCGCGTAATCGAACGAAACTTACGAGTATTCGATATATCGAAATGCTTTCATTGTGAAATCAACTAATCGAGTGCCGATTCGAATAAACCATAGACTAAGTGAAGTGCTTTGCTCCAACGCCAGGCTCTTCAATCTTCTGGCTTTTTCTTGGTGAGTATTTAATATATATTTTTACTAAAATCCTAATTGATACCTCTTATATATTGAGAAATCTCTATCAATATCATCATATTATTTAGATAAACAAATATTTACATTCTTAATCTTTATAGTAATAAAAAACATGTAAAAACTTATAAATAATTTCGGTGTACCTTTAATGCCGGCAACATTTCTACCTGTATTACATTGTTGCGAGCAGATTTTTTCAAAGAAACCTTGCGTACTAAAAATTATTCTTAATTCATATTAAGTAGTTTTTAAGGTTAAAAAAAAAACACGTGGGTCGTATTTATTAAGAAAAATGAAGGAAAAAAAATACTAGTAATGTACGAAAAAAGGGGGGTGGTTTAGCTTCCAAATGGATTTCTAAATAAACTATTAAACTCAAAATCGAGTCCTTACGCTAAATATGTCAATTTTGGCGCTTATTGTCGACACTGAGTTGTAACCTTAACTGAATGAATAAAGGAACTGGTGTTCACGTAATGATATATAATTCATTATCTACATACAATGTCTTAAATGATACTACTTACTTTAAAAAAATAACGTGTTTGTAAGTTGCGACATAGATATTCTCAGTTTCATAACTTTAAGGTTGAGCCGAATTAAAAATGTTAAACTTTCTGAATTGCATCAGACGACAAAAATTATTTTGAATGCAATGGAAAGCTTATTGGACCGGTTATTACATCCGCTTTCTGTTTTTACTTTTATTCACAATTCGGAAACGTAAAGCATTAATTTATATACTGAGAAGCACCCTAATGGGGTAGAGACATGCCGGCGACCTTCCGTTTTCTTTAAAGTACGAAATAAATATTATGTCATAATCGCAGAACCCGGAAGTTATATTTTAAACATTACCTATTATTTTCATAGCTGTCATACATTTATATTCGACATATTATAAAGCGAAGCGCACCAATATATCGATTTTGACCCAACTCCGCATACGGACTCGCCTGTCTACCATTTGCCGACAACGAATTATATCATATTTCAGCCATACAATGCGCAGAGGCGATGAGAACTTGGAGAAACTGATCGTGGTTGGTAACACAGAAGGCAATGGATCGCGTGCCCGTTCACTAACCAGATTGACCGATCAAGTGAAAGACTCATCGTCATCAAAACTGTACACTGTAATAAGAGAGGTACTGGACAGAAACCCGTGGATCAGATTGGCCACTCTAGATGTTTCCTTTCTGACAACGATGCTCAGACATGAGCTACCGACTGAAGAGGAAGAAGAGACTGAAGAGAAGTCAAAGTAAGATCCTGCAAGGATTGATGCATGATGAAGGGGTACAAGTATAATTTGTCAAGGTCTACGGGGTTCAAAATTAAAAACAGTCTCACTTAGTTAAGCTAAAGTGAAAGTCTATTGAAACCTAATCAAACATTGATTGAGAGCATTGCATTTCTGTATTTCATTACTAAGACACGTTGAAAGTACATAATATAAATCAGAGTTTGTTCATTACATGAATGTTAGAAAATATAACTTGTGTGACCTTGATGACAACCGGACAACAATTTTCTATCAGCGAAACGCAAATTGCAACCTCATTAAACTGCCTACCTCATGTCAACATTTGTGGCACATTAAAATGTAATTTTGTTTCATAACCAAATATGATTTAATATTTGAAATCGGTTGCAAAAGATATCTGTGTTTAAAAGATGTTACTGAAACAAATGAAAGGTATTTAAATGTTCATTTTACTATTGTACAACCGAAAGGTGAGAAAGAAAAACTATAGCCCATACTTGGAGTCTATTTCAGGCATTTAGTAAAGATTTAATGTTAAATTAGTTCACCAAACATCTAAGAAAGCTAATGAAATCTTTTACTGTCTTAACTTTGTTATATATGACCGGCAACTTCGTTTTGTTACTAAACTACTATATATATTAACGTAACTATATATATAACTACGTATAATTATTAAAATACTATTCAATTTTTCATTTGGATACACCAGTTTCTGTCTTTAATGGACGAGTCGAATATGGCTGTTAGTTTTTAGTATATAATATCAAACCTATGTATAGACAAACCACATTTTGCCAGACAGTTTTATGTTTCATCGCCGGTATAGCTACTTGTCAATCAAGGCCGTAGTTCACGCGAAACGGAGATTTTAGATAAATCCTTAAAAAGTTTAATTTTTAATCGATTAATTAAATTAATTATGCACGATTAATAAATCTCAAACACCGAGTGAATGGTTCTCTTCATTTTCTAGAAAAGCGTGTCAAAGATTTGACGTAGCATCGCATGATCTATTTGATGTTCATTACATCTGTCATTGAAACATGAACTGTCATATTACAAAATGACATTTCTTATAATATATGCATACAATTCTATTATTATTTTTAAACCTATAACCGTTATGTTTAATTGTTCTTATAGCTTTTTTTAAAACAGTTTATTAAAGTTTTGGCGCATTTAATTATTAATACGAGTATAAATGAAATCAACGGATTTTAGAGTCGGTATTAATATTTCCCTCTAATTTCACTGTCACTGATCCGGATGCTCTTTCAATGTCACGAACATCGGACAAAACGAGTTTTAATTGAGGATATCAAATATTTATATAAAACCAGTCAAAATAATATTGACAACATCCACTGCTTTTTATCCGCGATTCACATGGAATACGACCAAAACACATGCTTTGTCAACGACTTTGTTTTCATTAATATGCTTCTTTTTTTCAAAAATTAACAGGAATATTGTTATTAGTAATACCAGTTTTTTAAGTACACAAATATATTGTAATTTAAGTATATTTAATTGTGTACTTAGTTGGTTGATTATTAAATAATAAATTAATAATATTTACGCCATCATTTGTAATCACTTTTCAATTTGAATGTAATTGGCAATAACTATACCTACTTTACTAGAAATTTTTTGAACGTGTACAACTTATACGGAATTAGCCTTGGGGTTCATAGTTAATGTACTTACTATGTGTTTATTACAAGAATATTGCGTCGTGAAAGCTGCAATACAATCAAACAAAATTATCTTGCATGTATGGAATATAATAACAATTCAATAAGTGAAAACTCGTAAGTTATATTTTGAGAAAGTTGCTCATATGTAACGCACTTGTATGAATCCTAAAATACGTATTACCTTTAAGGGATTGGTTAAGAGAAAGTGTTTGGGTGTGGCTAACTGGATGTATCTCAGTTTTTCTGTATTATAAATGCAGTCTATGAATGGTCATAGATTAATGTATAAGCGGATATCCTGTATTGTTTATCTATAGGATAGTTATTTATGATTTGTAATATACAAAAGAAAGAGCTGAATAATAGGATAGTAACAAAATTATTAGTAAAAAAACTAAAATATTAAAAACTAAATCAGTGACAATTGATAAGCGTGTCTCTAGTCTAGACTTAGACTAAACGCGTCATAGACAGTCTTGTTCTTTTTTAAAGTCGACGGACCAGGTGCTGTACATCCTCGAATTTTACACTAAATGATACAGTTTCATGGATATTAGATGTTAACCAAAATCCAAACGTTGACCTCGTCTATACAAGAAACTATTTACATTAACCATTTAAAATTTATTGTAAATCGAATAGTGTTTACATAAGAGTTTTGACAGCCAGAAGTCACAGATTAACAATATAATATGACTATTGACAATCATGACAGATGAATTAGCTAGCGTTAAAGTGTTTGATTTACAATTTATCATAATAAATAACAATGATTTTTGACTTAAGAAAGGAATTAGTTACATTTCATATACATTTAAATGATAGATACGTGTGACAAACAAAGATGACGCCATTAGCAATGACGCCGTACTTTACTGCGACTTTACTATGTTCCTAAATATTCTAAAAAACTTATGATTTATAAACGAATCGATAGTCTAAGTCTAATTAGGTTTTTGGGACACTGAAAGCCGTTCGAATGGTATTTAATATCGAAAGCGTTTAAATTAGTAAGTTCTCGCGAAATCTATGCTGCGAGATAATTAGGCAATAAAAATATATACCTCGACATTGCTTCGATACTGTTTATTTACATAATTTTATTGAGATTAATTGAGCCTGTATAATTTGAGAAAAAACCTCATGAAATATGGTCATTGCACATATCTTGCATTTAATAGAAAACAAGTTGATATTACTCTGGTAGACGAGCGCTTTAGACCATTTTATCCTAATAAGTAGTAATATAAACCTGAAAAGTTAACCTACCTAGCGTTTGTAGAAGCATTAAAATTATTATTTTAATTATGTATAAAAATCCTCTTGTGTAATGCATATTCATTATATGAAGTAACATACCAAGACACCAGAAACCAGAAAAGGTTGAAGCTGTTTATGGCACTAGGTAGCTTTCCTCTGCCTGGTCATCAACCGAGCTTCGAAGTTCTTTGAAAAGGGAAATTATACTGGATTTCACTATTCATGTTTGATTCGAATATGTTCGAACTTAGAAATATGCACACTACAATGGCCTTTGCCCTCGCGTTTCTCTCTTTATAAATGTGTATCAAACATATGTTCCTCACTTTTTGTGGGCGTCAAATGCCGGATTTCTTTAGCTGACGAGTTTAATTGCTATGAGTGCACACCGATTAAGATGTACACCCTCAACACAGGCTAAGAAAGGCTCTTTTCAAAGTTTACTACTCTAAACCAAGGTTTTTAATTTAACTCATAAAAATAAGATAGGTAAGAACCAGTTGCGCTACAACCGTCTGGGCCTGGTATTTATTATATTTCGTAGTCATTTGTTTTTTTTTCTCATAGGCAAGATGATCAGATGAGTTTCGTCATAATGTTTTCCTTTTACGAGCGAATATTAAATGCACATAAGAAAAGTCCACTGCTCGCAAATTGCGAATGTAAGTTAGAATTAAACTTTTCATACTTAAACATGGAATCGAAAATGATGTTGGTGTAGTGTGTATAGGCTTGCTTGTGGATAAAAGTAGTATTAGTGACAATCCTATTATTTTCAACGTTAAAGAATAGGATTGTTCTAGAAGAAGTTTCATAGCAACTGTAAACCGCGATGGGCAAGTATATAAGATGCGTATAATTACATAAGATGCGTCGTAATTCCCTCTTAATGTATAGTTTACTAATCAAACCAACAGACATATAATCGCAACGTCGTGACTATAATATTCTTGAAGTTTATTTAAATTATATTGTGTATTTGTTTAATAGATGAAATTAACAAGTAATCTTCCTTTCGCTTTAAATAAAGTGTTACGTAACTTGAAAATTATGGATGTGAAATTACTTTAGAATAAGATTTTTTGCATTACAAATTTAATATAGCACAATTATTATTTGAAAACTTACTAAACTTAACAAGTTCTCTTCACTTTTATGCGGCCCCTTAGTTGAGCGTCGCTAGCTAGATTTTCTTCACAAGCTTAAGTTTCTATACAGAAAAACACTGCATCAAAAATATTATCAAATTATCTACCTAACCTGATCTGCATATAAATAACCAATAATCTGTGTCATCCAGATCAACAGTTGCTTTAAATTTGACGATTATTTAAATGATACTAATCCTTGGGATTGATTTGGTCCAGTTGAGACAATTTGCATGACTCAAAACTTGGCGATTAAAAAGAAAATTTGGAGTTTGAGTTGAGTTTTAATAATTTCAGAAGATTTACTTTATGCCATCCGTCAGTCAGCATCACAACATACATGGTTCAATTCGAATTTAAAGGCATAGAGCAATAAAACCTGCTTACCTCTAAAGATTAAATAAAATTTGTATAAAATGTTTCAACAAACTTTACAAAGCAGAAATATAAAAATATATAAATCATTGGCGCTACAACCTTTTTAGGTCTGGGCCTCAGATTTCTGAATCTGTTTCATGATGATTTCAATAGGCAAGTGATCAGCCTCCTGTACCTGACATACGCCCCAGACGATTTTTTCCTTCACCGTTCGAGGTGTTTTAAAGGCGACTATAGAAAGAAAGTCCATTGGTGCATAGCCGGGGATCGAACCAACGACCTCAAAGATGAGAGTCGCACGCTGAAGCCACTAGGCCAACACTGCTCAAAGCAGAAATATACTTGCCTATATAATAAAATGAAATGATCTATAGGGTAACATTTGCATATATGAAAATGAATTACCCTGTTCAATCAGGCTCACGAATAGTTGAAGCAGCTTGTCAATAGCCTCAATATTAAACTAGTTCCTGATGGTTGCGTCAGCGCATACGACACCTCGTGTACCAATATTTAGCGAGTTTCACTATCATTACCGTCAATGCAAAACGTCAGTGAAATCGCAAACATCTGTTTAGGTCGTGATGACAGCTCGTGATCTCTTCGTTATGTTATAAAAAATATGCAATATCGCAGAGACTCATTTGCTTATAACTTCCGTAGATTTAAAAGTATCTCAGATATTGGAACTTCCTTTGTGAATTATAGTTTTATTATAGTCTTTTTAAAATCATCTAAAAACAACGTTTAACTAAGCATTTAAACACAACATCACAATTGGTATACGATTCTTTATCTACGAATAATTTTTATTCAACTCATGTCACTTAAATATACCTTAACGGTATATAATTAGACTGCCGTGAGACAATAATAACAGCATGTAACTACTTATTTAACTGTAAGAGCCTTAAACTGGTTATTATTTTGAATTAACTTAGGCAAAAATCGGTTGCGATATGCGGTCTTCAAGAATAGTTTAAGAACTTGTTATATAATCTTTATTAAAGAGATTTTGGTTTGAGTAGTAATTCTAAATAATGGTCCTCCCTCCGTTCTAGTTTAAAGAAAGGAAGGAGGAAGTTCTGTAGGCGCAATCAAAAGGTTAATAAATATAATCTAAAATAATCAATAATCAATAAACAAATGAAAACGAATAACAATCAAAAGTGATTTGTAGCGTCATACTATAATTTCAGATAATAATATTAAATTCAATGACTTGCCGCAGATAAATTCCTATTTATTAGCAACTAAAATTATTAGGAGGTAGCAACATTTGAAAAAAAAGAATTTTTGGTCAGCTGATTTTGTGATATGTCTTCCTTCTTGCACTTCCGGTTAGAGTTGGGCGACGACGTATTTAAAAAGGAAAAATTAAAAATTACGCTTCTTAAAATGCAATGCTTCATCATACTGCAATACTTTATCATTTTAATTCAAGACTTAACAATCGAATTAATGTCTGGCAAATTCATTTTTAGTTTTTCTTATATATAAATAACATAATATTAAAATTACAGACATTCTAAAATACTTTGAAATGTTTATAAAAAAAAACTTAAAATCGCGTCTGGCACATAGTTAGCAATGGGAAAAATGTCTGGCAATAATAAAAGTATGTCAGGTAGACGTATTTAAAAAGGAAAAATTAAAAATTACGCTTCTTAAAATGCTTTTAAAATCCAGGATTATTACCTGGACAGATAGGATGCGCACTAATGAACGCAACCGCTACCGCCAGCCAGATTGCCCAGACTCTAACCGGAAGTGCAAGAAGAAAGACATATCACAAAATCAGCTGACCTGAAATTCTTTCTCGAAAACGTTGCTACCTCCCGTACTATTAGTTTATTTAAAAATGGTGCCAAATAATTAATTAAAACAATTAGAATTGGATTAACGATATAGGATTATTGAGAACGATGGGATGTTATTTAGTCATTTATTAAAAAATATACCTAGAAATTATGACACGCAAGGAATCTATAGACAATTAAAGTGCAATCATAAAATATAAGAATAAACTATAGACAATGTAGAATTGTAATGGTCAATAAGTTTTGTAATTCTCCAACTGGTTTGTGATACAATTCGTTACAAAAATATGTAATCTATCCTCTTTACATTATTAGTATAAAAGTAATTCTATATTTTGATATGTTCTGTTTGTGTGTATGTTGTTAAGTTTTTATATGTTCCCAGCCCGAATTGGGAAATACTAGTTTTAAGTTATACAACTATCGCATTAACTGTTAGATGAATAAGGTTTAATAAGTATTTAATCCAACTCAAATATTCCCTATGAACATCGCTCATAACTAATTAAAGACAATTAATATAACACGATCACGTTAGGAAACCTCTCAGTTAATTGAACGTAATTTCGAAAGTTTGACAAGCTATATATCAGCCGCTAATCTAACTTTCAATTCGTCAATAAACTGAGTAAGCATATTTAAGCTTACAACTTTTACTTGGCATTGAATTGCTACCAGCTGGTATGCAACCTTCAACGTCAGACAGAGATAATCACCGCTTAAATTAATAATTGTAGGCAAAGTTACCGAATACTTAAACTTGTTCCCAAAAAGTGATAGGTACAATTACGGGCCACTGTCTTCTTAATAAACATGTCTTTGTCCTTGGTGCAACAGACAGTCTATGCAGAGATTGTTTTAGCGCAGAGGAATCAGTCAACCACTTAATACGTAGCTGTGACTTTCCAACCAACAGAAATGTTCAGGAAACTTCTAAGCTTCTGAAAGAAATGAGGCTGGCTATTAAGCCAGGACTTAACGCAAATGGGAATCTAAGTGCGGAAACTGAGTCCACACTACACTACACACTTATTAAACTTGTCTATATAAGAGGTATATTTGTCTTTATACCACTTTCAACCAATATCTGGTCGAAGTGAGATGCGCCTGAATACAAATAAAATCTGCCATTTGTCATATGGTCCGTATGCAGTGAGTACTACATTTTGTAGCTTTTAAATACTGTATGTTAAAATAACCTTTATTCGGTTATAATTTTGTCATATTAAATGGTTATATACAGGAGATTTACCTACGACCTTCGAACAAATGACGGCCTTCCACATTCTTCACTAATGCTAGACAAAAATTTAAACTGAATGTTATTCGTATAGTTTTATCGTATAAAAAATATCTGTCTTGTTCCTATACGCAGTTAATTTAGATGCATTTGAACCGTTACTTCTCAAACCGGATACGAATAGCTGAGCTTTGAAAGTCCAAGTTACGTAATACGTTTAATTGATTGACTATTTGTATTCAATGGGTTGCTATTTCCGTAAACGTTTGGTTATAACTAAATAGTTGATATCTGAAGTCGCGAAGGAACGTCAATTCATTTTTGTAAGGCAGAGTAGGGTTACCTGTAAGTGATAAACCTACCCCTAGATAAGCTCGGTATGAGGTAGTGTTTCATGAACACGTGAAGAACCCGAAACTGTTGTACCTCCAGGAATCGAACTCAGTATCTCCTGTTAGAGAATATTATGATTATTTCATTTTCAAGCAATAATTAGCAACTTTTTAACTAGTGTTACACAACTATATGTATTATAAATACATAGGTATGTTCATTACGAATTTTATACATAGAGAAATTCAACAGGCGTCATTACGACAATTCTCACATCAGAGAAAGACAAAATGCAAGTTTATTATTCATTGTTATGTAATTCTCACCTTTGTTTTATATATTATATAAACTTTTGCACAAAAATATTATTAGCGAAAGTTTGTCTATCGACAAGTTGTTACTTAATTCGAAACAGTTTTCTCCCCGCCGAATAGAACCCACGATCTCTGGTTTATACTAAGACACAGAGGCCCTATCTATGTCACAGACACACACATACAGAAATAAAACTAATGGCAACATGATTACGAAAATTAAAGTA
Source organism: Pieris melete (assembly GCA_963693345.1). Classification (NCBI taxonomy): domain Eukaryota; kingdom Metazoa; phylum Arthropoda; class Insecta; order Lepidoptera; family Pieridae; genus Pieris; species Pieris melete. The sequence continues at coordinate 3,793,452 of CAVNZK010000032.1, read as the reverse complement.
AGATTCAACTATCTAATAAACACTTTGTTACAAGTTATAAATTGAATTTAAAATAAGAATGAAATAATATTCCCAATTGTACTCATGGTTTAGGAATATGTATTAGGAGAAGGGAGAAAAGACTAACATAGTAATCACAAATATCATCTAGACAACAGAATACATGTACGTTCATTAGAATCAGATTCATTTTGTCATATTTGTAATTCTCTATAGTTCACATTTGTACTATGTTAGACAATATTTACAGTCTAATTCGATGCATAATTTCTTTTATTCTTAATTAAAAACCGATTGATATTCCGTTATGCGGCGGTAGAACGCCTACATTACCTTAGGCGAATACTTTTTATGTGAGGTCAAGAATCGGAATAAACACGATAGCTGAAATGGAGAGTTGTCGTGGGTGCTTGTGGCCCTGAGAACAGTTTTTAATTATAAAAGCTTGTACAGTTATGGCCAACTCGGGGTTCTAACTCTTATTCTTCCTTTCAAATAGTAGATATTAGTGTTAGCTCTAATTAGTTATATAAAAGCGTTTGCATGCTGCGTTATGTATGTTTTTTGTATAAGGTTATTTGTATAAACTCTTTATTATAGTCTTGGATAATTAAGTTTTGCTTTATATGCTGTAGATAATACTAGTTTAAGATATAACCAGTATTTCGTAAAATATAATGTATCGGTTTGTATGAAGTTACTAAACTTTAAAAATGTCAAGTTTGTAATGCACAATTAAAGGAAACATTAACGAAAAAAATGTTTAATAACATTATAAAAAATATATATTTTGTTCGATTTGGAGACTTTTGGACCGTGGGGTTTAAGTGCACAACCAAAAAAATTAAACTTAAAACAATTTTTTTTTGTTTTTAATGATAATTATTATTATATTACCTACATAAGGTTAAGAATATTGTAAATGAGTATTTTAAATTATCATTTGTTATTTTAATTTAAAAAATATAATTACGTTCGTGATACATTTAAAAAATAATCATATATTCATACTTCCCATTTAGATAATTTAACTAATATGATAATGGATTGTAATCACGCAAAAAGTGAATTATATTTTTTGCGAACATGAAAAAGACATTAGAAATAACCTTACAATTGCAAATTATTATTCGTGAATATATCTTTAAACGAGGAAGTGTGTTCTTACCTTAACTTTAATCTTACTTATTAATATAGATGGATTATAAGTGGTCCATTAAATCACGAAATTACCTTAGCGCGTAACAAGGTTATACGAATGATTTCATATAGCCTTACAATGTGCAGAGGTGATAATAACTCGAAGAAAGTAATGGTTGGTAACACAGAAGGCAGTGAAGCAGAAAACAGTGTCTAGAGTTTTGACTCCTACACTGAAATAAGAGAGGCGACACAGAAACCGTTGGTGAAAGATAATCAGCTACCTTTACTGACTACGAGGCTCAGACATAGCTACTAACCATGCCAAGTTCGGGGTTTTCCTCTCTAATTTAGGGGTGTTTTTTGGAAAAAAAAAATTCATTAAAAACGCACGATTCTATACCATTTATATGAAGCCTCGAACCGAACCAACAAACTAAAAAGGAGGTTATAATTAAAATATCAACTATAATACTCCGATCGAAATGACAGCTATTTTATTCTACTTGAATGTATTTTTATTTCTTACTAGCGGACCCGACAGACGTTGTCCTGTCTTAACTATGAATATTGATTTCAAATTGGTATAATTAATAAAAAAATATTTCAGAAACAAAGTGTTTATTATTCTAATGCTTTATTTATTAACTCCGATCGAAGCATTTATTTTAAACGATATTCATTTTTCTTACATCCTCTTTGACGATATTTGCAGCACGCATTCTGTCAATGTTATGTCAAACGCCATAAGGTTACATCAAAAAGTTCGAATTGTATGGTGGTTAAGTATTCTTAAATTTCCTAATTTTCCGCGCAATTTTTTTCTTTTATAAGAACCTTCTCCTGACAATTATAAACACAACAAAAAAAAATCAGACAAATCGGTCAAGCCGTTTTCATGTTATGTCGTGACAACGGAAAACGGGTTTCTTTTTTATATATATAGATTTGAAATTACCTGTCAAATTGAGTGTACAATAAGTTTAGGGGTTTTAATTGATATTTAGGGGCGTTTGAAGTTGGTCCTAGAGAGAACATTCTGTAGGAGTTTAGAGCAGATTCAAATTTTTTCAAGCTTTTGCGTAACGTAACTGCACAGCTCCCTGTATAAACACAGCTTTGTATAATAACAATACCTACAACAATAATAGTTTTACGAACTTTCTTAACTTAGACTTATCATAAAACTAAGTAGACAATTAGGATTATTACTTCGAAAGTAAATTCCAGTATTATCTCAATGAGAAGTGACATCATGCCTAATGAAGCACACGATGTATAATCGGTCGGTGACCCGCACTTTTTCTAATACTTTTTATCTCGCGTCGGAAAGTCTTTTATTTGTGATCGTGACTTTAATTTACAATATATTAGAAATGGCGATGATTTAAGACATGATCTTTAGATTATCAATTCTTCGTAACTCGGTGCTATGGGTGAATCATAACACCGAGTTGCATATCCATAAGGCCGATTTACATTATCTTAGTGTTTAGGAGAGTGCTGTAGGATAGTACTTTAGTTGAAACATGTAAACGCTACTTGCTTTAGTACGGTTCTACTTGCTTTAGTACGGTTCTACTTGCTTTAGTACGGTTCTACTTTCAAGTTGAATCAAAATAGAATCGCTTTTTATTTTTGTTTCAAGTGATACCCCTCCCGCGCCCGCGCACCCCCCGAGATGTTCCCTCGTTGTGTGTAAACACGTAATTTAGTAAAATCTTTAGGAGAGTGCATAAGTGCCGTGAAACGCGTGCGTGATTTTTGATTTTTAAAATGGTCGGAAGGTACAACTATCAAATTTGTGTCTGAATATGTTGTTCACGAATGTTTGTGGAACGTTAAAAACAATTTATACAAAAATAAACAGGCTAGGCATTCGGCATACACTGCCTTAAAAAAAGCTATTTTATTTATTATTTATATTTAGTTTATTTATTTCGAATAAAATCTCGTCTTCTATTTGTTCCATAACTACAGTTAATATTTTGCGTAGAATAGAGCGTATTTGCCGACGTCGTTGCGCGTTCATTGTGGCGCTGTAATAATACTCTACTGGAAGAAATGTAAACGTTCACTCGCAACGCACTAAAGCACTAAAGAACTTGCCTTTCAAGTTGTACTAAAGCACTCTCCTAAACACTAAGATAATGTAAATCGGCCTTTAAGCGTAATAAATGACAGTTCTCCAGTAGAATCGAGTATGACTAGAATAGACAATAGAAAACTACCCTTTCTCTCCTAAATCTGATGCTCGGCGGGATGTCCGGAGAGCCATTGATAAATAAATAGATTGCTAGCCAAAACGGAACCTTATAAATTATTCTTTTAAATGTAAGATTTAGGATAATACACTCCGGAAGTACGGGATGTACTTAGTAAATGTTCATAAAAAGCAGTTAAAAGCTTTGCAATGTAATTTTGACCTGATGACGAATACCGTTACAACGATATACTCCCAATTCTGCCTTTAACACCTAATGTTATACTGATGTTCAGCTCGACTGCATAGCTTCAAATGTATGAGTATGAATATAGATTGTATAACAAGTACATAAAACTGAATTTGGCTTGACAAATTTCGTGGAATGAAAGTAATTTGCAAGGCTCTTCACCTATTGAGTAACAGTTGAACAATGCCATTGACTAAATATAACTAGTTTTACCGGTGAATTCGTCTCCCTAAAATATAAACCGAGTAAGCTCGAGTACTCTACATTTTTAATTTTATTGAATTAATAAAAAAAATATTTATAAAGTTAAGTGTATATAGTATTTAAAAACTAGAATGTACACTCTTAGGATTTTATCATTACCTTAGCATAACATTTAAATTGGATTATAACTATTTTTATTTAACTTGTAACTTAACTCGAAACTGTTCGAGATTGTGCTTTTCATAAGTAACTTCAAACGTCAGATTACTATTAAAATGAATTATTTTTAAATATAATAAACGCGTCAGAAAATTGTGTAGTTTTCTGACGCGTTTTGTTTCCAATATTAGAACCTGCTTGGACTTATAAATAGTAAATTAATCAGTGTATCATTTTGAGCATTCTATGTAATAATAACATACTTTTTTATTTACAGCATACACCAAATTTTAACAAAAAAATATTACATATCGTCAATTAAAAGTTTTATACAATAATGCCAGAAACCGTTTTTGTTCTTTAATCTTCATATAGGAAAAACCTAACCTAATTTAAATTTTAAAATTAAAAAATTTGCATAATATTGTAAAACATTATATAATAACAGTATTTTTGTCTCATACTTGGCGCCTTTACTTAAAGAAAAAAACTAACTCAATCGTAATTAGGTTACAAACATAGCAATTGCGGAACTATGTAACCGCCTATTTCTTAACAGTAAGCAATTACTGTTTAATTAAAAAATTCCTAATTAATTTGTATAATCATCAACTAATTTGCTAATCTTCATAATCGTAAATAGTACAAGATGAAATCAAGGCTATTTACACATAAACATCACGTAATAGTGTTATAAATATTGTAACAGCTCTAGTAGAGCCAGCGCCTTCTATGGAATCTGAATGGAAAGTACTGATATATTAAAATTTCGAGAGTAGAATTCGAGTCGAGAAAATCTAGTTACAGTGTAAACTCTTTATAACGAATTTCAAGGGACCGAGCATTTTTATTCGTTATAGAGAGGTTGCGTTATAGGCAGAAAAGAGTTAATGTATGGGTATTGGGTTAAACCAAATAAATTTAACTCGTTTTTACGTTATAGATAATATTTCGTTATAACGAAAGCGTTATAAAGTGTATACACTGTATTTAGAATTATTTATTGTTTAGAATTAGAAGTAGTTCAGAAATTCCGAACAGTAAATAAGTAAAAAAATATCAAAGACATACATATACAATTCTTTTCAATTATTTAGGATTAGGTCGTACTTAACAATAGCTATATTAGGATCAGGCACATTTACAAACAATAAACAAATGTATCAAGTTTTCTATTCGCAGCGCTATACAGAAAGCGATTTTATTAAATCAAAAAATTTATGCATTTCTTGGTATTTTCTTATCATTGAAAATTTAGGACAAACGTCTCTGTTTAACACAGAATAATGTTTTTATATTAATATATGTAGTACACATATTGAAACACGCGTTTGACGTTCTTTTACTTCCAATACAACACGATACAATCTAATCGACCGAATGGTAAGATTCAGTATATTCTTAGCGTGAACTATTTTGAATACGTTTTAAACGCGAATCATAATGAGCGCTAAGTATCGACTCTGAATCTCTAGGCTTCATAGTTTCTACAGTTCATGTGTCCGTACGAGTCGTGGAACTTGAGTGGTTCTGAGATGAAAGTTAGGCGATGAAAATGGATAATCGTTTCACTCTCACATACGTGTTTAATGATATGGGAATATTCTCTGCAATTTGTAGTTTGCACTTAGGAAGATGCTCCTACAGTTACGTGTCCATTAGAAATTAAAGAATAGCCAAAATATTATTGACTAGCTACCCCCGCGGTTTTTTTTAGTCTACCGTTTTAGTAGCTCTAAACCAACATGTGGAACATTTTGCTATGCTACCCCATAGAGACTTTTGCCTTCACAATTACAGAGAAAGTCCGTGCTTTTTATAGATTATGTGTCAGGGTAATTTACTTACGTAAATTAAAAGTTAATAGATGTTTAGCTAACAGCCATCGGCTTATGATCTACGGTAAATACCTAAAATCACTAATTTCACAAATCACAATACCTAAAAATATTGAACACACCTATAACAATGTGCATTACACCTATATATATATATGTTTCCTTAAATATATTTTTTATTAAGTCGGAGTAAATGACAAATGACTCAATCAATAATGGAATAAAAACCTAGCTTCTATTGCCATAATTTTAAAAGAAAGATTTTAAAAGTTATATATTTGATTTAAATAAATATTTTAGTATATTAAATAGAATTCTATGTCAAACACTACGTATAAACGACACATTTTAATAAGGTAATTAAAAAAAGCCTGCATCCCATAGTTTCTTAAAATTAACTTATTTATGAGTCACTGAGACACAATTGAAGTCTTGCAACAAGTTACATATTTAAAACAACTTCAATACAATTGTGTGCCGGTAGGGCGTGATCACCACGCCCAAATTCTTTATGACTAGTGTCTTGTCACCAAGTCATTGAAATACTTCTCATTGCTAACTCTTTTATATTTAAATGTAAACATTTGTACTTCCGCAAGCCTCCACAAACGTCTTTCTAGTATAGTCTTTCATTGATACTTGTTTGCTTAAAACTACATAGGTAGTATTTACATATATGTATAACGTTCGTATTCGCCAGAAAAGAATACGAATAGGGACAGATACATGTCTGCGCCTGTTGTATTAACCACTGCAATGGCCAGCATTCTTATTTTCGCCGGAAGTAGTTCCTACGAGGTTGTTTTCATGAGTGGTTGAACCGAATATAAAACATATGCTTGCTATAGTCAGATATACTGTATGTTAAACAGGCGTTATACAATTCACCTTTACCATAAATCTCAGGAAAATTTAAATAAAAGTCAATAATAAGGCTTCTAAAAGTTAATTATAACGTTTCCAATACGTTCACTGCTTATTTATCCTCAAACTTTATTATTTGCTTATAGATCTAGTAGATTTCCTAAAGACAAATAAAAAACATATTGGCATTGTCAGGCCAAAGTTATTAAACGTCAAAACATTATTTTAGGAACTATTTATTTATAATTTGGAAATCCATTACATTCATAAATAACATTACCACTTTCCAAATCTTTCACAAAATAATTAGTGTGTAAATAATATTATTTTTGTAAAAGGAATAATAAACATCATTAAGTATACCGTTTTCCTTTATTAGCAAATGACAATTGCTATTCAACCTTATAATATAGCAATAAATAACACAAGTAAAAGGTGAACAATATAATCAGCCTTAAGAACAAGGTCTTACCGCGTTCCTTAAACCACAGAGTTTACAAACACCAAAAGGGGTTTAAAAAATCTAATAAACTCGATTAGTTTAAAGAGTGTATTCTTTTATCAAATGATATTTTTTAATTCCTTCCAATATTTAATCCTTTCCTTAATAATATTCGCGTCTTCATTCCTACGTTGCGTTGTTGGTACAGTTTCAGCCAGTCTTCTGCAAAGCCTCAGGTATAGGGTAGAAGAGAATTCATCTGAGGATCTGGTACTAGTATTTATTATTTAATAATTTCTCTTGTTCTGAAGATATAATACAATTGTTGTAAATACAAAAATAACACAAATATATGTATATATTTATGTTATAACGCCTCTAGAACTTAATAAAGATTAATTTTAATCTATGAATCTACGCGTACCTAGTTTAAATATTATACAACATTTCTCACCATTTACGTCTAGGATTTCTCTAATTAAAATCAGAATTCTATGAATCAGTTATAAAGTGGGAAAAATGCTCCATTAAAAGCGTTTGTTACGATAGTCTATTGTTTTAAACCGGACAACAATTATTTACCAAATACGTATGCTGATTACCTGCGATCTTATTCATAAGCGGAAAATAATCGGACTTTCCAGTATACGAGGGGTTTTACCTGACAGGTAAAAAGAAGTCCCGCAAACCCTAATGAAACTGAATCTTCTTTGTCACATGTTGAGCGATGGAGTTCCGGTAAAATATTTTATTCTTCTATTCACTATAACGAAACAATCGAGCATATAGTGTACAACAGGCTCTCATCAGTAATGAAAGATCTCATCTACAAAACCCGAATTTTGGTTTCAGAAAGATTGTTTACTGATTTGGTAAAAATTAACAGAAACAAAGCAAAATAACTCTAGTTTTCTGATGTTATACTTCTTTTGGCGTCCCTACGCGCCAAAAGCGCAAAAATGATGAGTGTAAATTTTTACAATGCGCGCGCACACCATCACAAAAAACCGACACCCTGATGATAGCTATAGTCAACATTTTAGTTTTTTCTATTGTTAGTGTCGTTTTTTATCTTGTTACTCCAATATAACTTCTAACGCGTGTACATAAGTACACACACGTTTTTTTTAGTTTAGAGACTGCAGTTTTCATTTTTCTTTTGTAATATACATATAAAGTAATATATTAAATTATGAGATGTTAATGAGCGATCTCTCTGAATTTTTTTCAATACTATTATCCTTTGTGAGTTACAAGGATAACGAAAATAAATTTGCTAGGGTTGTCTGGGTGTATGTTTGCAAAAAGCTGCCTCCCCAATCATTTAATTTACTCTAATAGTTTAGACTCTTAATCCAACGAAGTGTAAATAAATAAAACAAAACCATCGAAGACCAAACACAAAAAGAATATCAGGTATAAACTTACACTACATACCTGTTATCGAAACAAATCAAATGAAATCACATAAAATCGATTACTAGTACGCCATAAATCCCACGTGCATTAGATCTTAAAACGTTGCAATTTGGTCCAAGCAATTGCCAATAAACCCACGCAACTACAGGTCATTTACCTTAGTGACGATGGTCACTCACCATCTTTACAGTTACACCACCAAAAATGGTTCAAAGGAAGCTAATTTTATGTTTTAATTGCACTTGTTATGCTGGCAACACATTTCCAAAAACAGATGTCTATCGGTATTAAATGTTCACATACTATTTACTTCTTGTTTCTGATATCGAACTCCAAATTAAATTGTAGCGTTTGTGTAGTACTTTCTTTCATATTTTGATGTATGTGGCAACACAAATACCGGCGGTTAATAAAAAGAAGAAAACGAATGTCACTCAAGACAGACTTCAGAGGAGTGAGATATGATAATTTTTCCATGGGCTTTTATATAAGAATATAAATTAATTACTCTTGTTTTGTGAATAAACCAATGAACAAAGTTAATTATGGGTTGTGATTTATTATAAGATAAAACATCCCATAAAATACATAATAACATATAATCAGCATGTCTATTAGCAGGAGGCTCGCCATCAGCGCTGTATTGCGTATATATACAAATAGACTGATTTTTCATGCAAATATTATATGCGTTTAATCTTTTAAACTCAAAAAAGCTATTCCGTGACTCCATCAACCACAATCCATAGACACCCAACGACAATAGCTGACGCGCAAGTGCATTGTCAGCTTTTTAAATGTCAAAATAATAAAAAGAAGTCATAATTTCTAGACATTAAATACGAAATGATTGCATTTACCACTTTTGCGATACTTTTTCTAGACGTTACTTTCGCCTTTGTGAGGTCCGCTTCGGTTAGGCATTATTCTCTGCTGTTTCAGTTCTTTGTTTTGTGGTAATGTTTAATGAATGTTATAAATAATGTCGTAATACACTGCAGACGAAGTTAGGGAAGTTATATTAAATTTCCAAAAATATAATATGTGACAATTAGGTACACGCAATGTTGCCTTACAACAAAATGTGCTATTAAATTTAATCAAACCTTTCTCCAATATAAGAAGGCTGTATAAATTTTCCTTGAAACCATTTTGCATTTCATTCTGAATCAAAACCAAAATAACACCGAGCTTGATGATGATAATCAATCATGTTTTTACGTGCCTGTCCTTCGCCCGAAGCAATTTCGACCATTCTATTCACTAATTATTTAATGATGGACTAGTCTGTTATAATACCGAATTCTAGAGCACATTACAACTCCATAAGTACACACCAAATAGACACAATCAGTCAAAATTAAGCTGGTTTTCTCTAAAGACTGTCGTGCCATATTACAGCAAGTTGTGCTCATTTTAGTCTATTTCTAAACTAACGTGAATTGTTGTGCGCATTGTCAACTATATAACATTTAGAGCGAGAAGCTTAGAGTTCAAACAAGACTAACCTTTTATTAATAAATGTTTTAAAAACCTTAAATACCTACATAATGTTTTGCTCTTATATCTGGTACTTTTATCCCGGCTTCGCACGGGTGTACATTTTTTTTTAAGATTTTATAGATATTGATATGTTCTTTAATATTGTGGAACATTTGTTTGCGATGAAAAATATTTTTAAGGCATTTTTACATCTTGGGTATGTTACCCAAGGTGTAGTTTATGAGGGTTTCTAATTTGTTTTCACTGATTAATAAATAGTATTTATTAATCAGTGATAATGTAGCATTCAAATAGTGTAAGAATCTTTAAAATCGGCCCAGTACTTTCTGAGCCAATTCGATACAAACAAACAAATCTTTCCTCTTTATAATATTAGTATAGATAACATTGTAATTAAATACAACATACAAGTTACATCGACCTATATTTAAGCTCGACTTGTTTAAACTATAGTGGAAAACGCTTATAAGGAGTATTAAGAATATACATAGCGCTAAAAAACCTGCATCATGAGCACTACCTACATACACACCCTTACGTACGTATACATACCCTCACTTTCACACCATCACACGACACAACCGAATTAGGTATTACATAGTTAACTTTTTTTAATATTTTTATCGATTTTTTCCTTTAGTACCTTTCCGTTTGAACCTTTTTGTATATATTATGTATTCCATGTTTGGCTATACATTTAGTATAATTGTTTTTTGTTAATAATTTATGTTAACCGTAGGATTTCGAAGTAAATAAATGAATGTGACAAAAGATTATTTAGCAAACTAAAGCTTATAGGTCGTTTATCAATAAGACAGTTTAAGTAACCTTACTGAGCAATTGTTTAAATATTAAAATTCGCTCTCAAACCCTATGTTTCTTAAAATGTCAAACCGTAAATAATAAAAAAGTCTGACAAAATTGTCAAGCACTTCCTAGTAGATGACAACTTTATTGAGACCGATAAAGCCGGTTAAAGATACGAAATATTAACAGCTAAATCACAAACATGCCAAGTGAAACAGAGCCTAGTGGTACTTATAATATAAAAGCCTATAAACGCATTACATAAGAGATCTCTTACAAGTACTAACGTATAAGTAAACACTTGCCAACAATAGCCTGGTTGATAGCCAAATCATAAAGCCTTTGACAATTTGTAATTCAGTTCAGATTAAACTCAAAGTCAGAACGAGGTCAGCTGGTGTCACGACACCACGAGGGCGGATTGTGAAACCTGTTCAATTTATTTCACTAACCTGCCAAATGCTCAATAAGTTAAAGATTCATTTTCTTTACCATATTGAAGTCTTCATTTTCGCGCGTCTCTAGCAAGACAATCGATATATGCTTGTATCAAGTTTAATATAAAAACTCAAAAGAGTATACTAATTCTGAAAAGCCCGGCAACGCAATTGCGAGCCTTCTGGCAATGTGACTGTCGTAGTACAATATAATTATTTTCTGCCTGGTTACTTTAAAGTTATATTGTTTGACACATATTTCACGCAGTTGTACAACTCATTAAATTGGTTATTACGATATAAAGAGCTTGGAAATAGGCCTGTTCGATCAAATAAGGTTTAGAAGTTTATATGATATCCCTTGCACGGATGCGAGGTACATTCCACGTGAGTCACGAATATATTGTGTTTAAATTTGCTCAGCTGGTATACAATTTGGTATTCAAAATATTACAGTGACTAACAAACCAGTTTTGAATTAAAAGGATAATCTAGATGACGAATAAGGAAGTATTTTAGGAGCTCTAATCTTAATTCATATTTTAATAAATTTTTATAAAATCATTTAAATTAATGACCAATGTAATTACAAATACGAGGTCGAGCTTATAATGACTAAACGAAAAAAAAAATTTATAAATACATAATAATAATGATAAAGAATCATAGTAATTTTATCTCAATTCTACCCAGAAACATTTTCCTTGCTAAGCAGACTTTCTTCTAATCAAGGACTATCAGCCTACAGTATAAAAATTAACTATTATAACATTGCGCTTAACACAGCCTATGAATACAATAGTTTTCATTTAAGGCTGTATTGCATATGTTCATGATTCAAACACACCCACGTGAAGTATGGGAGAAATTTCATACAACTTAACCTTTGATGACTTACTTTTACTGATGGCATCATCATATGACGTCATATGATTATGAATTAGATGAATTTTGCGGTTAAAAAAATTGTATTTAGACCAAAAATATATAAACGTGTTTATGTGTTATTATATCTCCTTTTAATTGTATGTTCAAAACTATCGAATGGACTTGGTATGTGAGAATAGTGTGTATGATTTTTTATAAATAAACTAGCTGACCGGGCAAACGTCGTTTTGCCATGTATATCATTTATAATAAAAAAATAGGGGTTGTTTGTAGAGGGGTGAAAGTTAGGGGTTGTATGTATTTTTAATGCTATATCATAAAAAAATAAAAACAGAAAAAAATATCTAAAAAAAATATTTATTTTTTATTAACCCTTAACATTTAGGGGGATGAAAAATTGATGTTGTCCGATTCTCAGACATACCCAATATGCACACAAAATTTCATGAGAATCGGTCAAGCCGTTTTGGAGGAGTTTAACCACAAACACCGCGACACGAGAATTTTATATATTAGATTTATCGTTTGCAACGGGCTGAAACCTGTGGAAAAGAAACCTTTTTAACTACAACGTGTGGCCAAATGAACAAAAGTTCCGGTTTTTTCCAGGACGGAGACGGAAGTTAGTTGCATGTTAAATGATACCTGTGACACTGTAGCTAAGCTCGTTCGCTCTTTTTTTGCTAAAATCTCAGACTTAAAATATATACCACAGGTTTACATGCAGTTCCCTATCCTTTATCGTTGCTTTCTCTATTGAAAATATACGTGCAAACATCCACAATTTTAAGAAAACAAACGTGAAAACTGCCAGATAGCATTTGACTCTCCACGCTACACAATTTTAATTGGCTTGAGAACGTCTGCTAATCTTCTATTTTCTTGAGAATTTTTTAAGCATTTGAGGATTCTTACCTTTTGGGTAGCTACTAACGCTCAGGTCCTTCCCACACTATATAAGAACCTTCAGATTCTACGTGGGCTACACATTCCTTCGAAGGCATTAGTCAAATACGTTGATTATTTAATTAAGCGACTTAAGCGTATGTTAAAACTAGTTAGTCAACATTGTATGCAAATTTTGTTCGATTACGTAAGTAACAGGCATGATCGGAATTACCTAATATTGAATACTGCAACACGCTTCGCTCTGAATGTTTGATTGTGGTCACTTGAAAGGTACTTAACACAAGGTTCATGCAAATTTAGACCTTAAAACCATCAACACACATGCATTGACTAACAATTATTGGTTGCAATACACGACCTCGCATTCGACGCTTTTGTGCATAAATTTTCTTTTGAAATTGTTAATTGCCATCAACTTAAGTTCATTAATAATACACAATTCAATAACAGCTGCATGAAAATCTTTTATACAATTGCTATTCGTTTACCAGTTCAATGGTATATCATAAAATGTCAAAAAGGTTTTATAGAACCTTCAAAGATTCTAATTCACAAATTTAGGAAAAACATGGTACATCAAACAAAAAGGCGTACATATGTATAGAAATGCCACCCCTATAATATATGAACATGATCAGAATTTGTATTCTTTTATTAAAGGCATAAATCCCATACTAGGGATTTCGATCAATTTCGTTTACGTTGACACCCCTACATTTTATTATTAACCTAGCATATTAATCGTGCCATCCTATAAGATTAGTATTCTTATCTCGTCACAAAATAACTGGAATCCCGGCTGAGGTTTTTCTATATAAATGTGGACTGGTTTAATAAGAATATTTTATGGTGTTTTATAAAGTATACGTTAGCAAATAATAGAGATTTTCTACCGTTCAACTTATACATGATGCGCGGTGAAGAACACCCAACAATTACACGTTTAAATCTTAGTTTTTACGTCCAAGTCCAAATTGGGCCTTAACCCGGTATATAACCCATTTTATTATGACGCTTGTGAAAGTATAATCGTTGCTTTATTTAAAAGAAAATGACCTTGGTAATGCATTTTTGTTATAGTTGCTATGTCGGTCATTAGTATTACTGAAATTTGATTGTTGCTAATATTGATAGTGAGCTGCATTTGGTAATAGGTAGACCAGAATTTCAATGCCTATATAAAAATTTAGGACAACACACAACAACTACTTTTGCCTGTGTAGGATCCTGACGACTACAAGAAAAACTAATAATTTATTTACACCTTATGTACGGTCAAATTTTAATTTTTTAAATAAAATTTTAACTAAATATAAAATTACCAGAAAGCCTTTTGACATATGCATTAATTTTTTCTCATACATACCCTTCACCCCCATACGCTTCACAAATAGGTCGCTTAGCTGCGAGAGGAAACGGGGAATGGGCTTGTTGACGCTGGACTGTGTGAGTCGAAAGCACAACAAAAAGGTTTTATTATAGTACCAATACAAAGAACGTGGCATTCTATTAGTAAAATAATTTTCAAAATTGCATCATAGATTAAACCTAACTTTAACTTCAGTATTAAATAAAATGTTAGTTGATCAACGTTTTTGCTAATCAATACGGTACATAAATAATATGATAAAAAATAATTACCGTCCTTTAAGGTTGTATAAACTGGTAAGCAGTATGCCGTTGGTCTAGTATGCAGCTGGGTTTCCTTTCACATCTAGACTACATGGCTGGAATGCCTGCATAACGCGGTTATTTTGATTTGTTGAAGCTTGGTTTTACAGTGAATAAAATACGATCACTTTTTCGTTGTTTTTTATTTCGTAGTCCCACAGCTAACTTAAATTATATTATGTAACTTATAATGTATTTAAAACTTAAGGAAAAAAACTAAGTGATACCTGTGTCGTGTGTTGTGTATGTGTGGTTATATTTAGTTTGTTTATTTTATAAAAAATATTATACCTATGCTGTTGGCTAAATAAATAAAATATAAATTTATTTAGTCAGTTAAGTTACACCTAATTATGTATTTATAGATAGATTTTAATGTCTAGGAAAAATTAACATATAAAAACTTGTTTTTAATATCGTCATTTGTAAAATATTTTTTTTTAAATAAAAACATGTATATACTACAGTTTTTAAATTGTCGAACGCTTTTCAGAACCTTTATATAATTTTAGCTATAAAATTACATTTCTCGGTACAAAAAATACAAAGACATCTTATCTATAGAGTATAACCGATTTCTTTTAGAACACATTAAAAAAGTTGAATTTAATAATAATAAAAGTCAATAGAAAAATCTATTTATACTATCACAATACTACATAAATGAGTATCATAGGTTGATACCAAACACTTATATTATTTTGAAAAAGGCCTGTATTTGATAAGGAGTTTAAAAATAGACATTTAATCCCGGAATGAGAAATGTTCAATTCGAAGTTTGTCAGAAGTACGCTCCCGTATACACACTTAAGCACTACCAAAAGAACACACATGTGTCAAAATATTTTGCAAATGATTACGTTATTGGTATTTACTATATTATTCTGGTAATGCAATTGAATAGCGGTATTTGCATGTTTATTTTTCAACTTGATTGTTCATCACGAAACTATTTGTATACAGGCCGATCTCTTAATCGGAATATTTTCGTATGTTCTTTAATATCTGGGATTATTTACCTGAAAAAAAAAAGAAATCTAGACAAGGCTTACAATGTCCTTATGGTTGTTGTTTATACATTACGCCATTGAAACTTCTCCTTGTGCTGAGGCTAAAATAAGACCTTTGTGATCCATCGGCGTCCTGACTTCTGATTATTTAACTCAAGAAAATGTATTAGTAAGGTTACATGGCATGATACGTTTTGAATTTAAATTGTTGTTAAAGCGTTTTGAATTTAATCTATCCATAGGATAAAAGTTTCTACGTATTTAGATTTCGACCATAGTCAGTTCTAAACTTAAATTTACCCGCTAAGTTATGTCATATCTATATCACGAAATAAGAATGATATATGAAATATTTCAATAATCATTGGAACACACCGTGTCTTGTAAACAATACTAACAATAAATGTTTTCATAACTGTTGTCTTCGTCAACTGAAACTGGAGTGTTTTGTCGGATCGCGTAGACGTTAACCCTGGCTTGTGATAATTCCCTCCATAAAAAGAAAAATGTCAACGCCGCGGCCATAAACAAGTGTTTTGGGATTTGTGATCTGTGAAAATGAATGGTGGAGGGAATCTAGTAAGGGATGTGCGATATAGAAAAACACCGCGGACACCTAGGTCTGCGCATGCGCGGTACTATTACACTAGGTCTATTATAGGCTCTCCATTAAGTAGAAGAAGGGATATAGCAAGGATAAGGTATAAAATTGAATCCTTTTTAAATTGTTTTTCTAATTTTATTATATATGTAGGCGAATTTTGTTTTTTTGCTCAAAGATCAAAAGCAAATTTCGGTCAAACAGTACGTTATACGGAAAAGAAAAAACTTTACTAAAGCGTTCAATAAAATCAAACAAAAAATATATTGTTCGTTGATTGGTTAAATAAAACAATCCTTGACCCTTGGCCCACGCGAGGAATCTGACATTTTCAACCTTTGATGCTTCTTCCATTCTCTTAAGGCATCTCTAAAATACATTACGCAAATATGCCGCTTATTTCTATGGTTGTATGGGTTGTCTTTGTTTGTAGGATTAAATAACACAGGCAAGACTATGCTATTATTAAATAGGTTTTACATCACGTTTATTGAAGACATATCACTATAAAAAGACTTCAAAGATGAGAACCAGAAACGAGACTTGAGTGTGACTCACATATGCCAGAAACGTATTGCATTGTGGCTGGAGCGCTAAGTTTCGTCTGTAACCCCAATACCTTCAAGAAATGAACATTAATATCTATTAGCTAAGTTATTTAGTCCAATTTAAGGTTAGGCCATTTTTAACTACGATGTAATATTATATATGGCGGGGTAATACAAGTTGGGCGATTTAAAGTTGAAGAAAGATAATTGAGTATTTACATAACTTGAATCGGTAAAAGGTTGCTTGCCTCGTCTGTGGCCTACTGAGTGTAAGGACACGACACATGTTATTAACGAATTTATTTATAGCTATTTTCACCTAAAGTCCTATTATTGACACAACTGTTACGATAAGCATTTTTCTTTATATGCATACCATGAAATAGTTTATTTTCGAGATCGAAGCCATCCACTTTAGGATTCTAATTAAGCTTGTTTATCTAGGGGCCTTATTGTTGTGGTCATTAAATACGAATTACAGTAATAAGTAACTAATAAATTCACATAAAATCTAGACAAGAATTATAAGTACTTATTGGTTTACAAAAGCATACATATTTTTAAGTCGACGGGACTAGACATCGGTCGAACTAGACAATTAAAAATTCTCAGGAACAACACCTTTTGTATGGCAATCAACGTTTATAATTAACTGGAACATTCAAAGATCTTCCTACCAGAGTTTTTAAAAATCGACTTAATGTACTACTTTTGTAAAAAATGTATTATTCTATAAATGATTATTTGCGTGAACATTATAGTTAATCTTAAATTGATAACGTAATAATATAGTTTAATATTGTGATATTTTCTCACTACAAATAATATAAGAATTGACAATAATGACTCATAATGTATATAAGTCCTGTGTAAAATTCCTTTTAAGACAAATTTGCCATTTGTGTGGCAGAATATGCGAACTTCTGATTGTACCTACAACCATAATATTTTTCTACCATATTCTAGCAAATCAATTATTATTATTACTAATCTATTAAGTAAATATTACACACGAACGAAATACAAGTACTAAATAACATAAACTTAATAAATATCTTACCTCATTCTATAAAACCCCCTTTTTGCAATAAGATTGTGATTTACCTTAACCAGTTAAGCTTTTTATACATTTTGTTTTGTCCATTACTGTTCATGAACCGTCAGGTGATTTGAATCGGGTATTTAAGTTAGATGTTTTTTTCCAGATGTCAGTCAGCTCCGAAACTAATGGATAACCACAGCAGATCCGCGTCGCCGCGGGAGCCATCACGGCCGCAACATCGGCCCCCGTCTCCCCCGACCCCTGAAGGCTTCGACAACAGGGCCTACCAGCACGACGAAGACCCGAACCATAACGACTCCTTCGCGTCAACCCTCCCACAGAACGG
Organism: Pieris melete; assembly: GCA_963693345.1. Lineage (NCBI taxonomy): Eukaryota > Metazoa > Arthropoda > Insecta > Lepidoptera > Pieridae > Pieris > Pieris melete. Next base: position 3,775,171 of record CAVNZK010000032.1, on the reverse strand, counting down.
CCACAAAGCGAATGGGGATACGAAAACTCTGGAAGCCGTCAATTTGGAACTAATAAACTTGACACCAAAGAATGGCGCGAAGAAAAAAGATGTGGAGGTGGACATGAATACAAACAACCCGTATGATGAATACTTCGTTCCAGTTAACGAGCACAGGAAATATATGAGGTAAGCTTAAATGTAAGCTAATCTTGGTGCGTAATGTTATTTATTTTACTAAGAATTAATTTACTTAAAAACGAACAAAGAACAACAACGATACAAGATAACATTACTGTTTTTTCAATGACTAGCGTGATATTGTACAGCATTTTTTACAACAAGGAACACATTTGTTAATGAATCAATTTAAATATTTTATTATTACATTTTATGTATAATCGGTAACACTCAAGGATAGTGATAGTTGAGATAGCCTATAATTAGAATTGATTTATTTTAGATTAGATCTCAGAGCTATGATATTTTTTTATTTATGGCATGATTAAGTTTCTTATCTTTTAATATATATAAAATATATATTTATTTATAGGTATATAATTTTTTGCTCACTACTTTTTTTTGTTTGTTGTAAATATGTCTTGAATAAATAATAATAAAGGAACGAAGACAATTAGTAAATCAGGGAGCATAATTTAAGAGACGTTTTGTTTTGTAGAAACATACCTACGCCAAGATTTCACCGTATTCCTTTATATAGATAGAAAAATCTCTCAGCTCATGAACAGGCTACTAATAGATAGTAATTATTTCGACTTGTCTTTCCATATATATCTATGTTGAGGTTAGATTTTTCGCATGTGATACAAATTTGTGTTGATTGTAACCGCAATACGCATATTCGATACAAAAGTCCTTGTTCTACTAACTGTTGTGAAATAACCAAATTATCACATCGAATTACAGAATTTATGTAAAGGTTTTAAAAGCATTTCCCTCATTTATAAAATCTATAACCTCAAATAGATTGAATCTTTTGTCGCATCGTCACTCTTTTGGCCGGAAATAAATAAAATATATTATTTGTTCTGTGCATTTTCATGAATGGGACTGTAGTACCGCAAATATATAAAGTTTCTTCACCTTAAACATATGAATTAAACAGACAAGCTTCAAATCTCTTAACCTCCATAAGGTATACCGACAAGAATGCCGCAATCTTCCCCGTTTTCGTCCCTTGATTGACGTGATTATTATTATTATATTATTTAAACACTACATTTAAGTTATTATTTTTTTCATAATAAAATTAGACAGACAATGGGCGGCTTTATCGCTAATAGACGAAAATTATTTCCATAGGTTCGAGCGTTATGCTTAATTCGTCATCGCTCATAGGTGATTATCAAAAGCGTGAAGGTGTTACCAATTTTTGTAAAGGCGTAAAGGTGACTTAAAAATACACGCTGGCCTTGGCTTCGTTTAAATTTTATGTCAACGGTTCATAAGATTCGCTAACATGCTGATTTCAAATTCGTATCATGTATGTTCCAACTGACAACTTGGCGCGGAATGTCAAATTGCCTTGAGCTTATAATAACGTGTAATAATCTGTGTAAAAACGATCAAATAGATTGTGACAATTCTCCAAATCCAAAAAAAATAATAGATTGAGACATTTATAATGCGATGATGGATAAAGGCGGAAACATACTACTAAAACGCGACGCGACGTGTCGTGTCGACATCCGATGTCCATCGTGCACATTACCAACACGCGACACCACGACACGCTTGCAAATTCAAAAGTTATTTAGCTGATTTATTCCCCGCGCAATGTGCCAGCAAGTTTTTACCAATTTAAGGTTCAGATTCGAGGAATGTTTGCAGCGCAATGGTGCACACCTGGATGTTGTTATTTTTAAGAAATAAATTTCCCAGATGTATATTTTAATTGAAATAAAAAATTGTATGTGTATTGTATTTAGTTTTTTTATTATAATTTTTTCAAATTCGCAAATCTTTCTGGCCAACCTGTATTTTTCTAATAAACTGAATTGATTAGCAGGTTATTTGTATTAATCTAACAACATCCTAACTCCCTGTTTTTGTCCTTGTATTAATTGTTCGTCGTTCATTTCGCCAAATAAATCAAAAAATATCTAAGTATATAAATTGACATTCGTTTCAAAAACTAGAAAGCATTGACGCATGACGTCATCATCACAACATCCACAACACGCCGATCCAAATCGATTGGATGTTACCGCGTGTGATCACATGGCGTGTTGTCTATGTGCATCTGACCATATTAAATAAATGCGATTGATAAGTACTGACATGCGTCGGATGGCGTGGTGTGGCGTCGCGTTTTTGTAGTATGTTTCCGCCTTAAAGGCCGTCGAAGAAGTGGAACTGTCAATTTAACGGTCAAAGATCTAGTTGTAGGAATTAATGTCGCTAAAACAGCTAAAACCTGATCTGTTAAATATTTTTAATTCTCAGAGCTGTATTTTCGTAAGGAAGATTACACTTTTTCACTCTCGGTTTTATAAACACCACAAAGGTGTTAAGATAATACCTAAGTAGTGATAGTGTCTATGATATTCTTCTTCCTATTCGGTGCACTCTTGACAGAGCGGTCGTGATCGCTAGGAAGTAGTTGTAGTAGTAGGGGCAGATGTGATGCGTTTTACGACATTTTGCCATCGTCGCCTATCCGTGGTCATCCTGTTGCATTGATTGACAGAGTCTCCTACGGCCGACTTAATTTGGTCAGTCCAACGCGTAGGTGACCTTCCGCGTGGTCTAGTGCCTTCCACCTTCCCCTGGACGACAAGGCGTTCGATGGACTGATCACCACGCCGAGATACGTGACCGAAGAATGTAAGGATGCGAGATTGTACTGTTGAAAACAGACGCTGCTTAATACCGAGTTCTTGAAGTATCGAGACGTTTGTACGAAACTCGGTCCACGAAACCCCAAGCATTCTCCTCCAGCACCACATTTCCAGAGCGTCTATTTTCTGCTTTTCCACATCTCGCAAGGTCCACGTTTCAGCTGCGTACAGAAATATGGGGAATATAAGTGTCTTCACGAGCCTGGTCTTCGTGGCTTTTGTTATATTCCTGTTTCTCCATATTTTTTTCATCTTGTCCATCGCCGTTCTTGTGATGCCCATACGTCGTTTGACCTCATCGATGCATCCGCCATGGCTTGAAATCTGAGCCCCAAGATAAACATAAGATTGGACCACGTTGCATTTCGCGATTTGAGTAACTTGAGGCGAATTATTTCTGGCACGGTCAACAATCATCACCTTGGTTTTGCTGCGATTTATCTTTAGTCCAAACTCATGGCTCACTCGTTCCATCCTTGACAGAAGCTCTTCCAAGTGTTGCGAACTGGATGCAAGCAAAGTGGTATCATCCGCGTAACGCAGGTTCGCAATTCTGTATCCACCAATTGTTACACCGTCTGTCCAGTCTTCCAAAGTCTATGATATAGACATATGTTATTAAGGCAACTTTAGGTTAAACAGTTAAATTTGTTTCTCATAAGAGCCAACTGTGCTGTTCATATTGAACTTGTTGCCTTAGAAACTCCTTTAAATAAATGTGTGATAGCATTCATCTTTTATTCATACATATGTAGAAGAAATAATAACTAGATACAAATACGTAATAAAACTTTTTTTAATTAGGTAGCAAGAAAGCATAAGAAATTTATTTCTCGCAAACGAAACATAATACGATGTCACACACATCACGAAAAATTTCCACGAAACGTAGGCTTTCGAAAATACAGTAAACGCTAATTATTATCGTTCAACAAGCTTTTGTTTAACCAAAATCCGGCTGAAAGTTACCGTTTGTCATTGAATAAGTGCTTTTGGTCAAGTACGTGTTCGATTTTTTCTCATACCTAGCTGACCGTTAAACACGGCATTTACGCATTATACACTGTAAGAATGTCATTTAACTTTACGGAGCACAAGTTTTACATCAATCCTACAAATATATACATTATACAATTATTGTCAAGCAAATCTTGACCCTTAGAACAAAATAGTCTTAGATTTAATGAATTCAAGGTTTGTAAATAGAATTTCGTATTTCCGGAGTAGTTGTCGCCCGATTTCGGCGGGACACGCCAAGCCTTTTAAGTATATAAAGTCCCTTTTTAGGAAAATAGAGATTTGACACTCCCCTGCTGCCTAGCTTCTCGGCCATATATCTGCCTAATCGCGTGCCTGATAGGCTACTATGTAGGGGTCCTACAAAAAAGGAATTTCACAACAAACAATAAGTCTTAATAAATGTTGGAACTTCTTCATTTATTGACAATAATTGTTATTTAGCTAATCGCAAATCAATTCGCAGCTTATGATTATCTATTTATACATTACATTTAATCAGCGTAATCCGTTAATTTATATCTCATTAAAACCCTAATGGCAAATGTATACAGTACATTGCAATTCAATTAATAAATAATGTTAGATTTAAAAAATCCATAGTGACACATCAATCAGGAAGACCAGGGGGTTTAGTCAAGATACCTTAACAGTAGTGTATGAGATAGTCGAAAACTAAATCTGTATTGAAATGACAGTTCGTGTCGACAAATATTCATACAAATTTAGTTTTGTACTTTCTACATACACTTCCTTCCTACGTCATCAACATCTTGACTAAGCCACTGAGTTAACCTAACCAAAGTAATACATCTTTAATGACGTGCGTAACTCTATTCCTGTTACATGAGTAGGTAGTATAATGGTAAAATAAATCTTCGCAGGACCCCTAAAAACTCCAGTTACAGATATTTAGAAAGCCGTTGCATATTCATATAGAGACAAAGGATTCTGTTGAAAGAAATTTAAACAATAGAGGATGAGTTGAGGCGACTGTTATTTGTCCCGCGCCTGACATTCCATTTCATCTTGTCAACACTGAAGTAGAAGTCCCATTTTAAGCCCATGTTATTGTACAATTTTGTTGTTTAATATTGCTCTACATTCTATTACCGCTTATTTTGTGCAGCTAGTTCTTGAACCGCCCACTATGTTTACTAGACAGCTAGCATAGATAAATGCCATGAGAAAAAACTATAAATAGTAGAATTACGGTACATTCATGTATGCTTCTTGGTGTTACTCTACATAGTACCTTAAAACATGTTTACAAGAGAATAAACCTATCATAGAATTTAGGATTAGAACATTCTTAATTTTTTAATCATTTTCAGCCTACCCATCAATTAAGATTGTTCCTAAGTTTGTCAAACTGTTTTATTCTTTATTAATTATGACACAAGGAGTAATTTTATTACCTTGTATTATAAAAAGTAATACTAGACAATTAAAGTACGAACGGTAATTTTATCACTGAGTCGGTTATATTTCTTCACGGGCCCTAACTAATATTAAAAATGCGTAAATATCTTGCATTAAACCTTTTGTGTTATTAAGTCTAAGTCCAATCGCACTCCTATACCTCAGATGCATTTCACATGATTTGTTCAAATGCATCATTCAACGCACGTGCAGCCAAGGAAATCAAACGTACCGCATTGATATCCACGATAAACTCCTCAGAGTATCTCGACCTCCAGTTTGCAATTGAAGCATTTAATTCATATGTTTGATACATTGCTGTTTTAGTTATAAATGCCTCTGTGCCTCAGGATACTGGCAAAAGTGTCGATTATTCGCTATGATCTTGATTGTTTTATTTTCCTGTATCATAAAATTTTTGTCAGTTTTGTGTGCATATTTAAAAATTTCTTTGAAGCCATATCGTGTCAATTTGATTATATATTAAGAGCTCTAGTAATTTACATTCTATTTTCAAATTACCAATAAAACATTTGAGTTAGAAGAACCTTTTTCTAATCGATTCCAATTCCGAAAAAGATTGCTAGTTTCTAGATTTATCTTTTGATGTTACGACAATTATTTTCTTAGGCATAGATCTGACACAACTGTGTTAGAGTTCAGATCAGAAAGGAAACTTGTATTTTACAATTTAAGTAATTTTTAGTTTAAGTAAACAATAATTTAACTGAGTTTTATTAATACTGTATTAGCCCGTTGCCTAATAACTTATGTAACCTGCCTTTTATATACATATATGTTTTTGGATAACGTAACAAAGTGTATAAATAAATATTTTTAAAATGACCATGCTTAAGTATCGACTAGTTTAAATAGTAATTTACGAGCCTTGCCCAACACGCAACATAGTACCTACGACATAGCCTAGTTACTGTAATGTGATGACAATGTTACAACAACGTGTTATTTCTCATTCATAATGTCAAAAGTTACACAAAGAACTGATTCATGGACTATGCGTATCCTATAAGTTATAAATATGATTAGACAACTTGACGTTCAAGTGTTGTAACGTAATTAACTCAAAAACAAATTTAGTATTGTCTTTTGCCACACTTCGTTGTCTAATATATTATTCAGAGAGTGATTGAATTTAAAACCTGTATGTAGGACTAAATAAAGTGACGCGGGTAGTGTGGGGATCGGTCCGGGTCTAACCCTTACCCAGTACAACCAAACGACCCCATCTGCTTGCTATGGAGGCAGGGTAACAGTATCCATGATACGTGCTGCCGTCAAGATTAATATAACTTAACCTAACACCAGTTACTTAATTATAAAGAGTTTGCAAGTTAACGAAAATTTTTATTATTGCCCTTTCAATTAAAAAACTTTTTAATTTTATTCCGCCTAAGCTGTTAGTCACGTCAGTCAACAAGTTTTGTTCATTTTGTCGTTTTAGTATCAACTTGATACTAAGAAGAATGAATGAAAAAAAACACCTACATATTTCTTTATGAACTAGCTGTTTTATTGGGATTTTCTTTTTCAAAATTACAATCGTATTACACAGTGTCTTATGTATCTTAGGGTTTAGACGGAGGATTCGACGAAGGCTCATCAATAGCCAGTAGGTATATTATTAAAATTTATGTTGTGATGCGGAAGCATTCTGGGGTGTATCCGTGGATAGTAGTGGAAGTATCGAAGGTTGTAGTATTACTTCACTGTCCCACTATTGGTTGATTTTCTCGCGATAAGTTAATAGATATTGCAGATGGATGTAATGGATAAGTCTGCTTGACGTATAGATAAAAATATACAACTAATTAATTGATTCATATCTAGATAACGTTTGTGTTCCATGCGTTTATCTAAATGCTTAATAAATGACAATTATTTTTCATGCACAAACACAGAAATGATTTTTTAATATGCTGGCGAGATGTCCGTCTTTGACTACTCAGCGGAGGCGAAAATCTCGGGTAAATCTGGGAACATATAAACATAAAAGGTTCCCAAAAAAAATCAACTGCTGCACCAAATTACGATTGGCGGTGTTAGTGCCCTGTTCCTCGTTATGAGAGTTATGGAATCGACTTGTGTGTGTCTGGGTACTATAACATCTTTAACACGTAGATGGTTCTTAATTAGATTAAGCCTCAATGACTAAATCGATCGAAAACTTCTTTTTAACTTTTTGGGCTCATACCAAAACCAAAACAAATGAACACTAGGTTTACATTAATTACAGTCTTAAATTCTTCACAATAGGAAATGGATTTCGAGTTATTAGTAGTATACAGATTATAATAAAGTAGTAATAAATTACCGATGTCGATTTCCAAAAGTTGCTGTATTTCACGCGCCGATTTCTAATGGTAACAACGAATTGGTCAATGTTCAGCAACCAGCGATAATTGTCGAAATCATGCAGGAAGGAAACTCAAATTAATTTTAGATATTTCGAGACTTGAACCGTTATTACTACAATATATTAGAATATAATGACATTTACTTATACACATCTGGAAGTTATCTTTATTAACTCTTTAAAATTATTACTTTATGGACTAAAACGTCTAATTTTCAAGATCTGACCACAAACGAAAGAGTTCTATATAGACAAATATGTATAAGAAAATAGGCAAAATTGCTAACGAAATCTATAGATATCAGGCATGGAGTCTTTTTAAAAATTTGGTTAATTTTTTATCATGATGTAGCTTTTAAGCTTAAACTATTCAATAGACAATTCTCGACAGTATACTTCAATTAAAATAAATAAAAGTGAGGTTTAACAAAAAAAAAATATTTATATATATATATATATATAAAATAGATAAATTGTACATAATATCATTGAGTGGATTAATTTTTTAAACCTTCGCCTCCATCCTGTGTGCGAAAAAAAAACTGTGTGTGTACTTATGTACACGCGTTAGAAGTTATACTTCTTTGGCGTAAAAAGATAAAAATCTTTACAAACAAATTTATTCTACGTTTATAGAAAAAAACGACACTAACAATAAAAAAAAACTAAAATGTTGTCTATTGCTAACTTCAGGGTGTCGGTTTTCTCGTGTGCTCGCGCATCGTAGAAATTTACTCCCATCATTTTTCAAGAAAGAAAGTATTTCTATACGAATATCAAGGTAAAGTTACAAAATCGAGACTGAACCAAGCGTTAGCATGTCCTAAAGAACAATTTTTTTTTTATCTATAATATTGTTAGTACAAACTTTTCGTAACAAATAAATTTAAATTACAAATAAGTCACGTCAGCATAATATGTACTTATTCGCACTCAAAATTATTTAATACAATTGTGTAGAAATAAAACGTATGTTTCCTTTATTCTAGAGGAGAGAAGTTATATGTGACAGCTGACAAGAGGGGCGAGAAAGCTGGCTGCAAGCGACCTCTTTGCTGGACTCTCCTAGGACTAGTTGTTGCAGCAGTTGTAGCCCTTATTGTGTTAGCAGCAAGTAAGTATTGAATATCGTACACAAATATACAGGGTGGCCAAAAAGTCGTGGATCAAACGCAATACCTTTTCAGAATCCCTATTAAATGCGCCAAAACTTGTAATACAGGGTCACTTTTCGGTAGAGTTTTTTTTTCACAGTGTGGTCCGAAGTAAACAAAAAGTTATGATTTGGAAAAAAAATTATATCATATAACTTAATTTTATCTTCAATACACTCAATAAATACTACAACTAGTATGTCTAACGCAAGGACTCATCAGTACCAATCTAGTGGATATTATGAAAAAGATAAAGGATGTAGATTTTTTCGAATTTTAATAAGAATTAGTGAAAAAAAGTCAATTATCTTATAAAAACACAAAATAAATTATACCTCTGCAGGGGTTGAGCTTAGAGACCTCCTGTAGCACAATTTTTTGCAGAACCTCATCTATTTGCGTTTGATCCACGACTTTTTGACCACCTATATACCTTAAAAACAAACCCTATGAATGTGAATAATTATAAATCGGTGTTATGATTGTTGACATTTAAAATACTACCTATTGGTGCAAGACAGACCCCGTCGTCTCTTTCTAAACTAAGTTATGAAATTAATGGTACACAAACAGTATTTTAAATTTGATTAATTGTAATGTTTCAGCTGGCATTCTTTTTTCCAATTCCCCAACGCCGCTGGAGCAGTACAACGCATCTGTAAGTTCAGCGCGAGCTTTTGGAGGCATCAGTGGCTCTGACCACGACCATGCGACACACGACCATGACCATGATCACGATCACCATCATCACGAAGAGACTACAATGGCGACCGAATCAGACGACCCTCGTGTTATATCTTCAGATGAGTCGGATATCAATATGTATGGTACGTCCAGTCTAAACTGTAAAATATAAATTGTGCAGCAACATCTTCATTTGAATGGAATGGGACCTAACCTGCTTATAACCTTTATATATATTGACGATATTGTTATCATTAATTTGTCAATAAAATACATTTAACCACATTAAATTTCATTTTGTAGAGATAACGAAATTATATCCAAAGAGGACTTTGAAATTCCTTTCAAGAAAAATAAATTTTCAGTAAAGACACGGTTCCATTCTTCAGCTAAAATAAAACGGAAACGCTCTATTTCACAGCAACCTTTAGACATATAATATAACATCGCAAGACTAAATCGGTCATAAAAGTATCATAATATGCTTCTTCGCTCGTAAGCTGCATAGTCTGTATAATTAACGATTTTCTTTGTACTCCACAGTACCGCGAACCGTGGAAGGTGAATTAAGAATAGATAATGAAGAGTTTGTACCCGCTCTACAGGATCCAGACAGTGAAGAATATCGAGAATTCGTTTCAATTTTCAATAATGCACTCAAACAAGCAATATTTGACAAAACAGATATGCAATCTAGTGACGATATATCGCTTGAAGTTATTCAGATAAGGTATGTCCAGATACAAGTCTTGCCGTAGATTGTGAATCTTGTTTATGAACTTTGATTTTATCTACTATCAAAAAAGATAATCTATTAGATCGACTTAATATAGATTTATATTTGTGTATAAATAAATGCTATATTAAATACTCCCATTCTTTTTTTCAGAAATGGATCTGTCATCGTAACCTATCGAATTCATTGGGTCCCAAAACATAATTCCGAAAATACAGAAGACCTTTTGACTGCAAACAGTTTAAGAACGAATTTAAACAGTTATCTAGCCAGGAGTAATAGAATGATAAGCGTATATCATGTAGCTGAGGAATCTGTTAATGCAAGACCTGTGTTAGACATGTGCAAAGTAAACAACAATGACTGCGATCACGGCTGTGAATTTGATGAAACAAGTCTTGATTTTACTTGCACATGTCCGCCCGGACAAATCATTGATATGTACTCTCCTAAAAAATGCATTAATATTTTGGACAGTACCCAAGGTAGATCAGAAAGTTCTCAGGAATCTAATACGTCTATGCAGGTTCCAGAAACCCAAAAACCAACAACAGAATCGGTCCAAATAATAGACAATAGATTCGATTGGAAAGATACAAATTCTCAGCCAACAACAACTACTACTGAATCTGAACCAGATCTTAACTTCTCACATATATTTGGTCAACATAGTGAACACGACGACGTGGAAACACCAAAGCCTGAACCAGAGCCAACAGCCGAACCTTTTGCAGAACCTGAACCAACAGCTGAACCTAATTTAAGTGCAGAATCGGCAGTTGAATCTCACCGTCAGCCAGAGCCAAATCCAGAACCAGAACCAACCTCAGAACCTGAACCCAGTGCTGAACCAAAACCAGAGCCTGAACCAACTTTAGAATCGGAACCAAGTGCCGAACAAAAACCAGAGCCTGAACCAACTTTAGAATCGGAACCAAGTGCCGAACCAAAACCAGAGCCTGAACCAACTTTAGAAACGGAACCCAGTTCCGATTCAAAACCAGAGCAAGATCTAACTTTAGAATTTGAACCTGTTGCAGAGCCAAAATCAGAGCCAGAACCAACTGCTGAACCTGCCGCAGAACCCCAACCAGAACCCGAGCCAACCGCAGAACCTCAGGCCACAATCGTCGCTGAAGCTCAACCGGAGCCAACTACAGAAACAAACAATAGTAAAGAACTTGAATCAAATGCAGGGATTGATATTAACTCTCCTCAAACCCAACCAACAACTGAAAATAATTATTCACTAGAACCAACAGCTGAACCAAACTCGGATCCTAGAGAAGGAGTGAACAATAAACCAGACCGCATTCATGAATTCTTCCCTAATTCCGGCTTAAAGGAGGAATCTGATATCACTACAGAGTCAAACCTTTTTCAAGTTTCTGAAACAGAATCAGAGTCAAGAACAAATATAAAAGGCACGGAAATTGAAAGTGAATTATCTTTCGCAGATGAAAATCACACCTCTTATTCAACTGAAGCACATCAGATGGTAACGGATCCTACATTCATGAATGACGGTGACACTCATATTGCAACAGATAAAGATATAAGTGAGGAGTCCAACAATCAGTTCTCCGAAACTACCGAACATCATTCAGGTTTAAACAGTGAAGAAGACCAAAAAATCGACGAAAATATTGACAAGTCACTATTAGTTAAGGTAAGCTCGTCGTCTGAAGAATCAAAGCAAAGTGAAAGTAACGATAGCTCTATGTCAGGTGAAACAACTACAAGAATTTCAATATCTGATCTTAATATTAGAAATGAACCATCATATGAACCAAAACCTGAGGTAATTGCAATATTAAACAATATGCCAGACCAAAGCATATTCAGTTCAAACGTTGAGACAACTACGACAAGCGATTGGTTAAATAATGATAATGTTGATTCATCTCTTCTTTACGCTAAAAAACCTATAGAAAACTCACAAGAAGTACTTAGTAACGACAAAGTAAATACAGAAGAAAGGTCTTCAAAATCTTTAGGAGAAATTGAACAAGATAGCACTACGCAATCAAACAATTTAGAAAATGATGAAATAACGTTCGATCTCATAAATAAAAAGAATGAAACTGAAACGGATGATGGCATAATAGCAGCCACTTTACAACCTATGACTACTGAAGAACCAACACTATTAATTGAAAAGGCAAATACTAAAATAGAACATATGAATGATGATATAAGTGTGATATCTTTAGAAACAATTAATCAACAATCAAAGACTACGGTTGGGCAAGAAAAGATATTCTCGACCACTGAAGACTACAAAGTTATAGATGACATTATGAAGGTAACAGAATCAGGAATATCTCAAGTAGCAACGACTACAGAAGTAATGCAAGAAGATATAAAACACGAAAACGATGAAATAACTTTTGACACTCTAAATGCACTTTATAATCGATCATCTAAGTCAATCGAAGACCAATCTATTGATCATGAAAAAACCACAAAAATAGATAAAAACTTCAATGAAGTTACAGAAGGAACTACAGAGTCAGATTGGCTATCAGAAACAGTAACTGAAGTTAATTACGAAGATGTGATGAAAACTTCTAAAAATAAGGAAACTACAGATTTACCTGTAACTACAGTCGATGATACGGTTAGTAAAGAATTGCATAAAGATGATTTTGAACCAGATTACTTAACTAATATGGGTAGCAACAATAGTAAAATGTCTGACCAAGACATGCCTTTATACGGTATTGTTCACGATTATGACACTGAAGATTCTAGAGTTAAGAGAGTAAATTCAAACAAAAAAACTGATTCTATAAATTCGGAATTAACAACTCCTACATCTGAAAAAGTGCAAGCAGAAACCACAACTATTCATGAATATATTTATAAAACCGCAGAAAAAGCATTAAATGATATATCAAACGAATTTGTCACGACTGCATCACCATTAAACCAACCTTCAATGATTGCTAATGGCAATCCCGCACCTGTGTGGGAGAACTATGAAAATGAAACTCAAAAGGGAATAATTATTAAAGAAATAGCAAATGAAACAGTTATAAATTACACGAGCAACCCAACATTAATGCCCGAATTAAGCGAAAATTCTTCACCTGTTAACAACATTGGTGTAACAATCTATGAAGTACCTAGTCAGAACGATAACCTAACAACAAATCCACCAAAAGCAATTCACTCTTCTGCTAACGAATATGAAGATCATGAAACTGAAATGAATCCATTCCTCCCAGAAGTAGAAAATAATAAAATTCTTGTAAAAAAGCTACAAGAAGGTCATGATCTTGAACCAACTGGATTGAACGAAACCCAAAATGAAAACCCTGATGAGCAGCACAATTTAGCAACTTCTGACGGGAAAACAAATGCTTTTCAAGATCATTTAGAGGATGCTACCGCAGAAACAATGCATCCAGACATAATGACACCACAGTCAACAGAAAACGATAGCTTATTTAACGAATTACTAAACCATCACCAAGACGCAACGACTTCAACATTAAATGCAGCTACACTGAAGGATATTGATCTGGATACTACGACTAAAAGAGAGGGTAATGAAGTTTTACCAATTTCGACATTTCTTTTAGATACAGACGATTTAGATGACACTAAGACAACGCAATCGGATATTTTAGGTAACAACTCACCAACTGAATACTTAAATGTAGTTCCTATATTTGAAAAGGAATCTTTAAAGAAAAATTACAACAGTGAACATATTGAAGAGTTAAATTCAATTAGTGATTCACCAAAAAAAAGTGATAGAAGGACAATAGATACAACTAGCGATGACTCTGTAATAAATAATGAAGCGTAGTTAATAAATTAAACTAGTTTTAATTTTAAAGTTGTAAGGTTGTACATTGTAATATTATATTTCCTGTGATTTCTGTCGAGCAAATGCGCAATCTGTCTATCTATTATATTCTGTCGTCGTTTGTTATGTAGTTACGATGGAGTATTTTTATGTCATACATTTGAACAATTACTTTCATTAATTTGACAAGTATTGATACTAATTATAATTTAAATATATATTTCGTTAGACTAGTCAAATTAGGGAGTCATGATTATGTCGATTTTAGATTATTTATTGCTTCAATGTAAGACATACTTCTGCTAAACTTATAATAAAAAGTATAAAATCGTCAATTATTACTCGTCGTGTTTCCATTGTTATAAAAGGAATATAAATTAATGAGAATAACATCATTTTAATTTGTTACCATAACTAGATATTAGTTTTATTTAAATGAAACATTACATGGGCAGTTTAAAGCAGCATTGAAAAACATTATATTAAAATCCTTTGCCATGTACTGTGTTATGTGATAAATAATACACATTCCACATAGTACATATAATATAATATATATATGAATATTATATCAGTGATTTATTTTGGAAGTGAGGTCTGATTGTAAAATAATAAGAATTATAGTAGGTCTTGTTAACTAAGGTATATTTTGTATAATATGGTTGAAACTGTAAAGAAATATGTTGTAAATAAAGTTAATCAAAATAAAACCTTGAGTTCTTACTCTATATCCCATACTCTTGTTTAACCTCTAATTATATTCATCTCCAAGTTTATGGTATAAATGTTTAGGATTTAACAGAAACAAAATTTCAACAATGCAATATATTTTATAAATGATAACTTTACTTACACTGGAATTGGTGTTAATTCACTAATTTCATGATAGATCATTGGACTATCATCAATCGCCATTTTTGCACAAAGACAATTCTCATTTATTGTACCAGTACCAGAAACAATACATTTGCCTAAAACTGCTTTACAACTATTATATGGTATATCAAAGTTACTGAAATCATTTTTATCTTCAATATATACTTTTTTAACATTTTTAGCTATTGTTATATCAGTATCTATAAATTCTTTTATTTTTATTGTACCATCACTGTTATATTTAAGTTCTGGCATATTTTCATTTCTTAAAGTCTCCTTATTTTTTGCACAATCACAGCCTTTACATGTAGTATCATCAGTTTTATTTGCACTAATATTTAAATTTGTACTATCACCGAAATTATAAGTAACTAAGTTAGGTACATTATCTATTCTCTCAGCAATTATTTTACTTTTCTTAAAAGATAAATCTTCAAGCAACTGGTACTTTTTAAACAATTCTGATGTTTCCTTTTCATCTTCCATGTACATCTGCTCTAAGTCATTATGTTTTTCTGAAAACCAAAAAATATATTTAAAAATATGACATACACAGTAGCTATTAACAAAATTCAAAAATCAATACCTTCCAATGAAGTTGGTGATGTGATCCTATTGTATCCATAAAATAATTCATAGTCATCTGCACTAATTTCTGTAAAAACAAGTTTGGAATGGGAAATAAATTTCAATGTATAAACAATTATTGTAAGCCAGTTGCATAGCAAAATAAATAATTTATGAAACACTTACTATGTGTTGCCAGATGGCGCTTCAATGCATAATCATTTGTAAATATCTTCAAACATTCTGGTAAATTGCATTTGAGCCAAGAATTTGGTTTATGCTTTTTCAAATGTGTTTTCAAATGATGTAGTTGAATAAATCCTGTAAACAATTCAAGAAAGAGTTAAAAATTTAAAGTTAGGTTAGTGATACAACAAGTATACTTGATAAGAAACACTGTTTTACAATTATGAACAGAGATAAAACATCTAAATTTACATTAAAATTTATATATTTTTTTTAGATATGCATTAATCAAACGTAGCTTTCATCATCACTCCAACCAACAAATGTAAAAATATCTAGAACCTTACAAAGACGTTATACATATGAACCATGAATCATAGAGTTTACTCACCTTTCCCACAACTAGAGCAGTAATTTTGTTTCTCTGCTGAATGTGTTTGTTCATGATGTTTAAGATGATGTGCAAAGTTAAATGTTTTTTCACATCCATTGTAACTGCACTGATATCTTCTTTCCGACTTGGGTTTATGAGTTTTCTGGTGAGACAACAATGCATGCTGGCTGTTGAACTTTGCTTCGCACTTAGAGCAAATATGTGTTTCTGAAACATTATTTGTCATTTACTGTAATTAACTCATTAAACATGGTGTGAATGTACTTAACATCACATAAAGAATATCTTAACATTGTTCCTTATAATAATTTTCACTTGAAGCTCTAGCATATTTTTCACTTTTTATCAATTCTTTACGTATCTCACAGCACAATCAATACAGAGGAAAAACCAAAGTTTTTTTAGATGTGATACAAAATGAATATAATGCATATAAATAAACATTACTAAGATTTGCGAATTCCTATGTAACAAGTACTCACCTTTATGAGCGTATTTAATATGACGTTTAAGCAAGGTTTCATCTCTAAAATTTCTATTACATTCAGAACATTGGACTATGCCAGTTCTTTTGTGTTGTTTCTGATGACGTCGCAAAGCAGAACTGAAATTTCATGTTTATTTATATTAAATAAAGTAACATAGATTGACAAACAAATAATACAAATGTAATATGTATTTGTAAACTTACACAAAACTGAATTTTTTTAAACATTCTGTACACTCAAATTGAGGAGTGTGACTTATTTCATGCCTTCTCTTTTCACTTTCATACTTAAATCCTTTACTACAGTATTCACACGCAAACATAGCTTTATAGTAAGTGCTATTAGACATAGAAAATTATATCAGAATAGTATGACAATTTCTGCGGATGTCTCGTCACACAGAAGCTCAATGATTGATTGAATAGAATCTACATTCTACTGTTCCTATCACTTTAAGCTTATCAAATTATCGCGTCTTATCAATTATTTTGCAGAAATTAATTAATCATTAGCACGACGATAAATAAAAATAAATTTTCTGAATGAAACTTAAAAATTTTATAAATCTTAAGCATTCAGCATTGAGTGCTCGTATGCTAGATATAAATTCAAGCATGTGATGCTTTTGCGGGTTTTGCCTTTTAGCAGACTAATTACTTACTGAATTACTGATTAGTGATTACTGATTACTGATAGTAATTATTATCATATGACATATCATGATGATGATGACATTAATTTATCCCTAATGGGAAAGGCAAAGGACTTTAGTCCATACAGCCAAGTACATATTTTTAAATTTAAAAATCTGTACATAGAATCTAAATCGACTGACTCATAGATTGTAGATAAATAATTTACAGCATACACAATCCTGTATAACAAAATCATTTCTAATTTTACATTACGCACTATACGGTATACCCATTGTCCATTCCTCTGTTTTAATTAGATTAGAAAGAACAAGTTCAAATAGTAAATACATACAATATCTTGTTTTTTTCACAGTGGGGTCTGAAGTAAACGAAAAGTTATGATTTGAGAAAATTTTATATCGTATAACTTAATATTATCTTCAATATACCCAATATACAACAATACATAACATGTGTAACGCAAGGACTCGTCAGTATCAATCTAGTGGATATTATGAAAAAGATATAGAATGTAGATTTTTTCGAATTTCAATAATAATTAGTAAAAAAGTCAACTTTCTTAAAAAACGCAAAATAAATTATCACTCTGCAGGGGTTGAGCTGAAGGACCTCCCGTAGAACAATTTTTCCAGCTGATGACCTCATCTAACCCCTAGTTGCGTTTGATCCACGACTTTTGAGCCATTCTGTATAATATTATAATAATACTTGATTTCAATTTTGATGCAAAAACAAAAGCAAAAAATCATGAGATATAAAATTAACATATTGCTACGATTGCCTTAGATTATTCGGCCCGATTAAACAACCCATAATCATCGATCATATGAAAATCAGTTTAAACCATACATGATTTCACTTGAAAGCAATACAAAATTTTAAATATTAGCAGTTTTCATGAAAACATTCATAATAATGTAATAATATTACTTTTAACCAACTTAGATAAACATTATAGTAACCTAGACTGTATTAAAATAATTATGGTAGATTATTGAATTTCACGGTAAGCACATTCCTTAGATTAATAACTTAGCGTGGTTTCTCTAGCGGTGTTATTGTAGAACACACATAAAAGCTAAGAATGGATACCTAACTATTCGGCTCTAAATGTTACGTCAGTTATGTGTTTATTTTTTATTTTATTTTTTTATTATGGGGAAAGACACACCTAATTAACATTTATGTGCTTTTTTGCTTGGTGGTCGTACACTCATTCATCAAATTGTGATACTTGGTGCTTTTAACCATATTACATATATGACTCCAGTATGTCAAAATACGGGAGCCATATTTTTTTCTAACTTCATGCTAAGTCTAGTTTCTGAATCTTACCCATTATGATATTATTAAAATGGAAATAAAAGTTAAAATACTACACAATTTAAGAAATACAAAGTATGTAGTGAAAATGTATAAAAGTAATGATTAACTCATGTTTTGGTAAATTCTAAAACAAATTGTCTATAAAAAACTAAATAATTAATAACCGTAGTTATTTAAAACGCCGTTTAGTAGCTGTTCTAAATTAATGTGATAATTGACAAATGATTAATGAAATTACACTGACGTCGGACGCCGCGGTCAAGTGTCAACACTCAAGTCTCAACATGTTAGTCTACGCTGTCAGTTGCCAGATAAGTAACTTAATTTTAATACAATAATTCTTTTATAACTTACGTTCAGAAGTAAACAAATTAACAAAGTCATTTGATAAATCTGTTTTAAATTTTAATCATGTTTTATTTTGTATATCATACTACTTACCCTGACTAAGCGTGATTTTGTTATTTTTCCGACGTGAGAGGACGATTATTTTTGCGCCTTTTTCGCGCAATTTTTCAAATTACGTAAGTTGTAATATCGTACAAAATATGTCCTTAGTGAACAGTAATGAATGTATAGTAGGTTTTATGGCTATCACACATTTAATCATAGAAAGTTTATGGAGATATCCTTTTGACTGAGTAAACCCACCGTGAGAAAACATTTAATTATCAGTAATAAATAATTCAGTTTCTTCATAGAACTCGATCAAGATGCACGGTTGGATAAAGATTACTCTTATATTATGTCTATTCGGCACTTTAAGAGAGATTCGTCCCTCAGAACCCTTTGTAACAGACTTTTTGCTTGGAAAGTGGAGAAATATTACAGAATCTCAATTGAACCGTGATGTTTATCCTGTGGAAACGTATTCCTATCTAGGACTTTTAGTCGTCGTATTTTTAATCACAGATTTCTTACGATTTAAACCAGTCATTATTCTCTCAGGTAAGTATCTTTCTAATTTGAATAAAAATAATCTCATGATTTAATGATATCATTAATCAGATACTTAAAATAGTTTATCATTATAAGCAGTCACGTAATAGTTATCTAATCTTAATATGAATATTTGGGTTTAAGTTTATCTTTTCGATTACACAATAATGCAATCTTACTTTATAGTTAACAAGTTATGCTTTAACCTTCATTTGTTTGTTATTCAAATTTAAAAAATAGATTACTAATTTTTTTATTAACTTATATATTATTTGAAAGATTATTTTTCTATCTACCTTGTATAATAACATGTTAAATTAAGGTCCAACACTCATTACAGGTATAAGTGGAATAGCAGTGTATGCAGTATTACTATGGACTACAAGTTTAGAATGGCTTCAAGTGTCTCAAGTTCTATATGGAATTTACATGGCAACAGAAGTTGCATACCTCACATACATTTATGCAAAGGTGAAATTTCTTATTTCTATATTATCATCTTTCTATTTTTCCCAACAAATAAGTAAAAGGCAACTATTAGTCCTTGACTATTTCATGTTTATGACAACGCTTAAATTAGCCAAGTTTTGATAAACATCTATAATTTTCATTTATAAATAACTTTATATTCAAATTTATTTTATATCCTTGCTGAAGGTGGACTCTTCGAAGTACCCTAAAGTGTCATCCTACACTCGCATGGCCGCACTAACTGGTCGTTTTCTCTCTGGAGTGAGTTCCCAATTATTAACTCACTTTAATATAATGGATCTTCGGGACCTTAATTACATAACACTTGCAGGTATGTGAGTCTTGTAAATAATTTATTTATTAAGAAACAGATACACAAGTAGTAGAAAAAGTCATATAAAATATTCTGTTAGAATATTTGATCCTAGAACAGATTTACACAAGAATATTTTTTTAAATATATACACTATATATAGTACATGTAATTTAGGTGAAAACAAAAATAATTATTATTAAAACAATGAAAAACACTAAAAGACATTAAAAGCTGATCTTATTTCTAAGTAAAATTTCATTCATACATATATAATATAATGTAATGTTTTACACCATAAGTATTATTGCCATAAACACGGTGGGTTTCATCATTGGTTGCAATCAAGTCACTTTTAAAGATTCTTTACTTTATCATGTGTGTACTTTTCCCATAAAATTTACAATTTATATAATATATTATACACCAAACATACATTACAAAATCGTTTATATCTATATCTGAGATCAATTGATACCTAATTGACCTTGTTTAGTCGTAATTGAAAACTTTTCTGTATTTAGGCTTCTATTTTTAAGCAATGTAATTTTTATCCACCGCCGTGGCTTATCAACTTTGACAATAAGTCTCAAATTCGGTTCCTGGTGAAGCAATTGTTGATGAAAACGTGGCAAAAATATATTATATTTAGATATATAATATAGGATAAACACAGAGGAAAATCTGAATTATTCACTTAATGATTGTTTATGGTTGGTTTATGTTTACCACATGACATCAAATTAATTCAAGCGATAGTTAATACATAAACTAATAAACGTAACGATAGATTACGATAGATGTTTTTAAACCTTAGGGAATCTGTCTTACGACTTCTCTCAATAAACTCTAAAAAATTGTAGAGCCAAAAGAAAACATAATAGACAGGCAGCAACAAGTTTTATTTTAAAAAATATTACCGCTTAAAGCTTTATTATCTGAAACTATTGAAATAAAACGTTCGAAACGGGTAAATTCCATCGGAGCGATTGCACAATAATATCTTAAATAATTTTAATTTATCGCGCATCATTATAGCATTTATAAATAGATTGTTGTTAATTTTAGCTTGTGTCCTGTAATTTGAATCGCTTCAAATTACAAATTGTATTTATGTCACCTCATATACGGAGCGCATTGTCAACAAAAATGCAATAAGTGGAAAACTACCATTTTATCGAATAATAACTCTTTTAATGGATTTAAATGATTGATTACATTGTTTTACTCGACGACACGAATACTTCACAGGACAGTCAGTTTTATCACGACTGGTGCAAAATATAAAAACGTCGATATAAAAAGCAGTACAGAGAATGAATTATAATAATTAAATATATAAAAACATTTAATAATGAAATTAAATACATTAATTTCTGCTACTTATTTCATATAATGTAATAGATTCACATCGTAATTGTTAAATATTGTAAACCAGTCCTTATAATGCTAACACTGCTAATAGTTATATACCTAGTAAATATTTTGTGCACTGCAGTTGAAATTCTATACAAAAGTGATTTGATACTTCCCATAGTAAGCGTAATTTTGTTTAGAGTTATTATAAAAAATAAATACATAATTAATCTACTATTTCAACTATCTTTAGTTAATATCAAACATTATTTAATTTCATTTCACATAATGCGATATTTGAAAATATAATAGATTACAGCTAGATACAATAATTACAACAATTAACATGAAAACCCTTACATAATTAGAACAAACAGTGTTAATTGTTCTCCTTGATTGTTGGATTGTAATTGTTAGACAGTTAACATATTATCTTTATTGCATGTTTAATGCATTCCTCTCTTATCGTTAATCAGTTTTTATGTATTTTGGGAAAGGTGTTTTAACTCTCGGGATTTTTTATTAATGTATAAT
Source organism: Pieris melete (assembly GCA_963693345.1). Taxonomy (NCBI): domain Eukaryota; kingdom Metazoa; phylum Arthropoda; class Insecta; order Lepidoptera; family Pieridae; genus Pieris; species Pieris melete. The sequence continues at coordinate 3,753,021 of CAVNZK010000032.1, read as the reverse complement.
TGTGTCATTTCAATAAGTTGCAGATTATGTACAAAGTCTAGACTGATTATGAATAAAAATAAAGGATGCGTGTACATACTTATGTACGCGCGTAAGAAGTTATACTTCTTTGGCATTATTAAAAATAGTTTTTGATTGCATGCAAATAATTAATTACAATTAAATGATCAAAGACTAGAAAAGGAGTCATTATAGTCAATTAAGTTCAGTTTACATTTGAAAAATTAATTTAAAATTAAATTAATTAAAACTCCTTTATTTCTTTAAAAGGTAAATGACAAATGTCATTATGGTCATTCAAAATTCTTGGCATACGAACTTCACGCATATTCTATTTCTTTTTACTTGTAGATTGTCTTATTCCTATCTCGCTCGCGCACGCTATAATCACACTCACAATTTTGTGTCACAGGTGCGCGCGCATCGTAAAATTTCACTCTCATAAATTTTTCATAACGCGCCTAAAGAAGTATAACTTCAAAACTACAATTTCCTACAAAGATAAACAATAATTATAACAACTAATATATACAAAATAAAATGATTATAGGTTATTTTAGTAGGAAGGGGTCACAGGTATAGCCTCCAAGGAAGCCATTAGTTGCCAGTATGGGCCAGAAGTTTTTAGAATGGTCGTCCTTTGCGTCGATTACCTTTTGGTCCATGATGTTAGTCGTTTTCGCCATCTCCATCTTGAAGCCTAGCCAATGTGTCTTGCCAAGTTTCATTTAATTTTTTTTTCTTCATTTTGGATTCATTTAACGCCTATAATACTATACCTATAAGAATACTTCGCGCCAACGCCTCTGACAAAATGCTACTTTATTTACTAACGTGTTTGAGTATTTCCATGTTTGACAGTCGTAGTTATAGGTTTAAGGTAAAATAATAATTCTATACATTATAACACGGGAGGCGGAGGACTTTCTGCCTCCATCGGACTTTAATTTTACTTGAGAAACTAACGGACCCAAAATCATATAGGTAGTTCTTTGAGAAATATAGAAAATATAGATTGATTTAGGGCATGCCCTGTATATCGACCATAAGCAACGAGCTTCAGGTCTTTTTGTATAATACGCGACATAGTCCTAGGGGAAATCTTCATTTCTCGCGATAAGATTTTTTGCATCCTAATGGGGTTTCGAATTCTGGCTTTAACTGCATTTGTAGATCTAACAGCACGCGACCGCCCGCGTATCTGCCCTGCGATTCTGTAACTCACTTCACGAATACCGCTGTGTGAGTTCGTGAAGTGAGTTACAGAATCGCATAGCTGGTGATAGTACGATATACGAACATACGGCTGATACCATACTTTTGAAGTGTCTGGCCCGACGGCTCCATACTCACTTTGTGCAAGGCTATCACTGCAACCCTATTTTCTTTAACACCCCATTCCATATTGTAATTTAATAATGAACACGAAAAAATATGTAAAATGGCGCAAAATCGAAAGAAGTTTTTAAAATAATATACCTGTTCCAAATTCGAAATAATTAAAAAGTTGAAAAAAAGAAAAGTCTTTATGTAACAATTTATGGCCAAACTAGTTATAATAATATTAAGATGTAATATGTTTATGTACATATTTTAATTTTAACCAGCTTATCCCTTTATTTCCTTTTGATGTCTTTGTTTATTATTTTTAACCTAACCCAACCTTTTACTTGAAACTGGCATAAAGTTGAAGCTGTTGCCATAATATTAAAAAAAAAAAACTAGTTATAAAGTTATGGATTCAAATCTTAATTATTGTTTAGTTTTTTATATCGCCGGACATTGGATTCTTCTTTGAATATTACGTTTGATTTCGAAGAACCCGTCTAAGTTTTTGACGGCGGTCAATCACAATTAGTTTTTGCGTACTTTTCCTACAGTAAATGAAAAACTATTTTATGAAGGCGGGACACCGAATAGGAAAATGGTTAAAAGAATATGCGTAAATTAATTGCATTCCTCCTAAACGAGGTTAAAATAGAAAACTAATTAATATCTAATTTACGACGACTTGGAATAAATCATTTTAACCTGAACCATCTTATTCACGAATGTATTCTAACAAACGTCGACATTTATATCGATAATGTAATTCATGAATGCCGCTTCTGATTTTTATAAACTAAAGTGCACTTATTTTTTATAAAGACATCCTTGCCTTGCCGTTATCTTTATCGTTGGGGAACATTTATACGTTCACTGAAAGCGTCTTATTAAAATCATGTTTGACGATTAAAATTTTTGTTGTCTTCGTCTTAGCTCAAGGCTTATTATGTATCCGGTTTCTATTTAAAATGTAAATTAAAAACGAATGTACCCTACATTTTCAACAAAAATAACAATTTACTATAAAATACCCATTTCCGAATCCAGTGCCCCGGGGCCCTCAAGCTCAGGGGGCCCTCGAATCCTCACCAGAAATCTCGATCGTTCTGAACTTTTGGAAATTCCTCCCGTTTTCAAAATAAATATGACAGGTTGTAACCCCACTTTAATCAAGACATTAATTTGAGAGAAATTCAAAAGTTATGCCTAGGGAATTCCCCTAAATTCTTTATGTAGGTTGGCAGTGTTGCCAATTTAACGGATAGTGCATTTTATTGTGAATTCGAGTTAAGATTTTTTTTTGAGAACGGTTAAAAAATTCATGCTGTATCAGGAGGAACATTGACACGATTATTCCACGTTTTTGGGGAATAAAACGGTCCATGTTTATTTTCAGTGTATTTTACATTTGAACACTACACAATTTTCAACAACAGAACGACATGAAATGTCAAATAAAAAAAAAAACAAATTTTCTTTAGTGCCAGTACTTGTGCGGCACCCAGTATAACGCGAAATAGATAGCAATTGAAAACAAAACCGCATCAAGCCTGGATTTAAACAAAGTCATTGATACTTTTGCGAAAACTACAGCTAGAAAAAAATCCTAAATATAATTGTTATTTAGTCAGTTGGTAGGCGACCTTTATATAATAAACTCTTGAATCTTCTGTAGTTCATTTTATTCCCCAAACCTGCATCAAGTATTAATTGTAATTTATGTTGTTACTGTTTAATATTTTTATCACCTGCCCTGCAGAAATAAGAGCTTACGTAGCTTAGCATTTTTAAAGTATTTGTATATTTCATATTTTTATTTGATAAAACCTAATCTTACATAGTTTACATAGAAGTGGGGCCCCATTTTTTAATTTGCCCTTGTTCACCTAGCTACGCCACTGAGTGATGCCAACTGTTATAGAATGTCTAGACATCACTTTTGGGTTGGGTTCTAGAACCACTTTCAAATACACCTAAATATCGACTAAAATCCCCTTAAAAAAATAATTGCACATTCATATTGAGAGGTTTACAGGTAACAAATATGAATTAAAAATACATTTAAGTAGTATAAAATACCTGTTTTACAAATATTAATTAATGACTTAATATTTATTAAGGTTTATTTCTTTAAATATAGCTTTTTCCTTTTATGGGGGGAAATCCCTAAGTTAGCACCTCTACAGCGGTCTACAGAAACACGAATTTTATGTCGATTACAAGTGTAAGAAAGCGTTTTAAGATATATTCTATGTACCAATGAATACAATACTAACATTTTTAACACTTAATTTTATCTCAAGAATTCGTAATTTTAATGCGATTCATAGAACATCATCCATTCAAACATAACACAATAATTGTACTCGCTCCGATTAATTTATAAAACAATAATTTAAAATATGCATTTCAGCTCAAATTCTGGCCACGTTTTGGGCGTTTTGGCTGCCTCCAGTACCATATGGAATTTATTTTTATCGACGGTCAGTTGCCAGTACTACGCAATCGGATATACCGATCGAAAAACAACCACCACCTGACGGGTACGATTCTGTAAGTAATGGCTTATTGGTATACAAGCTCTCAAAATAGGAAAAATCGTTAGTTGCAAGCCTTACGAACGGTTTATTTGTTAGAATATTGACAAAATGCAATAAATTTTAAGTTTTTTTGACGAATGGTAACTTATGCAAGTTTCCGAGCATTATATATTGAGGGTTTGTTATCTAATAAAGCTATATATATATTAACGCAGGCTTAGGTACGAAAGCGAGAGATAGTGAGAGCAGTGTTGGCCAAGTGGCTTCAGCGTGCGACTCTCATCCCTGAGGTCGTAGGTTCGATCCCCGGCTATGGCACCAATGGACTTAGTTTATGTGCGCATTTAACATTCGCTCGAACCGTGAGAAAAGCGGCTTGCCTTAAACCCAAAAAATTCGACCGCGTGTGTCAGGCACAGGAGGCTGATTACCTACTTACCTATTTGGATCATGAAACGGATACATAATTCTGAGGCCCAGACCTAAAAAGGTTGGAGCGTCACTGGTTTTATTTAGTTAGAAAGAATAATTGGGAAATTGTTTTCAGAAATCATTCCGCTCTCAAATTTCCGAAGCGACTATATTAATATATCGCCACGCACGCAGCGCATACTCCCGACCCAAAGTTGTAGCGTGGTCTGCCCTTTACGCAGTGGCACTCGCACTGTTTGTACAGTCACAGTTTTATATACAACTATTGTGGAATAGGATACGGGGTGATGACGAAGAAATGGTGAGTTTACACACATAAAAAGCATAAAAATTGAATACTTACCCATTTTTGTATAGAAAACGTGAGCTGTCAAAATTATTTGTGTTTTTTTTTAATATCGTACCTATCGAATACCGAAAAGTTTGTTTACGTCCGGAGTATAACGAGACAGCTGTAAAGGCTGTAGATTGCTACCCGATGGTGCTAGTCTAGTTTATGGTATGGAAATAAAATGAAACAATTATAGGCCCTTATAGTCTCTTCTACAGTGTTTGTGCAGTAGGTAGCTTGTCTATGCTAAATACTTTTTCGGGGATAAAATTTGAGTTTTACTCTTTAAAGACCTGTTAAGAATTTCTTAAATTTTACAAATATTGTATTAAATATTACATATATTTGTAAATATCGTTCTAATAAGGCAAGCAGCAACAAATTGCATACCCAATTGTGTAAAACAAAAAGTGAATGTGATACCAAAAGTCACACAATGCAAAAGGGTGTGACTTTAAGCCTAAAAAGTAAAAAAAATATACTTTTTTTATTACAAAATTACATAGAGTAAAGAGTCCTTACTAAGAACTACATTTTATGGAAAATAAATACGATCCATTATCTATACTATATCGTTTGGGCCGACAATTCTAGATTTATCTTTCTAGGAGCTATACAATGGGGCAGTAGAAGCACTCCAAACGGCATTTGGTGCGGCTGGTGCATTCCTAGCTTTATACTGGACCTACGCTGTGTTGCCAGCGCCCATCGCTGCGGTACAGGGTGTTGCCATGTTCCTAGCGACGTACGTTAATGATATCACCACATCATATACTGGCTACATAGTTATGGGCATGCTGTTTCATTATACAATTACACTGGCAAGGTAAATAGAAAAATAATTATTTTAGCAAAGTAAGTGTAGTGAAAATGATTTCATATAACTAACCCATTGATATACAAAAAACCCAAGATGCACAGTCTCGAATAAAAGTAACGCTCGTAAGTGTCCCGAAACACTATTTCTGTCCCTTTCTATAACAGTATATGTTACAAGCATATATTATTGCAAAATCAACCTTACGCGAATTGCTTGAAGTTGTTATTACAACGCAATGTATACGTACATAAAGCAATAAAAATTTTACGACCGACTGTGGTCGGTAGGACAAGGTATTGAGTGGAGTCGAACATGACTTTTTCATTTACAACTATTTAACATAATTTTAAATTTATCCGACTTTTCGGGTACTTTACAGCGTGCGTGGTAACGGTGACTGAAGACAAAAGGTGTTGGATGTTAAATAGTTGTAAATTTATAATAATACATAACTTTAATCCGGTTAAAAAGTTTTTTTCTTTAAATTAAAAAAAAATGTTAAATTGGCTACCTCCTGACCTACACTTTATATAGCGTAAATATATTTGTCAAAAACTACACACAAAAAAGTTCAAAAGTACATAAATTTATTTATAAAAAAAACACAAATAAATAACATCGACTCCACTTATTAGACGCGAGACTATTTGTAATGAGCGCACAATTTAGAATGTTGCGCTCTATTTTTGAGGACGTTTTATAGACGTTGATTGTGCATCTTGGGTTTTTTGTATATCAATGAACTAACCTAACCTAATCATCCTGAACCCACAGGATACACAAAAAATCATTAAAATCAATCCAGACAATTACGTGTTTAAGTTAGTGGGACTTTAACATGCCTGGCACATTAGCCAAATCTCATATAATGCTAATCATAGAACAAGGAAAGAGCAGTGTTCATTTAGTGGATTAAGCAAGTGATTCGCAACCTTGGGGTCATGCATTTGAATAATCAACATGTGTCAGTCAAAGAAGGCGGATCTGGTAATCAGACCGTTCTTGTCTATAAAAAAAATTCTGGATATCAAATCCATATTTGAATTTTATTTATCCTTTTTTTCAGTGCCAAAATAGCAAGCCAACTAAGTGACGAAAGTTGTTTTGGATTGATATTTGGTATCAACACCCTAATTGGTACAGGACTACAGTCTATTTTGACTTTAGTCCTAATACAAATCCTAGATTTACCAATTCATGCTCAATATTATTTTATAAGCGGATTTTTCTTACTACTTGCCTCATTTTGGCTTCTTGGCTGCATAATTCATTTTTTTAAACAGAAACATAGTATTAATTTAAACCAGTATTAAGATTTGTGCTTGATGTATAAATTATAATCAACAAATTTTCGATTTTTTAAAATTATTAAATAAGGATTATTAATCTCAAATTCTCTCTTGCATTTTTTCTTTGATAATGTATGTAAAAGAGAAACTTTAATACATTATATGTTTTTGAGTACATAGCTTGTGTATTACTTGCATACATTAAAATATTTACTTGAACACAAGCCTAACTAATAGTAAGTATATTATTTTATATGATAGTAGATCTACATTCATTTGAGTAGATTGTGAGACATATTATAATTTGTATTTTCATGTATTAAAATAATACATTCTATAATAAAACATTGTAACCAGATTTTAAACTGTTTTTCTTGAATATACAGATTTTTACTTTGAATTTTATTAGACTACATCTGTTTCATTAAACTCTTGGTCATATCATCCTTTCTGTTATTGGCATTTGGAAGGCTTTGCAATAAAAACTAAACTAAATGAGAGTAATAAATAAAATAATGTCAATTAAGATTTACTTTATAGTGTTAGGTCCTTTTAAATATATTTTTAGCCAGAGGATTATGAAGTTATTAGTATGAAAAATTGTATTGTTGTTTTTTTTAAGTATAAAAGGATATGTAGACTGTGATATGAATATATAGTGGCATTTTTTTGTTGTTTTATTAATGTTATATTCACAAAAACCAAACTTAAGAGTCATAATTGTTAATAGTTGTAGTCAACTTCCAGATTTGTTTCCAATATCAAGGATAGACCATGTTGGCAAAGACATCATATAATAAACTTCTTTATATTTTGACAATGCAACATCCAGTAATATGAACATTTAAAGATAGTAAAGGAAATAAAATATCTTATGGTAAAATACTGATAAATACATTTATTCCTGCAATAACAATATTACATACTATTATTTTTGGGTCTATGATATGTTGGAATGTAATAAATAAATGATAATCACAATATCATCTATACAAATGTAAATTTCACAACCATAGTAAGATTTTAATAAATTTACTAAAATGTTTACAAAGTTAACAGTAACAATTTACGCCACCTGCATCGTTGTTGGCCTCGTTTTCACATACACGTAGACACATATTAATATAAAAACGACAGCTACAGTTGGAAGAACTATTGTATTAATTTGCTGACGAACTTTAGCAAATTCTTGTTTCCTTTCACGTTTTTGTCTTGCTGTTTCTTTAACTGGTCCCTTAAGCTTCCTCATAATGTACCTAAAAAGTAAAAACTAGTCGATAGAAATGTCTCAAAAAATAGTTATATTATGAAGATTAAAATTTGTAGATAAATTACCTTTCCAAAAAGAAATAAGTTATAATCAAATAATATATAATCCTTAATAATAAAAGTGATATTTAAATACAACTACACAATTTTACTATTTTCGACGTGGAAAGCGGAAACACAATTTACAAATATCTAATATTATCAATTCTGTGAACCAAAACACCGGAAAATCAAACTTGATTATATTTTTAAACCACAGACAATGTCAAATGTGTGTGTTCTAAATCCAACAGACTAGGACAACGTATAACGATGTGAGATACCGTGTATAGTGTATACGCAGTGATATGGAGATAAAACAAAAATTTTGTAGAAGTGGGATAAAAGTAATTGAGTGAACAGGGTAGAGCATGATTTTATATTAAGCCAGCTCCAAATTGTCGCGAGGTGTAATTAATAAACGTAATATTGGCGAGTCGAAGGTGCACAAATAGTAACTCTCGGTTTATTAAGTTGCTCGTTACAAATATTTATAAAGAACGAAATAACTAATATTGGTTATCTGTGATGCATTAATGTCAAATGATTTAAAAGTAAATGCTTTAGCTCTCTTGATTTGAATTTATATAATATTTTTATAACTTTTGCTAAAATGGAATTTTTTGGACTTACTCTATTTGGACCGCAAAATTACATAAAAGACACTTTAAGAAGTGATTACAAAGAACCAGAATCTAAAGAAGAAGCCGATTGTTTCATACAGAAAATAAAAAAAGATTTAAATGCTCAAGGAAAAGTACTTAACGTTTTTACTTTCAATTCGATATTTCTTTATTAGTTTTTATTTGGTTTACAAAATTAATCACATCTAAGATTATCATAATTATTGTCATTATTAATTCAGATTCAGAAATTTCCTCTAGTTGATTTTTGACGTGACGTGCTTGAGCTCAATTTATCTAATCAGCTGGATTTTATTTTTAAATCTTAATGTTTGTCCAGTAGTGCTACAGCTTTAGATGATAGCAAATTCATTTGATGTTTTAGGTTGATATTGATTTCACCATCGTCATCAACGATTCGACGTATTCAATATGCCCAAAATTATTAACTCAGAGTTCGAAATAGCTGCAAAAACAAAAAAAAGTGCGTGCGTACAAAGTACACGTGTCAGAATTAGTGAAACTTCTTTGGAAAACTAATTATTAAGTCTTGTTCATACTTATACACAAATCTAAAAGATTAGATTTATTTAGATTTCCAAGACATAGAGGGAGGGGAAAAGGAAGATATGTTAGGAATTTAATTAATTTAGTTGTCATTAAAATATTAAAATTTATTTATTCTATAATAAAAACACGTGGCATTTTAATTTACTATTCATCATTAGAGATTTCAATAAGTTATTTTGCTTAAAATATAAAGTACTAATATTTCATAAATTCTCTTTACGACATTTTAATTTTACAAATTGAATTTCTACAAAGTAATTTGCCCTTCTCACTCTCTCTCTCAATTGGTCTCAATCGCTCTCCCTCTTTTCTTCGACGAAAACGCTGCTCATCTTCGTGACGCTAATATTATTATTATTGCGTTTCATGCGTATAAATTTTACCATCATGCGCCTAAAGAAGTAGCAGAAGAAGTCCCCACACGCTATAGTCATAGCTCGTCAATCCTCTCTTGAGTTTGACCATTTGACCATTAACATTTCAAATTTAGAAATATATTTATAAACACCGGTTGAGGTAGGTACATGCTGGGGTAAAAATCTAAAAGTAAATATTTTTGATTTAAATCATACTGACTAGACAATAGATCAGTCAATGAAACGAATAAAAGATAATTGGAAGTAAATTAATAACATCGTATAGGTTATTGATAACATCGTTAACATGTTACAGAATGTTGATGACATCGATGTTATAAGATTAATCGACTGTTATATTGGAAGAGTCAATGGATTTGCGTATGGGTCGTCCCAAAGATTCACAAAAATGAAACGCAAAGGTGTTATAAAGCCTGTTGGTCCAGCAGATATGTATAGAATTCCTACCACAACTTCCATTGATGTAAGTGCTACCTACTAAATTTTTCTACCAATTTAAGTATTGTCTTAATTTATGACACATTATAACATGTCCAATATTGTTTCAGTATGGGTGGTGGCAGCACGACTCTGCTTTATTAACCACTTCGTGGTATATTACAGACCCGCGACGCCCTCAACCATCTTCTCCAAATACCCTTATTCTAGATATTGCTCGTAAAAATAATAAGTATGCTACATTGTTTTAATAAAATATGTTATATAAATTCATCTTGCTCTATTTCGTAAAGTCCGTAAATTAAAAGAAATTGTGTGTGTACTAGTGTACACACGTAAGAAGTGAAACCTCTTTATGACCTTATTTTTCGAAAAATGATCTACTATATGCAAATTTACAGAAATTGGATAAATAAAGTTAAATTAGATAAAGTTTAACAAAAGGCTTTTATTATTATATACATGAAAACAAATAATAAAATTATTTAATTTTACCTTATTACTACTAAGATTATTACAGAATTTAATTAATAGTAATATAATTATTACTATCATTGTTATCGTTATTATATATTTTTGTTATTAATATAAATTTTATACATTTTATGAACGCACTACACGGTTTTTGACAACATAAATAACAGTAAGTAGTTAGTTTTCGGTTTAGTTTAGTTTTCAGAGGTAAGCAAACTTCACAAACAACAAATCTTGCAACTAATCAATACATTGGATCCAAATCGCCGGACAAGAAAAAGATGGCGCGTAACGGAAAAATGTGACGCGTGCGCGTACGTAAATTTTTTTCTAACTTCGATAAAGAAGTTTAACTTCAAAAAAGGAATACATATTACTTTTGTACCAAAACAGATGCAGATGATAATTACAATAACGCTAGTTGTTTTTTCAGTAACTAAGATAAAGTATACGTATATCTTAATACGAGTATGTTTGTTTATTATAATTTAAACCAGAAATAAATCCGGTGATTCCCGGTGTTACATTTGTATTTGCATATATTTAACAAAACAGAATCGAATACGTAGCGTCTGTCTAAATTAGTTTTGACTCTGTAACAGTTTATGCAGCACACGCCACTTTGGAAATTATTGTTTTCTTCCGTTGGTGAGAATTTAAAGCGCACGTACATATCATAACATCTCATATCACTTGTCAACCTGATATGTTGGACTACAATCATTGCTGTTAACCAATAACAGTTCTAGCGACTAGCGGTTATAACAAATGAGGGGGCTTTGTCAAGACGCTTTAACGATAGTGTATGTAGAAAGTCGAAAACTAAATTTGTATAAAAATGGCAGTTCATGTCGACAGTCAGTAGCACAAGCCCATGACAGTGATTCGAAAAGTCACACATTAACGCTCACGCTTTTGGTAGTCAACGTCTGGGGGATCTAGCCGTATCATTAAGGAGAACTTTTCTACATACTTAACTCTTAAAATAAAATATTAACTCTAGTTTTAATCATTATAATATTACGAGAAAATTAAAAAAACCAAGCAGGAAAAAAATAAAATTACAATTAATTAATTTCGTTAAAACGTTAAAAATATAAAATGTGTCTAAAACGGTAGGCATTAAAGATGGCGGTTTCGAATTATAGCAAACAGCAGCTTTTGAGATCACGCAAAAACATCGGTTGCCGAAACATTAACTGGACGTTGACTATCAAAAAGCGTGAGCGTTAATGTGTATTTTCGTCGTAACGTCATGGCGTCGCTCAAGGCGGAGGACTAGAGCATGAACGTCATTTTTATACATTTAGTTTTCGACTTTCTACATACACTATCGTTAAGGCGTCTTGACTAAGCCCCTTTGGCTGAAAACGAAGCGTTTTCGACAATACAATTACGCAAAAGGGGTGGTGTATGTAGAAAACTTTTCGGTAGTGATACGGCTACACCTAAGTTGTATATTTCACGAATTCATCATCTACAAATCCATGCCAATTGCCGTATACGTCAGCACTCCGAGTTATCTGTCAAATGACATACCTCAAGTGACAAATGCTATTAATTATCTAAACGGCAACTGGCAAGTGGCAAGCCTCAGACATTCCTTTCTAGTTTGTGCATTTATCGTAGCAGGAGGTTATTATAACCAAAATGTAAGTTATTAGTTAATTCAAAAATATCTTTTAAATCCTTTTACTTATGATACGTAATGAAGCAAATTAAAGTTTATTAGACCGATATCAATTATATTTAACATATATTTCCCCAATTTTTTATTAAAACGTGTTTTTCAGGTCTAAGGTATCCCGTGATACCCTTTACGAATGCGTAAATGCTGTGTTGGATGCTTCAAAGGAGAAGAAGCGTAACTTTTTAGAAACAGTGGAAATCCAAATTGGATTGAAGAACTATGACCCACAGAAGGACAAGCGTTTCTCCGGCACCGTCAAGTATGTTTACCTGAATAGGCAAATTTTGTGGTTTAATTTACTAAACTACATGTGTGATTAATAACGCCCATTGGTGCTTTGCTAAATATGTTTTCAACCACAAAACTTGTCCTGGACAGGGAGTCAGTCTCCTCTGACGGGACTTTACCCGAAGTCTTAAAATAATGGGTAGGTTTGCTTCGGCTTACCGATTATTTCCATACAATACCGTTAGAGCTTGGCTGTGGGTAAGAGAAGTTTTAGTTTAATTAGTTGTCTTAAAATGGTACTTAAAGTATCATTTTGTATTTCAATAAAATACTATTTATTATCTGGTACTGAACACAATATTTAATCCCAGTTACTTAATTAGTTTTTGTTTGTACCTTTTTAAACCCTGTTGTAATTTAAGATCATGATGATTTTTAATTTAATTGCATGTATTATCTGATATTGATGAACACTACAATCTGATTACTTGAAACGTAACTTGAATCATTTTGTTTGTGTTTTGTACCTGTATTTAATTGTTTATCTTGTTTTCAGGCTCAAGTACATCCCCAGGCCTAAAATGCAAGTGTGTGTGCTTGGTGACCAGCAGCATTGTGATGAGGCCAAGAGCCTAACTGTACCATGCATGGATGCTGAAGCTTTAAAGAAACTGAACAAGAACAAAAAGCTCATTAAGAAACTGGCAAAGAAGTAAGTTAAGAGGTTAAACATAATCAATAATATAGGAGTCATTCCTATTTTACATTAATTTATAGATGCTTATTATTACTGCAACTTACTTCCTTGGTTTCATTTGTGAAACTTGTGCTGTACTTGTTTTAACCAATATCTCTCTTAGACAGAGTATTGTATTTTAAATTTGTATACAGTCAAAATATGTTAAAACAACCTGGAACTTTGAAGAGACTGATATTCAATTGTACTGTATTCATTGACATTATTACTAAGTTCTTAGTACAATAGAATTCAGCTGGGACCTATGATTTTGGTCAATAAAACCGGTATGTTGTTCTCAACAATGTTGTCGTAAATGGTTTTGACTGTATATAAGGTATTAAAGGTTTTAAATAATTTCATTCCAGATATGATGCTTTTCTTGCTTCGGAATCACTGATCAAGCAGATCCCTCGTCTGTTAGGTCCTGGTTTGAACAAGGCTGGCAAGTTCCCTGGTCTCCTATCTCATCAGGAATCCATGACTCAGAAGATTGATGAAGTCAAGGCAACTATCAAGTTCCAGATGAAGAAGGTATATAATGTTACTTAATACCCCATTTAAAGTTTTTCTTTTAGTTCTTTTCAATGTGGGAAATTGTGCTGCTTCTTATGAAAAATTTTCAAAATCATCAATTTGTATAGGAATCATTTATATTTTTATAGTAGGTGAATACTAAGGGAACTAAAAAAAATTATTGTAGATTTATACAAGTTCTAAAATTATTATGTAGTTTGAACATAGTAGTGCAAATGTCACAATGTTTTTATTTAGATTTAACATTTAGTATGTAAAGAAATGTTTCTTGTGCTTATTTAATTTTATCTATTATTTCAGGTACTTTGCCTGTCTGTGGCAGTGGGACATGTTGGTATGACTCCCGATGAGCTGGCTCAAAATGTTCACTTATCAATCAACTTCTTAGTGTCCCTCCTTAAGAAACACTGGCAGAATGTCAGATCCCTTCATATGAAATCTACAATGGGACCACCCCAAAGATTGTACTAATTTTAAAAATACATATATTTGACATTTATTGGTATTATTTTTTCTGCATAAACACATGTGCTATATGGCCACATGATAACAAACACAACATGCCCTCACGTCAAAATAAACAAGCACTATTAGCGATAACAGTACTATAGTCCTCGTCACGATGGTTGTACCCATTAATAGGCGGGAAGTTTCGCTTCTAACGTTAAGTAATAAATGTCAATTCTACTACGTTTCGGATAAAATTATACGAGATCCTACTTTCAATGATATGGCCAAATGCTATTTGAGATGATAAATTAATTATTGAAGGACATGGCCATTTCATTTGATTTTTCTACGATACACTAGTGTTTTAACTAAACTGAACCTAGTTCTTAGGTAAGAGAAATCATAGGCAGACGTTATCTTATGATTGCATACCCTTGTAATTTTGTATACCAAAGGATACAATTTAAATTGTTTCACTGCATTAATAACTTGGATATAATAGAAAAACACTCAACTAATCAAAAATCTGGTTTTTTATTGAAGATATACCAAGATAATACACTGTTAAATAATATCACTTAAACTTTTTGAATCTGGGTTTAATATGTCATCATCGGTGTCATCACTATCGTCATCATCTGGTAGCTGATCATCACAATCTTCAGAAGATTCTTCACCAACACTTTGTTGAGATGCTATGACTTCGCCATGAATATTTTTATTTTTAAGATTACCCATCCAAAATGCTTCTGAACAGTTGTTAGCAGTTAATGCAGCTTTTACTTTATAAATTAGTGTCTCTAGCAGTTGCCTCATATATGGAACTTTGCTCATTAGCACACTATCTTTCTTCAATCTCGAATGGCAGCAAAGCGATTGCAAAAATCTTGTAGTTTGCTGAAGAGTTTTCAATATCTCTAATATTTCCTGTGTTTCGCTTTTGAATTGCAATTCTATGATTGGCATTCCATGCGTTAAAAATAGTTTTATTAGAGGTAAGGATTTCTTGAAAAATGCTGATAGATTATTTCTGCTTTCAAAATTCTTTGATATATCAGTCATACACTTCAGAATAAATGTAACATCCTTCCATAATTCTAAGTGCTCAGAGTTCGTAAGTCCTCTATTAATTTTTCTCTTTGTAACTTCACCGAGGGCTGTCCCTAAATTTCTATAAAATACCGGAAAATTGGATTTGTTAATGCTTTTGAAGGAAATTAGTGTGTTATCACGACTTTTTAATGATTTTATTTCATTAACTAAAGAACTAGAAATATGTCTTAGTTCTAGAATTTCACTGTTTATTAAATACTCTTTTGCAAAACCATCAATACTTTGATTTAATAGCAAACCCTTTTCTAATATACCATCTGAAGATTTCCATTGTTTCGACAAAAACTTGTTAGCTGTATCTCTAACAATCTTTAAAATATCACTGTGAGAAGAAAACCCTTGAAGAGCTTCCATAACTTCTAATAACGCAACAGCTGTAGAAAGTTGTAAGCAATATTTTGTATGAACCTGTAATAGTTTAGCTACAGCTACTAATAAATCTCTTAATGTTGCTGAATGATCAGTTAACCCTAAAGATGCTACTAAACTTCTTAGAGAAGTTTTTAATAAAGCAATATTATTATTATTGTGAAATCCGATCCATTTTAAGTATATTGACAACAAGTTGTATATATTTTCAATAGAAACGATTATGTCTAATATCTTAGCAGAATAAATAAACCCACTTTCATTTTGGCTTCCGCTCACAGCATGCTTTTCAAAGTACGAAGTTAACAATTTCAGGTGAATCGCTAAATTTGGCATGAAACTATTTACATAATTTGCATATTGTTCTGCTTTTATTTTGTCGTACACTAAATCATTTTCAGTACCTTTAGATAGATATGTTGGTTGTTTAATTTTTGCAACTAATACGGGTTCAAGTGTAGAACAAATGTTTTTCAAAATATACTTCAAAATTTCAATAGTTAAGTCAGGATTACTATCACTTATTTCATCATTCTCGCATAAATCATGTTTTAGTAAATTACTGATACTTAACGATAAAGGCCTAAATTTTAGTTTATGAACATAATCAAATTTATTTTTTAATGAATTACTCCGTTGAGTTCCTTGAGTTCTACTAGTTTCCGGAAGTGTTTCGTCATTACTTGTATTCTTTTGACTTCTATGTTTATTACTTTGAGTCTTTGTAACTTTATTCACTAAACAGTATGAAGTGTGTATATAGAAGTTATTTATAGGAAATTTATATGAAATATTGGTATTGACTATAATTTTAGCAACGAAGGTCTCCAACTGTTGGACCTGTGAAATTCTTTTAAAAAGTTTAGGTACTAGCGAGGTATCGTTATATGATGAAAACGCATTAATTATTTCACGTATCCAGTTTACGCAATGTACAAGGCAGTCCAGTATAAGATAAATATTGTCAGATTCCATATCATCAATAACTTCGATGTCAAAACAAGGCATTACAATTGCACACCCTAATAATGCATCTATGCTGGATAAAGATCCTTTATGCTGTCTTAAATGTAATGTTTGGACAAGTTGAAATAGTGGAGACAAGAGACTTATGTTTACATCTTCCTTTTTTTGTAGAATTAAACCTCCAATATTTATTGCGATAACTTCATCTATTTCACTGTCGCTATTTAAACAATGCTGCATATTTATTTGAATGTTGCCAATTTTTTTTGATTCAAAATCATCCACCATAAAATTTTGCTGTAGGTCATTTGTCACAGCCTCAGTAAGCCAAACTAAGAAATGTTCATTCATAGGATTACAAGGTTGAACCACTTTACAAAGTTCTTCATAGAAAAATACAATCATATCAGGCCATTGTCTTGTACTTCTACTAATAAGTTCAATTATTTGCGATGCCTCTTGTAAATCTCCTTTCTTTAAATGATCAGAAGTAGAAGAGCTATCTTCCAGCTGCATATTGTTATTTACTGTTTTAGGTGCCATAAGATACTTTACGGCATAAATCCCAGAAATTATACCTTGAACTTTCACTGAAGGATTTGAACTCCCTAATTCTTTTCTAATTATCATATGTATGTCATCTCTGATTACAGAGTTTTCAGACGCATATGCAAGACAACATAACAAATTCATGGCAGCTCTAATTTCCATTAAATTCATATCATCCATTCTGTCTAACAATGTTAACATTTGTACGCACTGTGGTCTTAGTATAGAAACATCCTTTATTGCAACATTATTAAGGATGATTAACATATTCATCACACACTGTTTGCAATCTAGTCCAAGTTGAAGTAATTCTGCAACTATTGTCTGTCTGCATTCTTTAAGTTGAGAAAACATTAAAGTATAAATATGTACTGCCAGAGTCTGAATCATAAGGTTTGACTTTGTTTTTAAAAGGCAATTTGTGAGGTTTATCAAACATTTCAGGTTGACTTCTAATATTGGTTGAAACTTATCAAAAGCCTCACTGAAGAATTCTTCCTTTAGTATATTTAATTTAGATTGTTTATTTAATAAGTTTTCAACTAGTTTTTCTTTTTCTTCTGATGTTGAATAAAGGATCAACATTATAATAAAATCAATAGGTTTTTGATCATTACTGTTTTTACAATTAGTAATAACTTTAAGCCAGGCATTGCTAATACTTTTTGAGGAAACCATAGAATTTCTTATTGCTGTTGCCGTGAGCACTTGACTGGAGGCAATATCTTGAGGTTTAGCAATTGATGTAGGCCAGCCCAGTGCATTTCTTAGGTCATGTATTATTTCAATACATTTATTATCAGTCATGCGACCTGGCATAAGAAGGAACTTCACAAAATTTGGAAAATAATTACATTTTGATAAACTCATTAATATATTTAAAGTCTTTTTCTGTAAATTTTCATATTGCTCATCTGACAAGCATAGGTAAGACAAACAGTCTAGAATCGCTGGAATCAACTCGTGATCTTCCGATAAAATCCTGCTCATTTCATTTGCTATATTATCATGTTCTTGATCTCCAATAATGTCAGGAATTGAAGTTATTATTTCCAGACGGACCATTTTTTCTGTTGCTATATCTAGTAAATTAATAAGATTAGTTGACATTTTCTCTGTGTCTAACAGATTGTCTAATGTTGAAAAACACTTTAATATCATTTGTATCCAAGGGCCACATTTTGATTCAGTTGCCAAATCTATAGCTTTTTCAATAATATAATCCATTAATTTTGTTTGAATAATTGGAATACTTAGAAGAATTTTAATAATGCTATCATTAACAATTATGTCATTATTTTCAGTAGTTGTTTGTATAATGTTAGGGTACAAATAATGTTTAAAAACATGTAAATTCTCACAGTCTTTTTGTAAGTTTGTGAAAAATTGTGATACATTGCATGGATAATCCGGATGTTTTTGAAGATTCTTTTTTAGATTTCGTGTGATATGAACGGTTTCTAATGTACTTACGCACTTTACAGGTGGTAAATTCAAAATTAAACCACTTTCTTCAAACACTGTTCGCATGTATGTGGGTTCCTGTGAATTATTACTTTTTCGCTTTTTGTTTTGTTTTGGATTTAAATTAACTTTTCGAGTTTGCGACTGTCGCTTTTGGCTCATATTTCGGTTTTAACTTTTAATAACTGAAACAAGTTAAAATTTGTTTGTTTACACAGGCGATAAAAGACCATAAACTTCTGTGGACTACATAGAATACAAATAGTTCAAACAACTGATTTTAGAACACATGGTGGCAAATAAATCTCTGTGGTGGACGGTGGTATTTTGGTCTGTGCAAATTGAATTTTTGGCAGAAATTCTATCTATATAGGAATTAGGATCAAATTTGTATTTTATTTTATAATTAGTTTAGTTTTTGGGTACAGGAGCCAGAGATTGCTTATAAAATCAATATTGTGCTTTAAATATGATGCTTAACGGCGTATCAAGTTTTTCTAAATTCATATGGAGATCACAGGAAGTTCCTGGTTTTGGGGTATGAAAATATAATTCTGTACTATCAAGTATCATGCGTACAGTAAATATAAATAGTAATAAGAATACATTCCTAAGTACATAGGTGTGCCTTGATCTACATTGTGACAAATAAAAGCTCTTATAGCATGTTTCTGTTAATATAGACCACCAAAATCCCACATTGGGGCATCAAAAAAAAACCAATTTTTAATAGATAATATTTCTACCTCAGTTTCAACAGCTTAGGAACAAATGGGCCAACCGTTGGATGATTAGAGATGTAAAGCGGCGACGATTAAATGCTGAACACTTTTTGGAGAGAACACGAATTAATGCTATGCGCCGAAACACTGTATTGCCTACAGAAATAAGGGAAATTGCAGACAAAGAGATAAACAAATTTGAGCTGAATGCTACTCCTTCACATATAAATAATAGATGTGCAGTCACTTCAAGGTATAATTTTTACTTGACTTATCTCATGGTAAACTGTTATATGTATCATAACAGAGCAAATGTTGCTTTTATTTTATATCTTATATAAGACTTGCCATACATGCAGGAGATATAATGCAGAAGTTCTCTTTAATTCATAGTTTGCATACTACATGGTACCAATTCAGGTGTGGGACTGACATCTTTTATGTGCTCCACCAAAGCAATGACAGTGCTGCAACACCAGCAACTTCCACTCTTAGGAAAATTAAAAACTGTTATTTTTTTTAATTTTGGCCCTCCACCATGCCCCATGGTTTGAATCTTACACAAAACCTTATGACAGGCAGTCTAGCATCCTACCATTAGATAGTTATCTTTTATTAACCAAAATTTTAGCGAACAAGTTATTTTTTGTTCTTTCTCGTTTTGGATTGATGTAGTATACACATGGTTTTGAGTGGTCAATTTATTTTCGTTTTTACCTTTATTTATATATTTTCAGGCCTAGAGGTGTAGTTAAAGAATGGAGACTAAGCCGTATTGTTTGGAGACATCTTGCCGATTATAATAAACTTTCAGGAGTTCAAAGAGCTATGTGGGGTTAAAAATCTTTGTGACAAAAAAATTACTTTTAAATTAGTTAATATAGATATATTATTATTCAATTTTTTCTTTAACTTACGTTACATTCTATAATTATTTTTTTATATTAAGTAAACAAAGTAAAATTACAATTTCAATAAACCTACTATACTTTTGAAGGCACTTTTAAAGCTTGGGTCTGGGTCATGAATCATGACAACAGTTATGTTCTTAGAAATTATTGGTTATAAAAACCAAACCTTCTATTTTGGTTAATAAATTTCAGTAAGTTAATTAGATAGTTTAAAACTTCAGATTTAATTTAAAATAAGTAAAGAATAGAGCAGTGCTGGCCTAGTGGCTTCAGCATGCGACTCTCATCCTTGAGGTCGTAGGTTCAATCCCCGGTTGTGCACCAATGGACTTTTAACATACTCTTGAATGGTGAAAGAAAACATCATAAAGAAACCGACATGTCTCAGACACAAAAAGTCAGCGTGTGTTGGGCAGTTGGAGATTGATAACCTACTTGCCTATTAGATAAAAAATTTAAAAGTTTTTATAGGATATATTATCTTACAATATCAGAAAAATTTCATAATTCTCCAGGGAAGGGATATTGGGAATTTCTGTGTCTAAATAACCATTGTTTTAATAGGCCTTCTGTGCCTGTACTGACAACTAAGTCTTTTTAAACTCAAGTAAAGTTATCTATGATTTGCATTGATTGATACAGACTTGGAATTTTTTAGTTTTTACTAGTTTAAGATATTATTATAAATATTCTATGTGTTTATTTTGAGTTAGAGTAATGGGGTTTTCCTATTGTATAAACAAATTTCTTTATTATAAAAGGAAATTATTGGGTAAAGCAACGCTAAATGAAACCAATTAGATAATTTTTATACATTTATAAAAATTATTTTCTTATGCCTAAGCTTCTTGAAGCTTCATGGAATAAAAGCTTTTGAAAATAAAGCTTTTTAGTCAAACAGACCTGAAACAAAAACAACATTATAAATTTTAAATTAAATACTTGTGTTATATGTAAAATTCCAATAATATGAATTCTCAGGGTTAATTGTTTTTCAGTCATCGTAATCTGAAGCTAATACATGCAGACATCATTGAAATATAAATTGTGGAAATAACCATTACTACAGTTTACTTTATTAACAACAAACCAACCAGCAAAATGAACTGAGGTTTACATGATTTTGACAATAAGAGTTTATTAAATAAACAATATGGTTATTTTCTAAAACATACATACAATTTGAAACTTTAAAAATGAATAGTACATACCGAAGCCCATGTCATCATCAGACTCCTCTGGTTCTTCTTCCTTCTTCTTCTCTTCCTTAGCGGCCTCAGCAGCGGGTGCTGCGGCAGCTGCTGCCGGCGCTCCACCAGCTGCTGGCGCAGCTCCGACGCCGGATCCAATGTTTGTGATCAAATCACGAACATTTACGCCCTCGAGGGCTTTGGCAAAGAGACCCGGCCAGTATGGTTCAACGTCAACATTGGCCGCTTTCAAGATAGTTGAAATTTTCTCACCCTAAAACAATATACCATTTTAAGAAATATAACTTTATAACTCCGTAAGACACATTCAGAACGCAGTTCTTGAACTTTGTAATTATAAATGCAGACTTATTATGCGGATTGAAGTAGATATTTTTTAAAAGATAACCTTAAACTACCATGTTTATTTTCACCAAAAACATTATGAGACTTATTCAAAGATTACTTACAGTTACGGCAACGTCGTCATCAACTAGGATGAGAGAAGAGTAAACACAAGCTAATTCAGCCTTTGATGCCATTTTTGTTTATAAAAGTGCAAGTCGCCTAGTGGCCTTAGCTCGAAGAGGACAAGCACGAATGACTTCCCAATTCGAAGAGAATAAGAAATCAAATAATATATGAAATAAATGTCAGCTGTCAAACTACAAATCGTCAATTATCAACAAATAATGGACCCACCACAGAACACATGTTGGGTGTTATCATAGGTATATAACAAAATGTACATTGTACACTTATGAACGTCAAAAAAGAATACTTTAAAGAGTAGACGCACAGTGGTCTGAAATCCCAAAAAGCTGGCCAAAAGTAGGATTTTTTTTATTTTCTAGGGACTGACTTCAGGTTCCATCAGGTTGGAATAGTTGTAGTGGTATACCTAGTATGTATTATGACCGTTATAAAAGGGGAATCATCCCAACCTGGCTTGGGAAATAACAGAAAGTTCAGACACGTGTAGATTCGCGAAAAGTTATTATAACAAATATAAAAATTGTTATTAACAATGTATGGAATAGTAATTTATTAATGAAAACAGTGGTATTTTCTTTGGTCACATTCTGATAAGTCCTGTTAAAAAAAGACATTGCTTAGACATTTCTTCAGAAGATATCCAAAAATTAGCTGCAAATAGCTGCGACTTCGGTTTCGGTTATAATTTTTATGCGATGATGTGTGCACTTTCAGCGACCCCGAAAACCCCCGAGTCCAGACTTTCACCCGAATTAAACACGTTTTCGAAGAAACTTTTCGCCGTATTTTATCCGCCATTTTGTTTTTCTAAATTTTGACTTTGAATTCGTGGTCAGCAACACCGAAAACCTCCGAGTCCAGATTTTCACCCTAATTAAACACGTTTTTGAAGAAATTTTTTGCCGTTTTTTATTCACCATTTTGTTTTTCCAAATATTGAAATTCTTCGAATTCGTGACCAGCGACTATCTCGGCTCAAAAATCTAAATAGATAGATATTTTTTTTAAAAATCTGCCAAACACAACTGGGTGTAAAGTTGTACTATCATTATCATCACGCTGTATTTTCTGCACATGTACCACAAACGGGCCGTTGTCATTGGCGCCATAACTAGCTCTACCAATTTGTGTGGGGGTTTTAGGAGAAATGCTAGTGGAAGGAACAGGCATTGAAGTAGTATTAGTGCAAGGAATAGCAGGCAAATTAACAGTGCTCTCAGGAAATACATCTTTACATTGACAGTCTGAGTGTTTACTACTTTCAGTACTACTTTTTCGTTTTTTTGAAGTTATACTTCTTTAGGCGCGTTATGCAAAAATTGATGAGAGTGAAATTTTACGATGCGCGCGCACCGTGACACAAAATTCAGTATTGGCGCCGAGCGTGCGTGAGCGAGATGGGAATAAGACAATCTACAAGTAAAAAGAAATAGAATATGCGTGACGGAAGCAGCTATGCCAAGAATTTTGAATGACCATAATGACATTTGTAGTACCTTTTAAACAAATAAAGGAGTTTTTAATATTTTTTCCAAGAAATTTAGCAATGCTTTTTCACAAAAACCTATTGTTACTTAGTTAAAAGGTTATGAAACATTCCTAGTTATTAAATTGAATTAATAATATATTAAAATAACAAATAAAAATTATTATTAATATTAATTAATAATTGAATAATATACTAAATATTAAATATTGTTAAATTATTTACGCTAAATATTTATTATTAATTATTGAATATTTAAAAAAATAAAGAAAGCCAAAGAAGTATAACTTCTTACGCGCGTACACGCACCATTTTTTTGTTACAATGTTTACAAACTTTGTGGAGATGGCTGCGCTTCAGCTTCCTTTTAGAAACCAAAGAACAGTCAGAATCCATACCGCATTTGTTGGAAATCGTGATAAATGCAATCGCAGGGGGCGCTGTACCCCCCGGGTCCGGAGGCTCGTTCATTAAAATCCGAAAAACTTACCCCAACTCGAAGAAAAATAAAATAATAAAAATATATTAATATAAGTTTTAACTATTCTGATCACCTAATTGATTAAAAATATTATTTTACAGCAAATTCAAACCAAAACCGCGCCCGCCAAATTCGAAGGTTTCCCGCGTTTTTCCTCTCGATGAGTTAAAAGCTATCCCAACAATTCTGCTGGTAACAATAATTCAATTGTCAAAAGAATATAAAATCAATAAGAAACAATTTTAAAAAACACGCAAATATGATACTATTAGTAAATTTCTGTTTCCCGGCTATATTCATTTGTTTTAGTGCATTTCTATTTTAAAATATTGCTTTTTTTTAAGATTAAGGGCCAGTCTCTCCATATTTTTATAATTTAATCTTAAAAGTTTGCATACTTATTAAAAAAATCATTTCAAAGTAATCCTGAAGTTTGATGCAGTTTATGAGTCCGTCAGTATATTTTTATATGCTGTATCATAAAACAATAAAGTCTAAAAATAAAATAAAAAATTGTGGGGTGGACACCCCGTATCGCTTAGCGGGTTGAATGATAGATAGTTCTCAGACTTATTGAATATGCATAAAAAAATTCATAAGAATTGGTCAAGCCGTTTCGGAGGAGTATGAGAACGAACATTATGACACGAGAATTTTATATATATTAGATACATATTAGCATATATTGTCTTTATCCTTTACTAAGTATATATAATTTGAAAACCACAGCTTTGGATGTGACTTTGATAAAAGAAAAAGATTATTTTTATTCTTATTTTTCTTTTTTAATTATGTATATTAGTTTGTAAAACTAAATTTTTTAAATATAACTATTAAATCTTGATTAATTTAAATTAAGAAATATAAATAACTAGGATGCAAATTTGTAAATAAAACTTAGAATATTACACTTTCTATATTTACCACATAATTTTTTATTTCTAACAGCAAATAAAATACTATACAATTATATATAATATAATTCTAATAAGTTAGACATAAAGCATATATGTACAGTAGTGGAAATATTTTATAATAAACTATAGAAGCAGCTCACAAATCCCATGAAAATAAG
This sequence comes from Pieris melete, assembly GCA_963693345.1. Taxonomy (NCBI): domain Eukaryota; kingdom Metazoa; phylum Arthropoda; class Insecta; order Lepidoptera; family Pieridae; genus Pieris; species Pieris melete. Next base: position 3,728,031 of record CAVNZK010000032.1, on the reverse strand, counting down.
TGATGTTTAACTAACATATCTCTGACCCCTTCTTTTAATGGCTGATTCTGTGTATCTTTCTTAAGTGGAAGTTCCCAATTTGGATTTAAGTTAAAGCCAAATTGTGACAATATGCGTAACTCACATTTAATTTGTACCCACCCTGGGGAATTTATAAATGACCATGGGTGGTACCATTTTTGGACAACATCAACACATGAACATAGGACTTCTAGCCACAAATGTAATGCTTCCTCATTTAATCCCATACAAATAAGAGTCCGCAACTTGACGTCCATCTGTGCATGGGCATTGTTGTGAGATAAATTAATGGCTTGGACACATCTATATAATAATTCTTCAGGAGTTAACACTTTACCATCTTCATCTAATCTGTATGTTTTACATAAAACTAAACGACTGTAGACAGAATTAAAGTGCCTCTCAACTTCCCTAGATGAAGCTTCCTCAATAAATAGCCATGGGTGACAGGGACCATCTAAAAAGCTTGGCTTTTTAATACCATGAAGTAATACTCTTTTAAAGGCAGGTGCAAGTACTCCTCTGACTAAATGGGCAGCTTTTTCTGTAACTGAATCATCTCCAGCTCGACTGTATTTAACCCCTTTTTCATCTAATAATTTAACAAATCTTGCTGGAAACCAACCTCTTAGCCCATTTAATTCACCTATCCAACAATGTTCATCACGTGAATTTATAACTTCAATGACATCATTTTTTCTAAAGCCAAGTTCATTGCCATCTCTTCTTTCAAAGTCTAATAATGCTTTAGCCCTTCTTCGTTTACTTTTTGAAACATTAACATACCTTTCCCTATCAGCAGCATGGCTTTGCATGCTGTAGTCAGCTGTGAGCTGAACTTCAGAAGTTAACTGTGGTTCTAAGGCAAGGAAATGCCTGGCAACTTGTAAAATTGCTTCTCTAAGGTCAACTAGAATTTCAGTTTGTTTTACATTCTTAGATACAGCATCTTCATTATTAGTATCATCTCCAAAGAGCATGGTTTGGATAACTGATTTACTTCTCTTGATTTGACGCCGTTGTAACTGCTGCTTTGGAAGATTAGGGACAGCATTTGGATTTCCAACTAGAGCTCCTTGATCAGCCATTAAATAGGCTAGGTGTCTTCTCCGATGTGTTTCTATAAGTGCAGGGCTTAATGTGTCTCCACAAACCTCATCAATAGTTTTTATTAAAAGATCCACATCATCAATTTCACCAGGAATATCTGATAGTGCATTAAAGATTTGAGCCGAATTTGATATTTCTGTAAATCTGTTTTCTTTGATTTTTAACATTGCTAGCGTCACTTTAAAAAGTACAATGGAACCATCTAAAAAGAAAAGATCCCAAACTCTCAGTAAAATTTTCATGTGAACAACATTTGCATAAAGAGTTAAAAACCAATTCATAGTAATAAGAGACAGTTCAATATCATGAGCATTTAAGACTTGATCAATTCCTGGCAAATAAGATGATATAAGACTTCGTAGAACTTTTTGATCAGCTTGTATACCTATTAAAGTAGAAGAGTAATATGATGCTGGCAACAGGTCCTCTACAGTTGTGCACATTATCCAAAAGGCCTCTTCTTCTTCCATGAGTAACAAAAGGGATGCAGCAATCATACCAGTTCCCTGACAGTAACCAATATCTGGGTAAAGCCAAGCAAGAGCTCTCAAAATTCTTCTCAAGCGTGGTACTCCAGTACTTGTTGGATGGGAAAAGCACACATTGTTTGGTAAAATTTGCACCAGGTCCTTTTCAATTTGTTTACTTGTGACCAAACCATCATCACTTGATGCTCTAACAATTTCATGATATGTTATTTCTGTTGTTAGGTGTTTTCTATTAGCTCCACAAAGGTGCATCCACACTTGTGGTCTAAGCGAGTGTGGTATTCCATCCTTAACCAAGTTTTGTAACTTATCGGTTTTTTCCAGTTTATTGTCGTTTTCACAGAAATTAATCTCTTTACTAAAAAATTCCCATTGAAGGCGATGTTGGTCATCTTCAATAAATGATGAGGCAAGTAATTTATTAGAACTTTGCTCGGGTCCGTCCTCCTCATCAACACAAAACCCAAATTCGTCAAATCTGTAGTCGGGAAGACCACCGTGACCTTCTGACTCAGGTTGTGCAAGTTTAGCCATTATATCTTGAGGCACCATACTCGGTGTAAGCGCTGAGAATGACCCTCCCGGTGCTGGTAGAAGTTCATCAGCTACATTCATACCACGGATTGCATCTATTACATCTTCTGGGTCATCATCTGCTAGAGCAGCACTTAACTTACGTTCGTGTTCTTCACGACCAACGTAACCGACGTGGTCGCGCGAACTAAATAAAGATTTCGCTATATCCATGTTTACTAATTTACCATTACACAAAAAATAAGATTATTGACACTTACTTTCTAAAGAACTATCTGTATCTAATATCTATATTAGAAATCTATCTTTATTTGAATAATTAAGATGGCGCTCGTACCAAAGCGCAGAGTATAAAATATTATAGAAGTAAAGGAGCCCTCTTAACTTCAGCCCCTGAACTTAAACGACTAGACATTCCTTATTAAACATTCTTATTCGTATATGTATATGGGGTGTGAAGACAGGGCATGGTCTTCGTAGGTTTCGCTAAGGAAGTGAGGTCAGCATTGCCTAGAAAAGGCCAAAAATCCATGTGCTGTTTTATATCGTCGTCCACCCTTGTACCTGCTGCAGCCACGCTCTCGCGTGCCCACAACCCAGGGCTGCAGCTGAGCTGAGGATGCAAAACTGCAAAACCGAGCTTGCCTAGAAACCCTGAAGTGGCAGCCCCACTAGACTAGGATATAACAGGTTAAGCTCCTGCATGTTTGTAATTGTAAATCCAGACACACAGTGACAAACAGGGCTCATCATTTACCGACCTTTGGCAATCACGGGCACGAATTGCTTTTTGGAATGGAAACACGCTCAGCAACGATATTTGAGTAGCACAAGCCGAACCAGAAATGCTTAGATAAAACCTGTTTATAATTATTTGGTTTAAGCGAGTGCGTAGAAATGGTTTTTATTGAATTGAGAACGTCCAAATTGTCCGGAAGGTAGCGTTGCAAATACAAAAGTAATAGAAAGCCGGCTGATATATTCCTGTCTTACTCAGCAAAGAAAAGTCTTGTGGACTGGAAACCGATCTCGGACCAAATCATCTGGGCCCATTTCAACTCGAGAGAAGAAATCGGAAGATCTACATAGAGCAGTGTTATACTCCCACGTCTGTGGAGGGGACCAAGGATGACATTAACAACGCTTTAAATGCCACACTCAAAGGTAAGAAACAAGATATTATGATCGACATGGTGGTTACAAAATTTGGAAGCAAAGCACTAATTGTGAGGGTTCCACGAACAAACATGAACTTGGGGTGCGCAAGGAGTATGATGAACGGTTAATAGAGTTTTGCCAACATCTTGCCATTTCACCACGACAAGGTAAAAAATAAAAATATTCGGATCCGACGTCAAATCTTTGCTTCTATATGGGTGCGAAACGTGAAAGGTCACTAACGATAACTTGCATCGGCTTATTTTTTATTTATTTCCCTAAATAAATATTTGCTGTGGGGAAATAGGATTAAATGATCTTGATACTGTTCAATTTTTATTTATGTCTTTAGTATTAATGAAAATTAAGTATATTAGTTTGTAATCAATCTACTGTAAATTGAAACTGTCCAAGTGGATTAACTTCTTCCCCCCTCTCCTCTTTTTACCAGGCATGTAATACACACCATCATTCGTTATGCCCTCAGCTATGATTTGCCGTACCGAAGAAAAATATATAATGAACTAAAAGTATCAAAACCACTCAATCCAACATACTGGTCAACTCTACCACGCGCTTTAAAATCAAAGATTTAGTTTGATTTACACCTTAACCTTTCTTTATTTCACGATAAACATTAAAAACAAAAGTTCTCGCATGACATCAAAGTGGCTTATTCGACATTATCACAAAAACAACAAATTTGAAATAGTTAATCACAAAATCTCAGCAGCGGTTGACAGATCTCGTATTTGACGGATGACACTTGACATGAAAATCTATTTTTTTTTGTTCAATGCCATGAGATTCCGGTAGACCTATATACTGTAAATTGTAAAATTAGTATAATACCTAGTTAATAAACCATAGACTAAAGTAGGCACAAGGGAGTAGGGATATGGATTATGGTTATGGCTTTGTTTATTAAACATTTTTCCTAGTTCCTACTAATAACTAAAATTAGAAATCTCAATTCCCTTTTGCCCTAAAATCCATTATAAATATTGTAATACTTTGGCTACAAAAGTTATTCCTTATTGTATTTTCTAAATAAATCGTTCATACTTCATAGTGTTACAACATCAGTTTATTTGTTAGTTGCGCAGTGTGGTGTTGATTGTGTGTATGTAGTCCTATATAACCCATAACCCTTAATATATACTTAGGGGTATACTATTTGATAAGGTAATTATTAATTTGTAATACCTATGTATCGAAGTACGATGATTAAACTACTATATAAGTTCTAAAGTTGTTTGCATAACATAGGATGGCCGAAAAACAGTGTTGCATAGAAAGTTGTACTTCATCATCATCAAGAAATGAAGACGTTGGAGTGACATATCATAAGTTTCCCAAAGATCTAGATATTTACAATAGTTGGATTCGTATTACCCATACAAGACCTAACACTCACAATAATTTGTATGTGTGTTCAAGGCATTTTTGTAAAAGTGATTTTCAAGTATATCAAGAATCAAAATATGTACTAAAGTCAGGTATCTGTTAATAGACATTTTGTAGAAGTGTAGTTTATGGATACTTGCTTGCTTAGGTTCTCTCTTTGTTCTGCTAATCTATCAGATATTATTGTATTGCATTGCGCATCCCACATAATCTTACACTTTTACATATTATGATTATTTGCTAGAGAGTTATATTAAATAGGTATAATTCATATATTAGTGAATTATTTTTATATTTTATTAGTTTTTGAAAGTAGCAAGTCATATTTGTTTGTTGCATCTTTTCTTTCATATTTGTTAATAAAGCATTTATCTATTGTGTGTAATTTCAGTAGATTTTTATATATTAACATATTATTTATAATGTTTTGATGAATGACAATCATGTTTTTCAGAAGCACTGCCATCAATATTTCCTTGGACAATGGCAGAAGACAATGACTTTCCCGAGGCTCAAATTGGCAGTTTATTTAAAGATGATAATGTTAATACATCCAATAGCATCAAAGAAGCAGACCCAGAGAATATAGAATCAATAAAGAAATTCATTGAAGGTCAACATCAAATGACAGAGAATGTTGACAAAATGAACACTTTAAGCGACTTAAACCTAAGTGTAACAGCTTTAGATGTAATACACAAGTCCCAAGAGACACCAATAATAGCTAATACTGTTATGAATATGATTATTAATAGTTCAAATGCCAAGGTAAATCAAAAAGAAGAAATTAAATATAACGTAAACCACTGTGATAAGGGTGAGATTATTTATATTCTAGAATACAATAAATTGATGTTAAACCTTTGTTAAAAAAATTGTTTCCACTGTGATGAAAAGAGACAACATTAGCTAGAATGGTGCAATTATACTTTTTTTTTATAAATAAGGGATGCCCACCCACTTGTTTATAAATTGTTTTTACTGGCACTTTTTTTAAATCTCATACATAATTAAAGAATGAACAAGATCTTTCAAGGATATAAACATACTTGCATTTGCATAATGCAGATTATTTTATAAATTTTAATGTATATATTATATAGTATGCTGGTGTTTTTTGATATATTTAATGTTTAGTTTTACAGACTTCTTAAAAAAAAATTTATTTGAATCAATTTTTTATATGAAATATTTCTTTGTCCTCAATAAATTATCAGGCACAGTGTCATTGAAAGTTGGCAGTAAAGTGGAAGCAAAAGACTTTGGTGGTCAGTGGCATGCTGCATCTATAGTTGAAGTTGATTATGATGAGGTGGAGGTCTTAGTTCATTATGAAAATTCTACTAATATGTATGTATACTATTTGTACTATGTGACCACTTATTCAAAAAAATAATGGAAACATTTTACTAGGGTGCAGATTTTTAAAAAGAACAGCTACTTATCAAAAGCAATATGAAATAGAATATACTTTAAATAACTTTTAACAATAAGTTGTATTTTTAATGTAAATATGCATATTTTTGATGATATAGCTATTCATATAATAAATAATTGATACTATTACAACATTTTTGCACAGATTACAAAGTTTTTAATATGCATATAAAACCTATTTCATAGAAAATAGTGACATTTATACTTTTTGTAATTCAAATTTGGAACCCCATTTCAAATTAAATTATAAACATCTGTCATTATATTGAAAGTTTTAAGTTACACAAATTATTGATGTTATAAAAATAATAACTAAATATGTATTAGGTTTATTTTAAATATTAAATATTTAATACTTTAGGCCAGATGAATGGATAAGCGTGAATAGTTCTCGTTTGCGACCTTTTAAATTAAATTGCCCCACTGAAGTAGCGCCGCCAAATATGCCGCCAAAACCAACTGGACAGAGTACAGAAATTCTTCCTAAAGATGAAATTAAGGTGGAAGAAAAGAAAAAAGTAACTTTTATTGAAGGAGAGAGGTGTTTAGCGCGTTGGAGAGACAATAAAAGGTTTATGGCTACGATTCAGAATGCCTTGGGTCATGGTAAATATTTCAGATTTCTTTACGTCAAACACAGTCATGTATTGTAGCTTTTAAATTCTGTAAATTTGTTTAGAAGTCCGTTTAAATTTGATCTCTTTATTGCCTAGGATGTTGTAATATTTTAATAAAATTTTAATTATTTGTCATTGGCTTTTATTATGTGTCTAGCCACAGTAAATGTTATTCATAAATATCATATGTATCATATGAATAAATGTCAATTAAAAGTTTAATTACACTATTTTAATAAGATAATGAAGCAAATGAGCCTTGAGTATTGAGTATATTCTCTTTTCAGGTCAATATGAAATTGTGTTTGATGATGGGTTCCACTGGAAATGTTCAGTTACAAGGTTGCATAAATTAAAAGATTCCTCCGGTAAACCTTTTGAGAATCTATCGGTAGATACATCAATGTCACCGAGTACTTCAGCGTTATCTCCGCTGTCACCAGGCATTGGGCCGGCATTCCATACGCACCTCTTTGATCCCACCAGAGACTACTTAGGATCCAAAAGCGAGCGTCGCGAAATGAAAAGAAAACTTAATATTAAGGAAATTTTTAATATCGGTCAGAAAAAGCGGAAAATAAAGCCAGAAAACACTGAACCAAAAATTATAAAAAGGACAATAAAAATTGAACCTAAACCTAAGGAAATTAAGAAAGAATTACCGGGTAAGTGGAAATATAGCAATTTTAATATAATTAATTTACATGGCACCTGATTAAACCATTTTGATTGATATTTAAAAAAAATGTCACAAGACATTCCACTTCATCTAATTAAGTTTTTTTTTAAATAATTAATGTTATTTTCGTTGACAACATATTTAAATACAAATTAAATTTAAAGAAAACTACCATATATATTCTTGTACTTCTTGAACAGTGTTAGAGGGCCTGGCTAAGTAACTATTAGCTAACTAGTCGTAGTTAGTTTTTTTCGATAAACCTGAACATGTTTTTACAGACGCAGTTGCATCAATTATTGGAACTGTAGATGGTAAGGAGCCCGAAGACACAAAACCAGAAACACTTGAAAGCAACAATGAAGGTGATGAAAAAATAACTCTGGATGATTTCATTACTCCAAAGGAAGCTTCGTACTGGTCAGACTCTGATGCTGCCAACCGCTCGGACCCGGTAAGTGCGGTTTACACCCGAAAGTATTTATAGCTTTGTAGCAGTAGCTTTAATAGCTAGAATTAATTATGTATTAATAGTTTTTACAAGAATTAAAACAGATTCACTAAATATTAAAATTGTAGTCAAATACAGTTACTACTAATAGTATTAGCTAATTGTATTTGGTTCTTTAAAAAGAAAACCTGTTCAAGTTTAACTCATAATATAGGTTTCTAATGAAGAAGATACTCTAGAACAATTCGATAATCCCGACGTAAGTATAAACGAAGAAGTAATCGATAAAATGAAAGAAGTAATCAGTAAACTAGAAGAGAGTTTGAATAAAGTGGAAAGTATAGAAGACGTAAAAGAAACACCACAGCCAGAAATAAATCTCGAAGTCATACAAGTCGATCCTAATGACGTGGAAATTGATTTAGAAACGGAAGAAATAGATAAAATTGAAACGAGAATTGAAGATGAAATCAAAACTGAACAAACACCGGAACCAAATGATGTAAATAGACAGATGAAAATCGAAGAAAAACCGAAGAAGTTAGCATCCAAAGTAAAGAAGACTAAAAAGTTGAGGTTGTTACAGGAGAAAAAAGTTAAAAAGCAGGTTGAGAAGGTTAAGAATGAATTGGAAGAGATGAAAAAGCAGGTAGAGGAAATGAGAAAGCAAATGTTGCAGAAGACAGAAGAACTTGCTACGCATCAACAGCAACGTGCAGCACCGGTATGTACTTTAGCTTTGTTCTCAGATTAGGTATTTAGTTTTAGATTAATTACAAAGACTGATGGTATTCTGGTTAAATTAATATAAAATATTAACAGTGAAATGTATTAGGTTATTTGTAGATATAACATTAAGTTTAGCATGTTTCGATATTTAAAGTACCATAAGATAAATAGATACGCAATTATGGACATGTCAAAAATAATTAAAATTATTTAGCTTGTCTGTTTAATAGTTTAATAAAGACTTGAAAATTTAATGAGTTCAGAGCTGAGATTAAGCGCTAAGTATTTATTTATAAAAGTTCTCCACATCATATATAATATATCTACAGTATATTTTACAAGTTATCTTTTCTAAATTATATCACTTATGGTAAACAAATGTTACAAAAGATAAAAATACAATAAAAACTTCCACTCGCAATTTTTAGATTTTGCTAGTCATTTTTTGCTTAAAAATAAGCAAAATAGCCGATTAGGTATCGGTAAGCACTTAACAATGCTTTTTTTAAATTGATCAGCTCACTTCCGGTTATATCAAACTCTGTATAAGTATTGTTTAATTATGTTACGTTCGCGAAGAATTCGAATTAGATGTGAACTTCTAGGATGGTTTTTCTAGACGGAATTTGGAAATTGTGCTGATTTTGAACTTTGGGAATGAATAAGGGACGATAATGTTAATGTTCTGTAAGAGGTCTGTAAGAAATATGACTTTAAGAGTGTGACATACGGGATACTAATTAAATAATTTAAAAAAAATCAGTGGCGCTACAACCTCATTAGGTCTTGGCCTTAGATTTCTGAATCTGTTTCATGATCATTTTTAAATCTAATAGGCAAGTAGGTGATCAGCCTCTAGTGCCTGACACACGCTATCGACTTTTTGAGTCTAAGACATGTCGGTTTCCTCACGATGTTTTCCTTTACCGTTCGAGCACATGTTAAATGCGCCCATAGAACGTCCATTGGTGCACAGCCGGGGATCGAACCTACGACCTCAGGTATGAGAGTCGCACGCTGAAGCCACTAGGCCAACATTATTAAATATATAGCGGTAATTATTTAGCCTTAGTGTATTACGAAAAACTGGTTATCTGCTCTACATTTTTTGTGGTCAAAAAATACGTCTCGTACGTAAATGGTGTTAAAATTTTTGTGGTTTTCAAGCGTTTTAAAAAATTTCAGAACGAAATGCCAATAAGTTTCCTCTTGCCGGGTGAGTGGTGTTGTCGGTGGGTTAATGGTGAACCAGTGGGACAAGTTCACGAGACGGTTGAGCCCCGGGCAGATGCTCATAAAAAACCCGCGTTGCCACGACGCACTGTGATGGTAAGTATGTAAATAATATGAATAAAAAAACTTTTTCTAAATTTTAAAAGTTCTTAGGTTTCAGCGATTTTAATCATTTATTATATTTTTTTAATATACACTTGGCGTCAAAAAAATCGCACCTTTCCTAAAATTCGTGTCAAGCGATTATAACTCCGAAGATCCTTCCTGTACCCTATCATTATTAGTATCATTTGAAAGATGATCTTCGTTTACAAAGCAAAGAGCTAAGCATACGATCATTCATTCATTCATTTTATTTATTTATTCATTTATTCACACTTCGTTACCTTATTCAAAACATACATATAAAAAGCTGTTTACATAAGTAATTAGGCAAGAGGCGGCCTTATCGCTAACAAGCGATTTGTTCCATGCTACCCTAATATAGAACAATAAAAAAAGAAACACCTACAGAGGGTAAAGTACAAAAAGTGCATAAATAATTAACAAAATAAGTTCTACGCGTACGTACACATACAGAACGAACGAGGCCAGTTTTTATAGATGCGTGCGAGTGTCGATAATGTTTCAATAAAAATAAATTTGTAATGTAAATTAGGGACTGTTTCTCTTTTTAAGCGAAAGTCATAAATAATATTATGTATATGCTACAAGTACACTTGAGATTATAATGTTATTTTTTATTAAATGGCGGTCAATAAAAAGCATACAGATTTCTGATCATTATGCGTGATTTTATATTACATCTGTTAAAATGGTAAAAGATGGTACCTAAGATTATATTAAAAATATATTTTTATAAAGCCATAACTCATCGTTGTTAAATCTAAATACATATCTACTAAATGGGCGTATGTACACGAGGTTCTCGGAGAATCTCTCGGCACGTCTTTTTAATCATGCTCTATATTCATCTTAAATAATTTAATTATAATATTTTAAAAGGAAATTAATAAAATTAACCATTATATCATAAGAAGTCATAAGAACACACTTACATTACCGTCGGTACAGACACACATACAAAAAAAAAAAAATAATGGTTGATTTTTAATATATTTCATCATTATAAGCAATTCACTTTCATTTTATTACGTGATACAATTATAAATTCTGCACTTCTCGCACGCATGTTTCTTTTTAATTTTTTTTTAAGTTTTTCTCTTAACTAGGGTTGCCTGGAAGAGATCGCTTATTAGCGATAAGGCCGCCCGTTGCATCCCATAGAATTTTTATGTATTGTGTTTCTGTCATTTGCAACGAAGGGTAAATAAATAAATAAATAAATATAGAAAATACTTATTATTTATAAAAAAAATATTTCTTTTAATTTGCAGGTGGAAGATAAACGACTACCCGAAGGTTGGAAGAAAATTATGGTGAGAAGGAGTTTGGGACAATCTGCTGGAAAATGGGACGTTGTTTTACTCAGGTATTTAAAATTATTTTGTTTATTAACCAATCATAGTTTTTTTATTCCAATTTTAATTTTATTTCCGTAGAATTCTGTCAGCATTTTTTGACATGTCAGAGATTACAAACCTTTTTGGCCGGGCATTTTTTTCAATTTCAATACGAGTCGACATCTGTCTATACTAACATATTATTTGTTAGTGAATGTATCCATTTTTATAAGTGCAGTGCTCAACTTAGTTGTTAGTTATTTAGTTGCACATTGGATTTATTCACAAGAATTGCATTATTTATAATTAATTATAAAATGTTTAATGTTTTTACTTGTTATGTTTATATTATGTTTTTAGTTTAGTTTTCTATTGTATTAGTATTAAGTTACTGTAAAAATAGGAAATAAGGAAAGATAAATAAATACAAAACATTAAAAGTGGTTTTACGGCAAGTGATAATTACTTTTCATTACAAACAGTAAAAACGCACAAGTAAAGATGAAATCTTATTTTTTTAAAAAGGTTTATAAAGGTTTTAGGATATATAATACATATATATATCCTATATACGTTTCAGTTTCAATATATTTTCATAATTTTTTATGTTCTCATTTTAACATGTAATGTTTGAGAGAATAAAAAAATAGATGAGTCGAAATTAAATGTGAAACTCCTTTTACAGTCCGGATCAAAAGAGATTCCATACAAAGCAAGAGATGCGAACCTACCTTGATCAAACTCAAGGCGAGTTTAAAGCTTACGAAAACGCTTTATTGGACTTTGGGGTACATCTGAAGTTGTCCCGAAGAATGGGATGGGTTTCCAACACTGGCCCCTCCAATGCACAAGTTTCGAATGTTTCACCATTTGTAAATAGAAAGAAATTGAGCACTAAAGATGGGAAAAAGAGGCTGAAGATACGGAAGCCAAATGTAAGTTCTTTAAGAGAATACAATATTTTAATTCTGACCAAAATTAAACTGATTTCTTATTTCTCGTTCAAATCCCGGACTTTCTGGAAAGTTTAAAATGCGCCATAGCGATTTTTGAGCATTGTTCCATCCCTGGGGTCGTACGTTCGATCCCCAGCTCTGCACCATAGACTATGCGTTCCCTATGCTCCCAGCGTTCAAGTATTACGTAACGCAATTTTTGGATATTATTGATCCCCCCCCCCTCCCCCATGTAACTAGCCGTAACGTTTTTCAGTACCCAAGTACAGTACTGTACCCAAGTATAGTAAAACGTTTCGTGACCACCTAGTGACTCTTCAGTTACTATTATGTGGTGTTAGTCGAAAATAATATTAACAATAACGTGTAATTCAATCCCCGCCCCGCATCGTTACGTTTTACAAAATGACAAAAAAAATTCGTTACGTAATACTTGAACGCTCCCTGTGTATACAGTGCATTTAACACTCGCTCGTACGGTGAAAGAGTATCGCGAGGAAACCAAAAAGTCGACGGTGTGTGTCAGGCACAGAATTTTGATCTTGTTGATCGTCTTGGTTCAGCTTGCCTATTAGAAATGATCACGGAACAAATACAGAACTCTGAGGCCCAGACCTAAAAGGTTGTAGCGCCATTGTATAATTCCGAACACACTAAAATGTTCAATAACAGCAACGTTAAATATATTTAACGATTTTCAGTATATCTTACAAAGACAAGGAGAAATAGGACAACCATCACAAAAATCTGGTAAAACGAAAGAAACGGATCTTGATATGCAAAATCCTCCAATTGAAAATGGTTTTGGTAAGTGTGCATTTTTCTTATTACCTTAATTGTTTTGGTTTAATCAATTTTATAATCCTAAGTCTCTATTAATTTTAAATTAATATGTAAGGAAGTCATTGCAGTAATAGATAGAGTTTGATTATTTCTACGCTAGCTTCTACGGTGTCTGAGGTATTAGTAAGGCGTACTTTTCTAACAGTATTTTTGGGGTTTTTAAGAAATAAATTTTTGAATCCTCTGAAAACGTTTTACTATTGATTCGGATTTTTTATTTATAGTTGTTAAATTTGTGGTAAAAAGTTTTCTCTTGTAATAATAATTCTACTTTTTGACTGTCTTACAGTATACGTTGGATCTCTCAAAGTCCAAGTAATTGACAGCTTACTGAGATGTCCCGCTGAAGGTTGTCTCAAGAACTTCAGAAATAACACCCTCTTAAAAATGCACATAAAGCATTATCATCGCGAGTTAAAGAAAATGTTGGGTAAAACTCCAAAAGTCTTAGATCTGGCCTACGCTCGAACGAGGCCCACCGGCGAGAAAGTCAAAAAGAAAGTTATCAAAGTGAAAATTCCTAGAGTTCAAAAATCTAATGTTGTCGTCGATCCTAAACCGGAAGTGGGCGAGCCACAACCGGAACTACGCATCAACGTAACCCCCTTTCCCATGGAAGAGACACAGGAAGATTCACCAAAACTTCGCCAAGCGCTTATACCAAAACCGGTAAAGCGTCCAAAAGTCCTATTACCGGTTCGTAAACCGGAACAGGAGGTCTCCGAAGATGATAAAACGGAATTGGAGTGTGTCGATTTCGAGGCTGCCATATCTACCCATACAGTAACAAAGCCGGGTGCTGACTTCAAACAGATAGAAATTAAACCTGCTTTTAGCGAGGATGAAGAATGGCCCTTACATTCTGATGTTGAAACTAGATCTAGTTTCCCTGGTTCCGGTACTCCGGACTCAAAGACAATGGATAAAGTGGCAACACCTAACCTAGGTGTATCATCAGAGTCAAACGAAGATGCGAAGGAAGGGGAACTATACATGTTATCGGAAAGTAAGTTACTCCTGCTCCTAAAAAAAAGTGCCGCGGTAAAGCTATTGCATAACATTTGTTCACTTAAGCAGTTATAATTATTTATTATTTTTTATTTAAGCCGTATTTGTTTTTCTTTGATATTATTTCAATCTACCACTCTACCAGACTCAAACTAAAACGCTTATATAGTCTGTCTCACTCTTAACGCGTACCGGCTGCACCGGCCGCGGTCACGCCACCGATCTCGTCAGAGATGGGAATGCGCAGTATGAGTTCTGTCTCACTCTAATGCGTACTTGCCACACCTATCGTCATCGTGTGTTAGGTTCTTTTTGTTACGGAATTTCTTGATTCGGTAGCCGCGCTCAAAGCCCGCGATAAAATCTATGCAATAGCTTAAAACTTAAGGGTTCCTAACTCTAAGGGGATTCAGAAACGAAACAAATTCCAATACATTTTTGACGTATGCAGTCATAATTAATCTGGTTTCTGAACCTTACCCTAAACATTATTGTATGAATTTACCAGTTTATATGAAAATTTACAGCCGGTGAACGAATTAAGATCGAGCGTATGAAGCGTGAAGAGATAATAAATTGCCATTGCGGCTTCCGGGAAGAAGATGGACTTATGGTACAATGCGAACTGTGTTTGTGTTGGCAACACGCGCTTTGCCATAATATTCACACTGAGGGGGAGGTAAAAACATTGATTAAATAATAATATGAATATGTATGTTAATATACTATAGGGGCCGTTCAAGTATTACGTAAGCACTTTAGGTGGGAGGGGGCGTCTTTGATTTTCTTAAATGATTACGTCAACAGTAATTATTTACTTTTTACACATATTACCCACACATTGTCTATGCTTGAAAACGAATACATTTATGTGCTATTATTTTTGAGAGCATTGCTTACTTTTGCTGACGACAGGAAGGGGGGGGGGTAGATATAATAAGGTTGGTTTTTTCTTATGGTAGGGGAGCCCACGATGCTAAATGGGGATTTACTCGAGCGTCGTAGAGACCTATTGGGATGCAAAGCTTAGATAATAAGAAGAAAAAAATGTTATATGATAAATTCCTTTTCATCGGTGGGGGAAGCGGCTATAGATTGTTAAATATGTAAAAAAAAACTGTTACATGGACATCCTCGAGCGCGTCAGATATTGATAGCATCTATGCCCTACGTATTTTTAATAATGTTCGTATGTTAATCTGATCGTTTGCATGATGCGGGTGGTTGTATTTAAGGGTTGAAAATGAAAAAAAAAAAAAATTATCGAGCGCGTCAGATTTTTTAAGGGAGTGTTAAGTGCACCAAAAAAAAGCTCTCATTCACTAATCTGACGATTTCGATGGGACGCAAACCCACGGCCATTTTCTTAATTTGCAAAAAAAAATCGCAATTTTGAAATACTCAAGCGCGTCAGATTAAGATATATGTGGTTCATCTTTATGTTCTAAACGTACTGTCTCATAATCTGACGATTATCTAGAGGGATTCGCCTGATCTGACAAAAAAAATTTAGAAAAACTGTTCACCTAAAGGGCCATCCTTGCAACTTCCCGCTAATTCCATTCCTGGGCGCTTAAAATTGATATTTTGAGCTCGCTGAGTTCAAAGAAATAATATTTCTATGCATTTGAGCTCTCCCAGCTCGAAAGTCTGATAGAAGTTTTATAGAACACTATTTTTGGAATTTTCAAACCGCAATAACTTTTGAATGGATCAAGCAATTTTCACGCGGTTGGCGGCATTCGACGCAGTTTTATCATCATCATATCATCATTATAAGTAATTTTGCAATTTTAATTGATCGAACCACAAATTTCGGAGTAATCCCTAAAAAACACTTTTTCGGGTTTCTTTCGTTCACGATATCTCTCGAACAAATCAACCGCTTTTGACCAGCTTTGTGGCGATCGACGTGGTTTTTCAAGCTCAAAGGCGGATTAGTTTTTGAAGTTGATCGATAAAGAAACCACTTTAAAAAAAAATATTTCTCATTTTTTTAAGATTTTTCAAAATTTCTCAAAATCTATCGGTCCGAATTGGTTCAAATTCACAGGAAATGTAATTTTAAGGAAAATATTTAGAACGCCGTTTGGTAGATTCCGATCGGTTTAAGGAAATGTAGGCATCACGCAGCTGCACGCATTTATCGACGAATTTTTGTTATTTCGGCTTGCGGAAATCGTCAGATTATATATTTTTCATTATTCTTGAATGATTTCCTCCAAAATAAAAAAAAATTTAGCTACGCTCGAGAATGTCGAGATGACGTTTTTTTTCTACAACTTTGTTGCCCTACCCTTTCTTTACGTCACTCTCAAATTGTCAGATTAGTGGAATATACACTTTTTAGGATGTAATTAACTCACCCTATCTTAATCTGATGCGCTCGGGAAGTTCTGATGGTCAATTTTTTTTTACTAATCTGATCCTGTCTCCTTCACAGGCGGCCTTATATATGGACCTCATGTTTTGTGGAGGTACTTAACCGAGTACAAGCTATCCCCCTGTATATTAATCTGCCGCGCTTTAGTAAATCCCGAAATCCCCTCTTGGGCTCCCCTACCATTAGTTGTGTAATTCTTTTTTGGTATGGCCAAATATTTTAAATTATAAGATAATGCTTTAGTAATATAATGAAAAGCTGTACCAATAGACCAAATGACGGCATAGGAGGTTAGGAGGTTTCAGTTTCGTTTATTAATTTTACGCTACGGACTTCAAAGCTGAATATTCTATTAATCGATTATCATGATAAAAACGATTCGTCGAGTTATGGAAAGAATATAAATCAATAACCGGAGACCATATATATATTACTAGCTGACCCGGCAAACGTCGTTTTGCCATTTATATTATTTATAGAAAACATTTTTTAAAAATAACTATCTACCATAATACAAAATAGGGGTTGATCGTAGAGGGGTGAAAATTAGGGGTTGTACCTATGTATTTTTGTATGCTGTATCATATAAAAATAATTGTCCATATTAATTAAAATAAAAAATTTGGGGTGGACACCCCTTATCACTTAGGGTTATGAAAAATAGATAGTAGCCGATTCTCAGACCTACTGAATATGTTTATAAAATTTGATAGAAATCGGCCAAGCCGTTTCGGAGGAGTATGGTAACTAACATTGTGACACGAGAATTTTATATATAAGATAAAGTAGATATACTAGAAAAATAATATTTACAGGTACCAGAAAAGTACACGTGCAGCATTTGTTTGAATCCAAAACGCGGTCGTCGGTCAAAGCGTTTCCTACACGATCAAGACAGATTGTACGAAGGCCTACTCCCTGGGGCTAAGCCCTGTGAATTCCTGCGCCGCTCTCATGAGCTCTCTGGCAATTTGCTGCGAATACAGGACGCTTTACATGCTATGCGAGTCAAGTACTATGTCACCACGTGAGTTACTTTACATTAAAAAAAAACATACCATATAAGTCGTTTCCATATAATGATTGCAATAATAATGACATGTCCACTCCATTAAGTTTATTTTCAGTGATAAACTTGCGTATTAACAAATTAAAAGTACATAATACATACATATATATAAAATTAATTCAAACCCAAATTCAAGATTGTATACATATATACGACTAGTATTTTTAGATACAAAACCGGTATTATAGGTCGGTTATCGAAAGCTGGCGGGTTCACAGTACTCACACTAATGCACATCACATAATTTCACATACAGTATGTTTCAAAATATGATTTTTTTGCCATGCTAGTCAACTCATTTTAGTCAACTCATACACGACGGACAGTCTATTCATGATGTATTTATGATTGTATTTCAGTTTGACATCACGTCTCGCGCTTATTCACAGACACTACACAAGCACAAAGTGTAAATGTGTTGAAGCCGCCAGCTTTAGTTAACATACCTATAGTATTTTTTTGGCATTAAACTTTTGTAAATAAATTAGTAGGTTTTGTAAATAAATATATTTTTTTAGCAAAAAGAACCATCCAAAACTATACCTTTGGGCCAAAGACTGGGAAAACGCTGAATTGAATTTCACTCAAGAGAGACTAAATTCCGATTATTCTGATCTCAACATTATCATAAATAATATTGGAAAAGAGAATTTGCCAGTTAAAAGTCAAGATGACGAAAGGGAGGCTCTTCTCAATCTCCCTGGATCAATTCCTGGAGTGCCTTTAGACTTTCCTATTAGTACTACAGAGTTAGAGAGAATGGCCAGGTCTTTACAAGGTAATCTTAAATTAGATAATGTTTTATTACTCATAAAATAATTATTAATTTAAATTGTGATTTATTGGGTAACTAATATACCCAAAACATTCTCCATTTTCCATATATTGATCAAAAACAATTAAAAACTATCAAAACTATAATCTGAGGAGGAATTTCTCGAGTTGGTTCAAACTCAATGTTACGTCACTCTTTGTTGTCAAACTGTAAAACTCCTAAATTACATGACTACCATAACATGACAACTCTTTAACACGTTCGTTGCATTACGGATCTATCAGATCTCTTGCAGGTCTTTTGTATTGTGCGTTAAACATAATCGTGTTTTTTAACTCCTTGCGGGAGGATGTAACTTGTAAAGTTCTTTAAGGCTGAGCAGGACAAATATACATATTTGCTTCCTACTTAAAGCTGAATTCAAGGACTTTAAAAAATTAAATTAGAGATGGATTAGGTCCCTAACGCACAGTACTGTAATTGTTTTACTTCCTTGCGTTAGGAGATATGTCGGTACTCGTGAAATCGTACGCCTCGTAGACGCAAGAGATGGAGGATGGGATTTTTAGTGTTGTACTAGAATCGACATTCGGGAAGTCGCGGGCACGTTTTGGAAATAACACTCGCGTATATACCAGCGTGTTGATTATTTTTGTATGATAAAAAAGTGTAAAAAATCTATTTATTGCTGAGGTTTCTAACAAAAAATCAACGCCGGATTATACTGCTGCAGTCAATGGGGGGCATACTGTTCAAATTTGCCCCCCATTGACTAATAATGACAGTGATTCTGATTATGAAATATTTAACGATAAACCTTTTTCGTTGGAGCACACGCAGTTAAACAGCACTGACGCTTCTAAAAAAACTAAACGAATTGTTACCATTTGCGCGTAATGTGCAAGCAATCAATGTGCTTACCATGTTTTAATGAAAAACACTTTGCATAATTAATAAAACTTTTAGAATCGTTAACTGAGATATTATTTTATTCCCATCACTACTTACTACACATATTGAACTATCTTCGGGTGCGGTACGAGATACAATCGATATCTAATTTTTTTTTGGTATTTGTAGTTTATTCAAATGTCGTAACTGCGTGCGAACCTAGCAAAATATAAAGCAATTAGCTATCTTTCACCCACAAAAAATTCTAAATATATGTCATTGATTTTTGGAAGATATAAATTATTTTCAAAAGTGTATTTTTAGGAGACTGATTAGGTCTCAAACGCACCAGAGGATAGGCTTGTTACGAGATCTTTTAGGCCTCCAACGCACCAGCTGAAAGTTCTTTAAAAATGATGGCGCAGTGAACGTGTTAACCCCAGCAAATGCTCAGTCTCTTTAGTATATAATACACACTGTATACAAATATTAATAACTTAATCCCAAAACATGAAAATTATACTGCTAATTAGTTTTATATGTCAGATAATGATTATTAATCAGTTTATTGCTTGTTTTGATTCTGTTTGCCTTATTATTATTTTTCAAATCTTTTATAGCGTCCGTGCGGAAAGAACCAGAAAGAGATTTCAGGTGTTTGCAGTGCCAAATTTTAAATTAAAATCTTTATTGTTATGACAACACTTCACACAATCTTGAATTGATTAAAATGATTTAATAGTAAAAGTATGTAAGTTTTTTTGTGAATAAATGAAATGACGCGTATTCAGATATATATACATATATTCGTTTGCATTACCGCCACGTTGGCTCTCTTGCTGCACAGACACTACCATAGACTATAGCATATCTAGTTTCATAGTGATAAATTATTTGTAGAGCAAGAATCCCCTGTGTCAGCCCCACAACCTGAAGCACCAATTGATAATAATGTTTGTCGGGAACGATTACTAAGACATGTACAAAGATGTCAGGCGCTTATTGATGCAAGACTTGACTCTATTGAAGCGCAGGTTGCTGGTAAGTAGTTATACAGATACCGGCAAACATCTTGAACAAATGCCCTTGCCTGCGCAGAAGCGATTTTTAGGTATCACTGGGAGGGGGGGGCGGCGGGAGAGTGGCGTGTCGATCGCGTGATTGGTAAATCAGTTAATGTTTGTGTCCCGCGCTTCGCAAACCCCCCACTTCCTTGTTTAATGTCCAAGATGTTTTCCGGTATCTGTACATAAAAATTTTATCATTTTTTTTAGATGACATTCCTCAATACATACAAAAGGAACTATTTCAAACCATACAATAAATATTTTTTTTGGGAACTCTAATTACAAAAAAATTTGTTTATCCAATTTAAACAAATATTAAAAAATCGTTTGTAGATGATAAAATGTTGTTTTTCAGAATTGGAATCCCAAGATCCTTCATTTGAAGATGATGAAACGGCAGACTTTTTCCCACGAACAAAACAAACCATTCAAATGTTGATGCGAGATCTTGAAAATATGGAAGAGTTGGGTGTTATAACTTGAAACAATTTTAATCATTCGTAGATGTTTAAAAACCTGTAGATTAAGTTTGATTTTTGTGTATTACAATAGAATAAATAAAGCAAAGCTTTAAAAAAATATGATGAAATGCAATGTGATTTTATTCGAAGTTTTCTTTTACAGACATTTTAAAAGATTAAGATTCAGCAAGTTTCAAATAGAAATTTAAAACAAATTTAAAAAGGCTTAAAAATATTGGGGCTTAAGAATTAAATATATTAAAAAACATAAATTTGCTTAAAAATTTATTCATACAAAAATTAACCTTCATAGTATTTTGGTAGTTGATCACCAAGGATAACTGATCGCTCAACACCAGCCTCTGATATCACTCCAAGCCTTACAACACCTCCCGAGGAACCATCTCTCAACATAGCCAGGGTCAGAGTGTTAGTAACAAACTTGACAGCTTCTTCTTTGCTCATTTTAGGCTTAAAGTTAGCGTCAACATAACCATAAACATAAGATGATCCTGAACCACCAATAGATACTGCTTGTCTCTGAACCATACCTCCAATGGGTACAGAGTAAATTTGTCCTAAAAATATAAAGGAAAACTAAAAACATTTTTAACTTTATTTCTAGTTATATTAAAGCTTATCATTAATGAACATTCAAACAGTTATTTACCCACTTAATCATATTCAGGAGAACCTCTATAACTCTAAAATTAAGGGAGACATGAGAAAATTGGAGTTATAGAGCTTTCAACTTATGGAGGATTTTGACTAAGGACTTGTTTTAAATTAAAGAGTTGCAAAATAAAACATTGCTATACTCAAGATACAGAAGTCCAATTAATTTTTTGAGTTCTAGAGGGAAAATATGAGTAAAATGTGAACTCACTGATTATTTTGACTACTGTAGGGTTGAGATTTTGAGTAATGGAGATTTTGGGGCTTAAAGGGAAATAAACAATTTTTTCTGCAGGTTTTTGACTTATTCTATATATATGTAGTACCTCATGTATGAACATATATGAATGGATGAAGACCTAAATTTAGTTCCCAGAGTGCAAAAGATTATTAATTAAGTGCAAAGAGATTATTGTGACATGCATTTTAAATATAATTACCAAAAATATTTCAAATACATGTGAGCTGTGATGTGCTAGCTGCAAAAAGGATTGTACTAACCTCCTTTATTCTTATCCCAACCAGCAACAAGGATTCCAGCTACAAGTGAGTCTCGGTAGTTATAGCAGAGTTCACGAAATATTGCTGCTGCAGTTTCCACTAGTGGAGGCTCACCCAATTCCATCCTATGGAAATCTGTAAGAAAATTGGGTTGTGATTATTAAACAAAATTGTTAAAAGCTTGGTAAACTTACGGCCAAAATTAATAATGTATCATCAATCTATGATTATAACCAATCTTGGACTGATTCATATCTAAAGACCGATCTCCAATCTGCATGCCAATAAACATTTCTGCTATCCGATTGTTTATTTGACAAAAGATTGACAGCAATGTTTTGCGTGATCCTTGCCTCTCGACCGCGTTTCGTTCAATGCAATATGTTGTGTTCAAGCATACCAAAAGTTTGCTGTTTTTGGAACGAAATAGAATAAGTAAGACTTAGGGTCTGTTTCACAATGTATGGATAAAGTAGCAAATAGCTATGCAACGTATTTTGTTACGAACAAATCAAGTTAAAAATTAACTTGATTTGTTAAAAAAAAATTCTATAGAAAAACATAGAACCTTAACCTTTTTGTTGGTCATTTAATATTACTTGTAATGAAACGGGCTGTCATTGTCATATGGTATTTTTGTTTGTTAGGTTATTGGGTATTTTAGTACATATTATTACAAATATAAATTTTCTCTGAGTAGTTTGTGTATGTTGTTTTTGTGATTCGAGGTTGGCTCTTTAACTTAAAAAAATTGTCTACGCAAAAACGTGAAAGAAGCGTCAATTTAAGCCGGGAAGAAGTTGACCTTCTAACTTCGCTTGTTCGATAAAAATATATTAGAAAATAAAAAGAGTGACTCAGTCACCTGGCAGGAGAAAGAGCGGTGCTGGAAGACGCTGGAGGCGCTGTTTAATAGCACAAGTGGGGTAAACTTTCGCAGTGCTAAAGCTTAAAGAGGGCTACAAGAAAAAAGTCTGCCTTGATACATGCTGACACATATCGTACAGGAGGTGGCCCTAGTGCTGCTACTCCTCTTACCCCCTATCGAGGAAAAAGTCAAAGACATGATATTGTTGTCTGTCGAAGGAAATGAAAGTCAATTAGAAATTAAGAGATTTAGAAAGGAAGAGCTTCTAAATAAGAGAAAGCAATGGGCATTTGAAGAGGAAGAAAGAGAGCATAAAAGAGAATTATGGGCCATAGAAAAAAATATATTGTTAAATAAATTAGAAAAATAATAGATTTTGTGCCTGGAGCGAGGATGTATTGTATTAAAAATTTGTATTTTTATTTAAATAAAAGCATTGAATTTTTATTTAATTTATCTCAAAAATGTTGTAATTTATAAAATATTATAGTAATAAAGCAAAACAATCACTTATAAGATTACTTCGCACACTTGCATTTCCCACGTTGTCAATTGCGCTTTGATCAATATCATCAGCTTGTTCATCTACTTGTTGCAGTAGTTCAAAATGTTCATCTCGCATATCAATAGCAATATTGTGCAACACTGCACATGCCACTATCACGGCTTGTACACGAGATACTTGAAGCAAAACCTTTTTTGACAAACCGATTTTGGGGAACCGATTTTTTCCAAACACCATATTATGTCCTTTCCACCACATTTCTGCTTCGTATTTGAGATTCGTTATAAAGATGTTCTGCTGGAGTCTTGAGGTTTTGAAGTGGAGTTAGTAGGTAGTATCTATAGTAACAAATATTTTTGGTTGTAGCTAATATTTAATTTTTTTTTACAAAAGTTGATGAAAAGATGAAACCTGCAAGAAGTCATATATAGACATCACTTTGTGTAAAAGTGTCTCCAAAGCTTCTTTTGTTAACCTAAATCTAAATGTGAATTCGGCGTCATTCAGGCTCTGGATATAATAAATTCTTGTCTTCTTATGTCTTCGCACAGAAGTACGTTGTCTTCATATATATTATATAATTGCATTTAAACTTCCAAATCACTATCACTAGAACTGGAAGATGACGAAGATGAATAAATTTTCCCAATGAATATTAAGTTAAGTCGCAATCCCAAACCCAAATCATACGAGTTTCACCGATAGCAATCCAAGATTGATTTGGCCAATCGAAGCACTGTCAAAATGGACAGATAGTTTGTTGGCATGAGTAAACATTCATTTTCATACAGAGGGCAATCTTCAATCTCTTATCCGCCCTCTGAACGATTGGTTGAATAATTAGATTGGTATCTCAGTCCATCTATTGAATATTGGCATGCTTTTCTTTAGAAATGGATTGAATTGTCAGTCTATGACAGCTAAACTTGGATTGATATTGCATATTGGTTTCGGCCGTTAAAGCACAAGTAGTCATCAGATAATACATACCTACAGATTTCTACATACATTGTTTTTTGAGATGTTAACAAATAGTGGGGTTGGATTTGTTTCTAGAAACATATTGGATTTTGATATAGAAAAGTCACAGATTGCTATTAAGTCTCTAAGACGTCTGGAAGAAATTATAAGAGAATAGTACTTACTGAGATGATAAGTTACAATATCAGCAATAGCTTGGGTGTCTGCAGCTGATCCCGAACGACAACAATAGATGTAGTCAGTGATCTTTGTCAGCTTGTCCGTTACTCTGTTAGCGATGTAGGCGCCGGTTGTTGTACGAGAGTCCGCACCAATCACAACTCCGCCATCAAACTCACAGGCCATGATTGAGGTTCCCGTACTGTGAGGAGCATTCATCCAGCTCATGCTGGGGTCAGTGTAAGTGTCTACTACTGATGCGGCCATTGTTTTACTAAAAAAATATAGTAATAACCTTATAGGAATCAATTTATAAACTAAATTTATTAAAATACGTTGTCTAATGCATTAAACGTATACCCACGTAAAGATTGTTCATTTTTTTGGATCAAATCAAAAATAAGTTACTTACATGCCTGTTGTTATTCTTTTCAATTATTAATTTAAAATTTTGAAAGTCACTGCACCAACTACCAAGCAAATAATTCAACTATCTGACAGATGTCAACTTTGTTAAATATCAACTATATTAAATGTTCTTTTAGTTGTCAGTCTGCAGACATAGTGTTGAAAGCTGTCAAACGTCACGGACGGAGTGTTACTAACTCTAAAAAAGGTGCTAAGTTCGCATAAATTAATTATAAGATACTTGAGATAGTTTAGCATTAGACACTATTATTATTATTTACGTGTGTTAGATTTACAAAACCAGAGGCGCTACAATATTTTTAGGTCTGGGCATTAGATTTCTGTATCTGTTTCACAATCATTTGTCAATCTAAACGGCAAGTAGGTGATCAACCTCCTGTGCTGGACACACGCCATCGAATTTTTCAGTCTAAAGCAAACCGATTTTCTTATGATGTTTTCCTCCATACAATTGCTTTTTCGAGTGAGCATTTATGCTCTATAACCTCCTCTCAATTTGTAAGAGATTAAAATATATTGTTTATGACTAGGTATTTGTTAAGTCCCGTAACCCCTTACTGGGTTAGATATTAATAAACTAGAGGCTATAACCTTTTAAGGTCTGGCTGGGCCTCATATTTATGTATCGGTTTCCTGATCTGTTTTTTCTAATAGGCAAATAGGTGATTATCTTTCTGTGGCTGTCACATGCCGTCGATTTTTAAGGTCTAAAGCAAGCGGAGAAAGTCCTTTGGTGCACAGCCGGGGATCGAATCTACGACCTCAAGGATGAGAGTCGCACGCTGAAGCCACTAGGCCAACTCTGGAGTGTTAGATTTAAATTGTCATTAATAATTAACCAACCTCCGGACAACACGACACCTTCACCCTAACTTCGTTGATGCTGCGACGGTTCACACGACCCTTTACGGAACGGAACTAGCTGCGTTCTTTCTTTTTACCTGAGCCTGCATGTACATCTTCCATCCATTCCAATGGACATTAAATGAATGCTTGCTACATTGGCTTGCTGTAGCAAGCACCTGGCTAAATTTAAAAAAATGCATAGAAATGTCAGAAATTAGATAACCATATATATTTTGTTTGCTGCCATATATAGAAAAGTAATGACTGAAAATTTTTGTGTTTGGATGATTCACCATAAGTAAAGCTGGTCGCTCTCTCTTAATTACATAAGTAAACAAATATAAGGATATTTTTTACTATTACAAATATTAATATAACGATTGTTGTTAATAGTGAGCTGAGCAGTGTTGTCTGCGGCGTGCGACTTCTATCGTAGGTTCGAATCCCGGTTTTGCATCAAAGGACTTTCTCTGCTTGCTTTAGACTTAAGCAGTCGACAGCGTGTGACAGGCACAGAACGATGGTAACCAATTTGCCTAACAGATCATGAAACTGATACATAAATCTGAGACCCAGCCAGACTTTAACAGGTTATGGGCACTGGTTTATTAATATAAAAACCATTAAGGGGTTACAGGACTTAACAAATAGTCTAACACAATATATTTTAATCTCTTACAAATTGAAGAGCGTGCTAGATAATAAATGCTAACTTGAAAAAGCAATTGTATGACATTCTGTCTTTGTATAAGTTAGGTGGGTTACCTTTCCAAAATGCCCAATCTTTCGCAAACATTGTTCAAATTTGATAATAAAATCGCAGTATCATCGTAGCGTGGGTGTCCTCCACTCATTAGTACTCTTTGTCACGCTAAAAATGGTTTCAATAAAGAACTTTGAAATTCGGTACGCACCATTTTGTATGTCATTCCAAAAACGATGTTTATTTAAACGATATAAAAGACGCGACTGAATGAACAGAAAATTTTGATAAATCGCTTTTTTATTCGACACATTTATTCAAAAGAAATATCGAATATATTCATGAACTTCGATTCGCCACCGTTGTTCAAAAACGATAGGACACGCGTCTAAGAAATTTTGAGTTATGGATCAACACATTTTGATACTGTGTGGATTTTATTGAATAATCTATTAATTTCTCATCTGGTTAATTTACTTATAATTACTAATATCGATATAATATTGTCCTATTTTATGTGAGTACTACAAATCCAAATAAATATTTTTAAACGCTTATAAACACGATTATAAAGCGGTCGTAATGTCGCCTATTGCTATCCACGACGGTATATTTTGTAAAGCAGTCTAAATAATATAGGTAGGTGCATTAAAATAAATTAAAATTTGTGAACTTAAATACTGCGAAGTCCATAAATATTTGTGAATTACCACTGTCGAGTTCGGTTGATCTTTTAATGTGGAAGACATGGAACAATACAAAAGGAGACTTCAGCAACACGTCAACCCCCTAGCTCTTGGAAACGGCGGACTGTTTCGGCTGCAGTTTGATAGTTTGCTAGTTACGGAGGGAAAAAAAATTATTGGATTTGCATTCCCTAATTGTCTCAAAATCATTTAAAAAAATCTGATAAAAGCCTGATGCTGATTGCACATGGTTGAAATTAAAAAAAAATTGAACCTACAATAAAAAATGTGTTAATTATGAATGTTATTATTTGTATCCTTTCAACTATAAGGTTTTTGACCTGATGTTATGTGATACCACCGTCCATAGCCACTCACATTTCCAGAGGCTCCAGGGCTCGCAAGTAGGTACATTGCCAGCCTTTAACGCCGCATTCGTAATAATGCAATAATGTAAAAGTCTATATCTTCTGTCTCTATATGTCTTCATCTCTACAGATGGATCGATATTAAAGCTACCTTTAATATCCATAACTCCTTAACATATAGATGTTCATAAGAGATTTCTTTAACAAAACTACATTGCGCTTCCTAAAAACAAAATGATATCTACGTATAATTTTACTATTCTTGTATCTTTATCGAAAAGGTAAACTGCTTAATGATTTGATTATTATTATTTTATATTTGTTTTTCATTCGAAGCATATCGTTATAGGCGCCAACTGGCAAATGTTTGGATAACTATCGTGCGTTTTGTGATGTCTGGACCATTTACTTAAACAATGCAATACTATCTATTTTTAATTAGTCGTAAATTAGTTCATTAGAACAATGGAGTCACGTACGCACAGAAATGTACTTTGTGATAGATTAGGTATTTTTTTTATTGATATTGCAGTTATTTTGCATTTCTATTGTCTATGAAAGATGTGCGTGAGAAGATTTAACATAGACGACACGATTAAAGTACTTTGTTGATTCAAGGAAAATGTAATATGTTATATACGTACATAATATTGACTTATAATATGTGGTATAAATGTATTTTTTTCTTGTGTAAAAAGGGGTTAAACTTATTTGAAGGACATATTATTTTAATATCAAAATGAGTCTAATATAGTAAGCGATGACGTTAAACACTGAAAAATAATGGTTAAGTTTCTCTTATTCATTAATTTTGATCATAGTACGTTTAAGTCAAGTATCAAAACTTCGTATAGTTCGTTTCAGTTAGTATAAGTAGGCGTATTATTGAGCTCGCCAACCCCGGTCCGACCTATGGAAGTGGCTGTCAATCGCGCTTGAATAATGACGCGTGCGGTGGCGACATTTTGCTATTTATTTTATACCGACTCCCCCGCGAAAGCTAGACAATGGCCAGATGTTGATATTTTTTCTAAATTACAATGTATTTTAAGTTCCAAAACGCTTTGTGATGGAGATAGGTTTCCGTTGAGCATCAATGGCTATTCATGATCCAACGAGATATTCGATGTTCGTTTGATTATTGACACGAGAGACAATTAATGTATCGTACATATTCAAAATTATTAATTTGTTAAGTTCCCATTGGAAATATAATGTGTTTTTTAATTAAGCAACTAAAACTAAGAAGTCTATACGACAAAAAATCTGACTTTTTTAAGTCTGACTCATAAAAAGTAAACGCTCAGTCAAACGCGCAGACACCTTTTTTCATAGACTAGAGGATATAATTGTTGTCTATGTCATTTAGAATGATTGGAGACATTAAACAAAAATTAAAATCGTGTTGATGTTGCAACCACCACAGTTTGTAAAGAATCGGGATCTTGTTATTAGGAATAAATAGTTGTAGAATGTAATAAACTAGGTTTAAACTCGTTGAAGTACTTTATAATATTTAACTAACGCAGCAATATACATGATATTGCTTCGAGGTAGTAAGGGCAAAAGTCTATCACATACTTACCTTTAAAGAAATATCTTTATTATCTTTTACGAGACTAATATTATAAAGGGACAAGATATGTAGGAATAAACTCAAAAACTATTGGACAGTTTAAAAAATTATTTCACTTTTAAAATGCTACATCATTTTAAAGGTGAAATAATTTTTGAAACACTGAGTAGCTCTGAGTAACATCGGCTTTATTTATTTATTGAATATTATAATATACTAGTGGACCCAACAGACGTTGTCTTGTACGATATTTCAAGCGATTAGGATATTAAACAAAGTATGAAAGTACCGACTGCGGCATAACCTGCCGGGCTGGTTTGTGAATATAAACCATTCCCAGATCCCCTTGAACACACACAAAAAATTTTATCAAAATCGGTCCAGTCGTTTGAGAGGAGTTCAGTGACATACACACTCACAGAAGAATTATATATATATAAAGATTATATACAGGCTTTATTTATTTATTGAATATTATTATATTAATTCCGTTAAAAGCAGAGGAGTTCTCTTGCATAAGGAAGATACAGAGATCTGGCCCTTTGGAGACCCAGGAAAACTCTAAACACTTAACATAGGTATTACGGGTTTAAGGATTTTCTTGCAACAGTTTCATTTTATAAAAAGGTTTCATAAGTGAAAAGCTATAAAACTTGATATTGGTTTGGACGTACGCCAACTTAAAATAACCCTGGGACCTATTTTTCAGTTTCGTTTTGATAATTGGCGTCCATTGGTGTCCATACATTTAATGTTATTTTTTATTTGACCGAGGGCTAACACTCGTCAACCTATCATCATTAAAGTGCTCATAAATAAACAATCCGTTTCTCTATTTATACAAGAATATATGAAATAATAATTGCAGATGATCTCTTTAATAAACTGACGAAATATTGATTGGAAAATGTCAACACGGTTTAGGAAGTAAATAAATAATAATGTTATGTTATCTCACAAATAATTTATGTAGGTATGATCAAAAAATCGACAGCTCTCGGTACATTTTTACAGCTTACATTTAGTAGTGATTTTTCGCCAATTACTGATTTTACTTTATGAATTGTGTACTTATACCTATATTTCTATAAATGTACTTCGTAAATAACCCCTACATGTAACATTTTCCCCATCTATATAGGATAAAGAAAGCACGCGCCAACGGGAGGTTTTTTCTGGGAGGGTCGTAGGATGAGACGACGCGAGGGAGGCAAACCCCTAAAAAGTTATGTATTTTTTCTCCTCTTTTTCCCTTCGACGTGATGAAACGACTGATATTGATCCAGACGCTTCGTTGGCGATAACTATGGAAAGCTTAATATAACCTTTTAAAAATGGTTTTCTTCATATGTTTATTGCGAATGCATAAGACATGAATTTTGTTAATAGGGCCAAAATTTTTGTCCTCTGCACTATATACAGTATAATTTCCATCTTTAATAGGAATCTGTTCATATAATTTGTTCTAGGTATATTCTATCCTATCATTGTATCATAAAACAATAATCAAGCAAAACCCAGACCGGGTTGATAAATTGTACCATAAATACCAGCAACCTTTTAGGTTTGGGCCTCAGATTTTTATATCTGTTCTTAAACAGAAAACTTTTTCGTGAACAGAAAACCCTTTTGTGCATAATCGGGGATTAAACCTACGACCCCAGGGACCAGAGCCGCACGTTGAAATCACTAGGCGAACACTGCTGCTGCAAAATTGTATTATATCAAGTTGAAATTCCAGGTTTTTGGTACTGGAATAATGTTCAGTGCACTAAGCTGTGGTAATTATATTTATATAGATACACACTGTAGCGCTTAACATGACACTAGTCAAATGAAATAATCGATAGATCGATGTGAATATGATAAAATTCTATTGTAAAAATATTATATATAAACTGACCCGGCAAACGTCGTTTTGCCATGTATATTATTTCTAGGAAACATTTTTAGTTCAATATAAATAACTATCATAAAAAATAGGGGTTGATCGTAGAGGGTGAAAATTAAGGGTTGTATGTAAATTTTAATAACACGTTATAAAAAAATTAAAATTTCGTCCACAAAATAAAAATAGAATGTTAGGGGTGGACAACCCTTATCACTTAGAGGTATGAAAAATAGATACTAGCCGATTCTCAGATCTACTGAATGTGCATATAAAATTGGTATAAATCGGTCAAGCCGTTTCGGAGGAGTATGGTAACTAACATTGTGACACGAGAATGTTATATATAAAAAGATGTTGCAATTATACATTTAAATATAATATTTATATGGACATATATATGGTCATATATATAGTCATATTGTAAAATAAAATGTGTCACTGAAACTTTAGATTCTATTTGCATTCATAGCATTTATATATGGGCACAAAATCGCGCCTTTATTTTTGCTATTTCGTTATTAATTCTTATAATTCGTGATAAGGCATACGCACTAATTGTATTGAGAATGTTTATTGTGCTTAATCGTATGTAATTAGGTATATACGAAAATTAAGTAAAAAATAGAGAAATATTTCCATGAAAATAATTAAGGAAGCAGATACTTACATAATTATTTTTTGCTAAGAAATTGCTATGACCGTGACGTCAAATTTTTGTAATATGATTTCTTGTATACATTTTTAGTACACCAAAGTCGCCTTCAAATAAAATTATTTCCTATTTTATAATATTTTTCAATTTAAGACGAAGATTCTCAAAATTATGCGTTGGAAATTATTGTTATGTAAAGATTCTTAGGCCTATTATTTTTATAGCGGGTATCCAATACTAGGTACTGTCGAAGAACGAATAACAAATTTGTTTCATATAGACAAGGATTTTGTACCAAATTAGTATAGATAATTAAGTTATTAGTTATATTGCTATTTAGAATCGAGTAAATGGTTGTTTCTCATCGTGGTCACGTTTGTGAGACATTGTATAAAATCTTTTAACGATAACCTTAGCCAAGGTAAAAAAATATTTACACAGCAAAGGATGGTATATTAGACTCCACTCGTTCCCAGCTCTGTTACTCAAGAGAAACCCGCGTATAAAAAGGTAAAATAAAATATTGTAACTTATTTTAACTTACAAATTCATTTAATTTGTTTTCTGATTTATTTGTATAAATTATTATGATAAATTCTCAATATCGCTACAATATATATGTATTTGGTTGAAGGGCTCCTGAAATAGAGGTCTCACTACATCAGGCGCCTGGGGTACGTGTGAATTTAACTGTTTTTGGGAATAATTAAAATTATGATTATTTTTAATCAAGTAAAATATGTCTTTACTAAAACTACCTTATATGGAGTATTTAGAGAACATTTATTTAGAATAGGAGGTATATCAGTTATCAGCTTCATGATGAGATGAAATGGGCTGACTATATAAAGAATAGGAGGCACAACGTGGCCAAGAAGAGCTAACATTAGAAAATAATGGAAGAGGCTTATGTGTCACACGCTGATTATCAAAACTGGCACATCTGATGTATTAGATTAAGTCAATGTCAAAATTATTTATTTATATAGCTAACACAATGTACACTTATAAAGGTAAAAAAAAGGAAATATATAATTACATATGTATATATAAATGCTTCTAATTTTACATTTACTGTCAGTTCTCAAATCAAGGGCGTAGAACGGAAGAGAAGAACTCTCAATAAACTCTTCGTCACGAGTATGACGCATGGCCAGCCATCGGCTGCTCGCCATATTTAGGGAGAGAGACAACCCGACGCATGGACATAAGACATAAGTTAGATTATGTTATTTAAACAAGTGTTTATATATTTGGGTTTCAGCAATAAAGGCTTAATAATAACAATTAAGAATAAGTATGAGATAGGTTCATCAGTTATCAGGTTCATAAACATAATATTAAAATTTCGCTCACGTCTATGTTGGAACAGATTTGTTAGATTTTTTTCTAAGCAGGTGTGTGGACTCCGACGCACGACGTCCATCCTTTATGTTATTATGTCCATAGGACAAGCTGTTCAGCACCCATCGTGCACATTGTGTGTATACAGGGGGAATTGGAAATAGTGTTATGGTACATTTACTTTCAAACGGCACAATTCATTAGCTTATAATTATACAAATATACATATTGGGCCCATAACCTGATGATTTAAATGAAGACTAACGATTTAGTTTTAGACAACGTAGTATTATTTTGAGAGAATTTTTATCAAATCAAATGACTATAACAAAACAGTGATGTGTCAGGGTTGCCAGTATAAAACTACAGACTTATAATATGAGTTGGTAAACTAGGGTTAAATTTTTCTAATTTCAACAGGTTATACAATCTAACACAGATACTCCTAGATAGATCCTTTACACCTTTAATAAATCCAAAACTATTCCCAAAATATTTTAATTTTGTCTGCTCTACTTGCGAACTAGTAGTAAATGTAAATTTAGAATCAATTTACATGTTTTCTGTTGTTTCTGATCATAAGTGTATATGAATAAAGTTATAAAAAAAAACTTGTAAAGATTAAAACAAAGAAGATTTATATAAGTTTCTCAGTTACTTATTACTTTTAAATTTGCAATAAAGTACGGATAAATAAGACTTGTATATTTGTTATCGTAGAAAAAATTACAATATTTTTGAGTACACCCACTGGAACACCCTATACTACGATTTGCAAAGAAGCGATTTCAACTTTTTCGACAAGCGATTCTAAGCACTTTGGGGTCACTTTTTGGGGATTATTTTGTATTGTGGAAGTGAAAAAAAGGTACAAAGCCCTGTTGACTGACCGAGTAGTTTTGTACAAAATAACGGTGGGCATTGGATGAGGGCTAACTTGCTTGATATTTGATAAGAATCTGTATGAAGATATCGTTAGTTTTGATGGCTCGTGAAATTGATTTTAGGCGTTCAATTGGCTCGTGGCAGATGTCAGATAACGAAATTTAAGAAGATGTAAAACGAATAGAAAGCTTTATAAGTATCATCAGTTTGAATTAAAGAGTTCATATTTACGCAAATTTTCTATTAATATAACCTGAGCGTACACTTTATCATCTTGCTTATTGTAGTGTTCTTTAATCGTGAAATTTTTATTATCGGTAAAGAGAATAATTCTGTGCTTTTCCTGCGTATCGTGACACGAAACAATATGTGAAATGGCGCAAAATCGAAAAAACTTTTTAAAATAATATACGTGTTCCAAATTCAAAATAATTAAAAAGTTGAAAAAATGCATTTAAATTGTACAGAGCTGAGTAATAACTAGAATATTTATTACGAATAGTTATAAATATTAGTAGACAATCAATTTTAATCATTTTAAAGTATTTTTAGCAGCACAGGAAATGGGGTTAAGGGTTAACAATTTACAATTCTAAGTCATTTATTGCATTTTGTAAATTAGATTTGCTTTTATGACAAAGAATTTAGTAGAACAGACACTGATTGATTTTTATTCAATCGTTTCAAACCCTTTCACATTTAATACTAATCTTTGTACCATATTTATATATTTATAAATCTAGAACGACTCAAAAGAAATTAATAATATTTCTCCTATTTATGACCACAGAGACACATAGCGTTGCTGCAACCAGTTTTAGTCTCATATGGAAGATTGTTCTTTCCAGGCAAGTATTTTATCAACCTGAACCAGAACGATAACATTCTTGCTGATGCTTCATGAGGTTGGTAATAGATATGAAAGGGTCTCCTAGACCCTACGCCGCAGACACTACTGAATTATTAATAGTGTAGTGTAAGATCATGTATTTAGTGTAATTTAGAAGATATCAAGGCTTATATTTCTTTTTTTACGGTATCTACCTTCTGTAAGTCTAAGGTCAATACGTTTTGCATCACCGTCCAGTTATGAAAAATAAAACCGGTTTTAATCATCTTCCCACATTACAATAAAGTCAAAATAAATAAAAAAGTACTCACGCGAACAAATAAAAAACCCTATTTGAAAAACCACACCCTAATTGCCCTTTTTTAGTAAGTTTAAAATGAGGGTATGTTGACGGAAGTATGAAGGTGAGGTGTTAAACAATGAATTATTTTACGATGTAGATGATATTTGCGTAAAAAACTGGGACCACACGGACTTTTTGCAGGTAAAACAATTCTTATCTCAGTTTAGTGGTTTTACGGATATTATTGCTTTTTATGCTTTTAAGGTACCTATTTTTGCACTTTCAAATTTGTGTTTCATTGTTAGTATTGTGTTAGGGGTTAGAGTTCTTGTTCTTGAGTACTAGAAGAACCTTAATGCCGTAATAATTCATCTTTTATTCGTTGTGATGTAAGATGTACACAATTTAAAAAGCACAAAACAACCAAATGTAATATATTATTATTTGTTAAATATCTACCTAAGGTTCTTACCGTTGAGGTCCCGGAAGAACACGAGAGCGATCCCGGTGCATCTGTAACGCGGCTTTGTAGGATCTACTCGAGGTGGTTTTAGTGGGTATTGCACACCCAGTCTCTGAATAGCAGAGATTCTGGTGTTAGTTCCATATACCCCTGCAACTTTTGGGACCAGGGGATGCGCAAATGCATTTTTAACTCGGATATAAAAAAAAACATTATCTAGCCCGTCCATTGTGCACTACTAACTTTAACTAACTATCTACTAAATTAACAAGCCCAAGGTTCTTGCCTTATTCCTGGTGTGCTGGTCGCGATTCCGACCGGTAAAGTTGACAATTTAAAGTAAAAATGTGATTCAACTAAATAAAAGAAATAAAAAAAAATCCGTTATGTATTAATTCAATCCAAAAGAAACAATACACAAATTGTGAATGCGCTTAACGACACACTAAAACGCATATATCTCTGATTCATTTAGGTAAGGTCAACTCTGAAACAATTCTTGTTACGGTCAGACTAATATTCATAAGTGACGACGAATGACTCATTATACCTCGTTGAGGTATTATATTATATAATTAATAATTCTTTGGCCATATAAATTTTGGTGTTGGCCTAGTGACTTGAGCGTGCGACTCACATTCCTGAGTTCGATCTCCGACTGTGCATCCATTTATATGTACGCATTTAAGATTCGCTCGAACGGTGAAAGAAAAGATCGTGCGGAAACCGGCTTGCCTTAGACTCAAGAAATCCACGGCGTGTGTCAGGCACAGGAAGCTGATCACCTACTTGCTTATTAGATTGACTGATCATGAAACAGATACAGAAATCTGAGGCCTAGACCTAAAAAGGTTGTAGCGCCACTGATTTATTTACACTTGCAATTATGTAAAACACTATGTTAAAACTATTTATTAACTTATTAATGGGCTGTTATGTATAATGTTACATGTAACAGTTACAAAAGATACCCCACGGATTAAAAAAAAAAATCATACGTGTCAAAATCTCGTTAATAACAATTAAATTAACCACCTAATCGTTACCTCGTAAAAAAAGCAATAGGGGAGCTTTTTAACAAGCTCATTTTCGTTTTTTGCGGTTCGCGTGTTGCTTTTTAGTCAGGGCGTGTAATGTCAAGCGTGCTTCCTGTATTGTGCAACCCTCTTTAATTTTTAAGGGGTCTTATTAAAGTAATTTTGGCGCGTGTCTTGCGGGTTTTGGGGTCTTTTCTTTACGTTTCTTTTTATACAGTAATAATTGATTTAGGTTAGGTGAATCTGTGGTCGAAAGGTCAAACCCAGACTGTGACGAGCAGATTTATTTATGTGCACATTTAATACTTGCTCAGTGAAGGAATCGATGTGAGGAAACCGCCATGTCTTTTATGTTTTATAATAGTAATAGTCTAAAAATAAGCAGGAGCTGTTTTGCGAATGTATTTATCGTATAAATATTTAAATTATTCCAATAATTTCCATAAAATGTAACTGTTTCCGAAAAACACGAATTGTAATTTAAATCAGTTGCATAAGACATTTAAAAACAATTACTAGTTATATGTTGATTTATAACTAGCGACACGCCCCGGCTTAGCACGGGTGCAATGCTGATACTAAATTCAAAGTGCTATAGGGAGAACCGCGGCCTCCGACAACGGCCGGTACCGCCGCAAACGCTAAGTCCCGCAATTTTTAAATCTGTAATATCTTCGAAAATTATTATTTAAATCATATGCCGTAAAAGGCCATATAGATCTATATTAAATCAACAATGTATTTAAGGTGTTTAATTGGATAAGGAGTAATGCTGTATTGGTTAAAATCGCTTCGAAAATTGGCCATTGTTTGTCGTAAAAAGTAAATGACAAAAAAATGTTATTGTGGGATATGGATATGGATATCTAGTTCTACAGAAAACTCCACGATGGTATAATTACCATCGTGGAGTTTTCTGTAGAACTTTTCAATGTGTACAATACTTAGTATATTATTTTGATAAATCTCGTAGGGTTCAGCCTGCTTTTTCAATGTAAGCGGAAAAAATTTAATTATTTACGACATCACATTAGAAACCTCAAAAATAGCAGTATTGCTCACTATTTAATGGATGTTATTATACATATAAACCTTCCTCTTCAATCACTCTATCTATTTAAAATAAACCGCATCAAAATCCGTAGCGTAGTTTTAAAGATTTAAGCATACATAGGGATAGATAGAGAAAGCGACTTTGTTTTATAATAGTGATAAATGTCACAAAATCCTATGACGATAATCGTTGGCTGAGTCGATTTGACATCTCAATTATTAAATTGGTCCACATATTATGGAGTACGTAAAAGTTCCGTCTCTAGGTGTCAGTAAAAATGATCTCATTTCATTTATGTAATAAGTATTATTTGTACCTATTACCGTCTGAATTACAGATGTTTTGCGTAGTTTTATAGAAATATTTTTTTATATTGCTATTTCATATTTTAAATACGTTTTATTTATTCTCTGATGTATTTGTTTGGTAATTTAATGCCTTCGAAAACATATAAGAAATACTAAACTGGGGTCCGAAGTTAGAAAATTCGAAATAAAAATTCGATTTTTAAATTCTTTAACACAGTGAATTCTCCAATCTTTTCTTTTCAAAGCACAATCGGCGAGATGAAGGTTTTGTACCGTTACATTATTTACATTTTAGAAAGCCTAACCAAACAGTACAAAAATTAATACCATTGTCCATTAATCAAGTTAAAGGGATTTCGTTTGCAAAAAATCGAACCCTTTTTTACAATATACCGTTGCTTTTAACAATTTGAATATTTGGAACAATTTCCTAAGCTTTTTATTACCGGCCGGTGTCGCCTTTGTCAGCTATTTGCATATTACGACAGGATTTTTGCATTTGTCTCCTATACCGATGCCGAAACACCGAGGGACTTATTTTTATTGCACGTTTTTAAAGGGTTAAGTAATAAAATGTAAATATTGAAATTGGGATTCTGTGAAACTTTGTCATTGTTGAAACAGTCTATTGTGGTATATTTTTTACTAGCAACATTTATATAATACATAGAATAAGGAAAATCTATTTACATTAAAAAAAAAGATTTGTTGGTGCTCTGTCAAACGTTCCAAATTTTTTATAATTCCTAAATATGTCCAAAAAAGTTTTTCCAAACATCTGTCGAACAATCATTCATAAATTCAATGATTTCAACATAAATGATAAAAGGATTAGATTGCATTTCTAAATTTCTCCCACCGGACAAAGAAATTTGACGTATCACAAAGAATTTTTTCACGCGGCAAAAATTTTCGTTTTTTTTTAATCGATTGCTATATTTGGTATTCGCATGTGTAAGGGACAATACGCAGGTACAAGGGTTTTTGCATTTCCTTTCCTCGCTTTTTACAGTAAAAACTTTCTTTTAAATAAATAATCCGACATTGACAGGGATTCATCTTAAAATAATAATTGCGATGTAGCTTTTTGCTTCAGAGATCTTTAACATTTGTTACAGATGCAGATGAGCGTTCCAAATTCGAAATGGATTTAAAATTTGTTCCAAAGGATTAAATTTGTTTACGAAGGAAGTAATTAGACTTGTTATAGAATAGCCAACATTTTGCTTTGTTCCACTTTCAAATATTAGATTATAATAAAGTTCTCTAAAGGAGACGATAAATCATTGATTTTTATTTCTAAATCGCTTTTCTATACTTTATTATTTGAGCAAGGGGTTATTCATAGTGAATAATCAAATGAGGTGCAAATCAGACACAAAAAACATTGTCCTGGCAGTTGACTGGGCGGAAAGTTTTTAGCTATCTTTTAGTTCTACGATGATTTATTTAAATTACTTATAATATTCATTAGCTTCTAATAAAACACTGTGTCAAGTAATGCAACACGTATAAAACATATCGAATACCTTAGCCCTACTGATGTACTTAAATGTGTCACAAAATCCTTCATAAAACGTAATAATAACATTTTATATAAAAATTGGATGAAATCTATTACTATAGGTACAAAGTTATGGCAGCTTTTTTCACAAGGCATTCTGAGCACTCTTGCCTTCTATAAAAATATAGTTAATAGAACTATTCCAATTTTCTAATATTTGTGGTCAAATGGACTTTCTTATGATACATTCATCACAAGGGGGAGTAATGGATGGGA
This sequence comes from Pieris melete, assembly GCA_963693345.1. Classification (NCBI taxonomy): domain Eukaryota; kingdom Metazoa; phylum Arthropoda; class Insecta; order Lepidoptera; family Pieridae; genus Pieris; species Pieris melete. Next base: position 3,688,407 of record CAVNZK010000032.1, on the reverse strand, counting down.
GGCATCTCATAAATTTGCCCAGTCTCATTTGAATTTCCAATCTGGACATTAACATTCGGACGAGGGGTCTTGTATCGAGGTCGTGTTATCTACAAAAAGTATACCTACTGCTTATATTTTAGTTATGTATTCAGATATAGCAGATTTTATTGTTTAAACAAGAGTTTTACTAAAAGAGCATACGCTATGCCTACTGCTGTTAGAGGACAAATATTTGGTTTTATTGTTTTTATATATATTTTTATTATTATAGTAATTTCTTAAGTATATCAACAACATGTCTATGGGCTGGTTGCCTTTTATAGCTGTTTCGTAAGCTTGTTCACCTATCATATTAAAACATTTCTAATCAAATCATTTTTTTATGTGCCAGTTTACTCTTGCTTTAAGTACTTTTTCACAGCTGAAGACGAGAGAAAATACTACTACTAGATTTTTATTTTATTTTATTAATTCGTAACACCAAAAATACGAATTTTTAATAACATTTCCACCTCTAAAAATGGAATAACGGTATATTTCAACCTATATACGTATAGGCGTGGGCCTCTGTTAAGAAGACAACTATAGTTTCAAACCTGCTTAATTGGAAAACTGGATTAATGGAGACACTCAATAATTGGGACATAATTCTTGGTCCCTTGAGACTCCAATTAACCAGGTTTCACTGTATTATACAGCATTCACAATAGTCATAACTTACATAGTAATAATAACAATAATTAACCTACTGTTTAGTATTTTACCGCAAAACTTTACATATTTGCGAGTTATAGAATAGGTCAAACGCATATAATTAAATACGATTCGAATCGAACGTACCTTTTTTAAACTAAGCAGCATGTTTTAACATCGAAAATCCGGTAGTAGGAGGTACACAATTCGACTTCTATATTTTAACTACTAGATTAAGTTACTTTGTTTTGAACCCCTACATATCCTAATAGCAAATGAAAAATACACAAAACAGTTTCTTAACAAAACACACCTGCTTATGCATAGAGCACGTGAAAAAATCTCTATTGAAATTAAAAAACCGAACGCGAAACACGTGTCACCAAATAATGCATGTGGCTGATCACAGATTAAGCAAGTGTCTAATCTTCCCAGAAAACCAAATGTAATCTATGGTCCCCATTTATTTACGGGATTAAATTTTTAGACATTTTGTTGATCAGATATCTTTAAGCTGATGCAAATTATTTTTATATTTGAACTTTATGAAACAGTGTACAATTACACTTGTCTATTATTATATATAGAGAAATACTAGACGAATAATATATAATTTAGAAAATTAACAGTTTTTAAGTTGATTTTAAGATTAAGATTAAGTTTAATTGAATTGTATTAATAATTAAGATCAATTTTATATTTATTCGTTTGGAGAGTTGTACAGGAAAAGTTACCTTTCGAATTTTTGTCATCTATCGAATACAAATATAATATTTCTTAATTCATAAAACCAAACCAATACATTCATAGAAATATAAACATTGCTTATAGTCTGATTTAAATTTGCCTCGGCCTACCTAAACAAAATTACAGACACAAACAACTGAATACCTACTTTTGTTAAAACACTATTATAATTTATAAGACTTATTTGATGAATAAGAATTGTTAAAAACCACATACGGAATTTTAGTGGCGCTGAAATAAAAAAACCTTCATGCGTACAAAGTATTACTACACAATACACATGTCAAAAGAGAAACTTCTTTGGCACACTAATTTTTAAGTCTTGTTCATATTTATACAAATCATAAACTTCAGATTTCCGAGACTTAGAGGGAGGGAAAAAGGAAGATATGTTAGGAATGTAATGAATTCAATTGTTATAAAAATAATTAATACAAATTATAAATTTAATTTTTTAAATTTATTTCTATGATAATAAAAACACATGGCATTTTAATTTACAATTTGTCATTTCAATAAATTATTTTGCATAAAATTTAAAATACTAATACGAGTATTTCATAAATTCTCTTTACGAAATTTTAATTTTAAACAGAATTTCTACAAGGTAATTCGCCCTTCTCACTCTCTCTCTCAATCGGTCTCAATCGCTCTCTCCCTTTTTTCGATAAAAACGCTGCACATCTTCGTGACGTTCCGTAATAATTTTACCCTCATGCGCCTAAAGAAGTTTCACTTCAAAAAAAGCAGTTTATCAGTTCATGCTTCCGGCGATTTACAGACGAAAAGGATTTATCTTTTGAATCTCTTTTGCAACATTTTATCTATTTTAGTTATTCAGAACGCGGCTAACCAGCTGCCCATATCTTAAGACCTCTTCAATCATGGTATCACGTAACCGTTTCGCAAAAAGCCTGAACACTATGAGTGGTCATCGAGCAGCTGTCATCGAAAAAAGTTTGAAGAAAAAATTCCGTACATTTGAGGTCGAAGCGTGCCGCCTCCGTACCGCCTTTGCAATTTAACTTTTTATTTCAAAACGGGAGCGCGGTCAACGGAGCATATGCCTTTTTGAAATTAAAATACAGGTTTACCGCTTTTAATCTACGTTTTATGAAGGCTTTTGTTACACATTTAAGTACCTCTAAGTAGGGCTAAGGTATTTGATATATTTTATACCTGTTGCACTATTTGATACAGTGGTTTATTAGAAGCTAACGAATATTATAAGTAATTTTAATAAGGTCACCTTAGATCTGAAAGAAAGCTACAAAATGCTTTGTCCAGTGTAAAAAATGTTCTGGCAGTTGACTGCCAGAACATTTTTTAATTTTTAATTTTCTTTTGCGAACTAGCGAACTGTGGAATCAACTCCCGGTGGGGGTCTTCCCTCAGAGATACGACCTCCAAATGTTTAAAAAGGCGAGTGTACTCCTCCCTCAAAGGCCGGCAACGCACCCACTAAAAATGGGTGTCTATGGGCTGCGAAGACTGCCCTTTTTGGACGTCCCGCAAGCTCGTTTGCCCCCCTATTATATAAAAATAAAAAATAAACATTGAATTTAGTGGATGCACCTTTCCTTCTACGATTCCATTTTAAGTGGAAGACCGTTTAAATTAAAACACTCATGTATCGATTTTCATAGCATCATAAATATAATTTAATAGATCAAGACCAAATAGTGTCTACCTACAAAGTTAAAACACAGTTATATCAACTGATTTGTACACGTTTTAATAGCATTAAAAATAATGCTATTATTCATAACGTCATGAGACTGATAATGTAAAACATTTCGGTAATAGAATAGGAATAATTTGACACACTAAATATCGAACATTAATTGTTTTGATATTGATGTTTATGAACATAAATTTGTTGTCAAATGAAAAGCTTTTAAATAGCTATAGGATTTCTTTTGGATCTTAAAGTTTTTTAGCGAATTGATTGATCGTCTCTTTTTAAAGCCATTTAATTCGTGGGTGTGTGTGAAAAATCGCAAATTAGTGATCATTTGTGTTCTAATCGGTATTTTTGGCGCCGCCTCTTGATGAATTATAATAGTCAATTTTTTACGCGAATCTATTCCTTTGTAAGAATTATGGCCCTTTCGATTATCAATACGTAATTCTTATTCCGCGTTGCGTAAACAATATTTAACTATAACACTAAGGCGTCAATAAAACATAAATTTAGCTTCAAACGATTTTATGTGTATGAAGTTTGACACATTTGGCTGCGCTCAAGTCGAGATTGTGACTCGTCATACGAATTAGAGCATGGACTTAAATTAAAATAGGTATATAAACAACACACAAATAGGGGGCCTCATAGCCTAGCGGTCTTATTAAGTGGCAGCTAGGTGACGGGTACCGGGTTCGATTCCCGGTTCGAGGGCAAGTTTTAATTTAATTTAAATTTGTTCTCGGCCTTTGGGAGGGTTGTGCGGTACCGGGCGAGTGCTTAAACCGTACATAGAGGACACTGTCGAATTTCTAAAAGACAAGCACGAATTATAAAAAGTCCTATACTTGACGCTGGCTAATGCACAAGTCGTGCCAGAGCCATAAATAAAAAAAAATAACACACAAATATACAGTATTTACAATATTCTTAACCTAAATGGTAAATAAATTAAAACAAAATTACAAAGCTTCGTCTCTGTGCCATTGTACCTTTAACGCTATAAAAAGGCATATATTTGTACAGTAATGGCCATACCTTTTACTCAGAACCCAGACTGAATTTTAAATAATACTATTATATTTTACCCTGGCTGGCGTAAAAATGTCAGACACGTTACCATGGATACCACGACCACCAGACAAAACATAATTAAGTTTTCTATTAAAATTAACTTAACTGACAAAGTTGAAGACGGTTAAAAAACATATTTATTAATTTATACCTCATTGCCATAATACACATAATTATTATACATACATATAAAAAAAAGTAAGTTGTTATTAGGCAACGGGCGGCCTTATCGCTAATAAGCGATTTCTTCCGGGCAACTACTAATAAGGAACAATAAAAAAAAGAAACAGTACAGAACAAGTACTTTACCCTCTATGGGTAGAGAGTAAAGTACAAGAAGTGCATAATTAATTAACCAAAAAAATATTAAAAATAACATGCAACATTAACTAAAATAAAAAAAAATATAAATTATAGTAAATAAGCAGGCATGTAAAAGCTCTGCCGCAGGTTAATTGACTCACAATGAATATATGAAAGTAGTAGCTAATCACGAGGGAGAAAACAATGATCAAAAAGGAGATTTTTAAATAAATTTAAAGACTGAACTTGTCTGATATGAAGGAATTCCATAGCAGGATACTTTGCACGATGAAGGAGGAGTGATAGAACTCAGTTTTATGAAAGGCAGTTTCAAGAATTAGATTGTCTAAGGAACGCAAATCAAAACTACCGTCAGAGAGAAACATAAGGTTTTGCCTTAAGTAACTAGGGGTTTCAGGATTAAAAAGAACATTAAACATAAAATATGTTTGATGATTGTGTTGAGACTTATATAAATATATAGGTATGTTATATATTTTTTTAGTTTTATTGTGTGTTCAAAATATAAAAAGTTGGTCTCCGTAACTGTGTACATTTAATGCTAGCAGTTTGTCTTCGCAGTATTGAGATACTTATTCGTTAAGCTAGGAAAGCACCAGCTCAGGGTCACCGGCGCTTTTGGAATTAATTTAATTATATTGTATAATTTAAATCTATTTCTTTAGTCTCATACTATATCTCTATACAAATAAATGTGATTCTAGCTGAAAAGAACTTTGTACATTAAACATTTATGACCATTTTGTTGATTTACGTAGGCTTAACAAAAACGTTTATCATATAGCACGAAAATAATAAGCGAAAAAAGGCACTAGAAATTAACGAACCATTCATAATAGGGTGTAATAAAAATTAAACGTTTTGAAAATTATAAAAAAGTAATTTATATTTTAAAAATTAAAAATTTTAACCATAAAATGCTGCTTATCATATTTTTTTAATTACCTTACGTCTCAATTAGGATAGAAATTATGAATTTTTAGTTATTAAGCAATATTTACGGTATACATATAACCACTTAATTATTATAATGAAGGGCCGTATTAAAAATATTAAAACTAAATCGAATTATAATTCTAGTTAACTATACGCTTTTTTTAAAAACCAGTACAACAATTTCAATCAAGGTAAAAGGTCAAAGTGTCAAACCGTTTTTAAATAAAAAAAAATAAAACGAGAGACTCATCTGAATACAATGGTTATTACTGATTATTCAATTTATTAAGAGCCAACGAAATTAAACGCGTCACTGATTTAATAATTAGCAAAGGTTTTATTTGCGATCCGTATTTATAAGATACTGATTGAAGAAAAATTCTGCACTTGATCCACCTTTTCTGACCTCATGAAAACTACATTAGAAACAATAAAATAACTATATATTATGTGTATTGTGTAAATTATATTATAGAAGATGTGGTTTTGGTTAGTGATAATCAAGTAAACGACTACATTGTAAAGATCTATCGTAAATGCCGTAGAGAAATTTCAAGGATTCCTTCGGCGATATATGAAGTTGAAGAACAGGCTTTAGAGGAATAACAATTATATAGTCGCACATGATGGTGATTATAAGGCGAAAAGACACTCCTATTACAAGAGGTAGGTACCTACGGACAAAAATTGCGTTGTAGTGTTAGTTTTGCTTAAATATGTAAGTACGTATTTGTCAAACTCAAAAAAACTAGAGGGTACAGTTTATGAATGTAATTTTATTAATAAAACCAGTATTTGATTGTGCCTAGCTGCTTTTGACTGTCATCATGTTGAACTTAATGACAATTACGAGGTATTTATAATCTGTCATCGCTAAGAAGCATCACACGGGAGTCGAGAAACGCTTAAAATTGTTTGTCTCTGTTTCAAGTGTTAAATAAAATTATATACTGATTCATCGCTTTGCAATGTATTAACTTATGGAATAAGCGAATGGATTGATGCGGTATCATCCGTCAGTTTTAGTGTAGGTAATTATAAATCAGCTAAATTTGACACAGCGCCCAATCTAGCGCTTTTAACGAAGCCTATTCTCAATTCACATGTTTAAGTTCGAATTTATTTTTGAGAAATTCTTTACCATATTAATACTACAAACTTTGACAGACTATTTTTATGCCATAATGTATAGTTTACTTTGAAATGTTTATATACGTCTCCATACGCGTTTAATGCGCAACTTTCAGCAGTATTTTTTTAATTTCATATATTAACCCTTCGTTGGAGAAATATAATACAATTGACATAATTAAATAAATACGAGGGCAACTGGCGGCCTTATCGCTTTCGACCGATCTCTTCCAGGCAACCTAGATAAAAATCTGTCAATTGTTTGCCGCATTTGCTAACAATACATTTGTTAATGCCTACTATAGGTTATAAACTTATTCCTTGGACAGTGAAGGATGAACCGTAACTAACAGCATGTGTTTGACCAATTCGTGTTAATTCTAAAAAAAAACAAAAAGAAACTTACGTATGCCAAATCATATTAGGTTTGACAAACGACAATCCTATTTTATTTAAAAAAAATGTATTGCTAATCCATTCTAGTTTCAAACTTTTGATAACTCTATTGTGAAACAAATTTTAAAATTTGTCTATGACCGTGACAACTCTTTTTGCTATAACAATGCTGTTATTTTTTTAATATTCTCAGTACGTTCGAGACATCGGAAAACGATCAGTCCTCATGAATATTCATCGTCAGTTTTTACCCGTAACGGTGACATAAAATTTTTATTGTTCTCTAAAAAAATAGACTTCAAAACAATAAAGTTCGAAACAAAAGACTTTATTTTTAGAATGTTCCGCTACTGTCTTGTTCTTAAAAGTAGGTCTAAATCCAATTTGGTTAATACTCTTGAAGTAAGCGAAAACTAGAATTAATTTATGACCCTAGCGTAGTATAACTGGGTTAATTGTATGCGGTAGCTTTTTCATAATTTTTACTATTAAAATAAATGACTATTTTGAGTAATTAAATTAAAGTAGAAAATTTTACGTTTTAATGGTTTTTAGAGCGTTTAAAATCAGTGGCACATCTTATAGGCAAGTACGCCGTCGACTTTGGGTCAGGCAACCCGGTTCCTTCAAGATGTTTTCCTTCACCTAGCTGGGAATTGAACCTACGACCTCAGGGATGAGACTCGCACGCTGAAGCCACTGCTTTTAAAGCGTTTAGTGATTGAAATAAAATGCTTGAAATTAAATCGATATTTTTATTGTTTCCAGCACACAACATATTTCTATAAAATACAAAAGGTTACAATGGTTTCCGTGAAAGAAAATTAAACTTTACACAATCTAACATGCCTTTGACAGAACTTACACCAATTATATTAAGGAAACAACTTATAGAAACGTACACTAAATAATAAATTAATAAAATAAATCTCTTCTATAAATAGTTACACTCTGATAGACTTACACGTAACGTTAAAATACAATTTCGAACCAAACTCTGGTTAATTTTAACGTTATCCTAATAGGTAACTTTACCGTAGTTAACATTGTACACAGCTTAAACAAAAATCACACAAAGTGACTACAATTTGTACTTATCAAGAGACACAGTCTTCGTAAACGTTTGGTCACTTTCACCTAATTTACATTAATATTAAACTATACTTTAAAACATGGTTATATAAATGACTATATTCTATAGTTTATACATTTGTGGCAAATCCTTTTTACAACTACTTATAATCTAGCCCATTCCAAAATATCTATTTAATCTACAATAGGACAATGTTGTCTTTGGTTACAGATAAGCATAATTTATATTATATATTTATTTCTACAGCCCTACTTTAAATACACAAAAGCTCAAGTACGCACTGACTAGGGAGGACACGGCATTTTGGCGAGCTAGGCATGTTGGGCTCGACCGAGATGAATGAAAAATGCCACGCGATCGGGGCTCCGCTCACCACACTTGTTACACATAAAGGGATCATTGTATCCATGGAATCCCATATGTATTGTGTGCATAGTGAGATCGCCGAATGTAATGTCACAATACTGGCAGGTATACGCATTGTTGGCGGACGACGATGGAACTTCATTTGAAGCTTCTGATTCTGCATCTGATCCTTCAGCTTCCATTTTGTTATCTTCATGTTGAAGTCTTAAGGCTGCCGGTTGCAACTTAAATGCGCGGCCTTTTCGACGATTTTTCAAAGCCGTGGTAGGGGTTAATGGCATTGGGCGCTCTGCTGGCGGAGGGGACCCAGCTTCACTCGTTTTAGTGTTAGTTAGGTCTAAAGCACCGTTTCCTTGTGCTTGAGTGTTCGTATGAGATGTGGGCGTCTGAGGAGAGGTAGCCGGAGATTTCGCTGGCGGAGGAGACGGGTTATTCTCCGACGGGCGTTCGGAATATGACAAACGCTGTTGTAGAATTGACTGTGGTGAAATAGACTGTCTCATCTCCATTGGTTCAGATAGGTTGGGTGAAGTTCTTTGTTCAAAGTTGTTATTCGGTGGGAACAGAAAAGATGGAGGTAGTAGTGGTGGTAGGTATGGTAAATTAACGGGGAAATGACTGCCGAATAGAGAATGCGTCGGCGGTGGATGTTGCGACTGACTGTTACTACATGGTTGTTGTTCGAACATTTTCGTTAATGGCTTTTGTTTTGGCCCACGACGAGTGCCGTATACGTCGATTATTGGGAGAGGGTTGGGCGTCCCGTCTAAATTTAGCACCATAGCTGGACTGTGTTTATATTTCCGTAAATGTAGTTTCAGAGAGTGACAGTATTTTGTCGCATAGTTACAATCGGCGCAACGGTATTGGTAAATATTTGAGTGAGATTTGAGATGTGAATTAAGCATGGATTTGTTCACACAGGAATAAGAGCATTGTGAACATTGGAAGGGTTTTGATCCCAAGTGATTCCGCATATGATATTCCAAATGATGCTTATATTCCGTAACAAAAGGGCATTTTCTGCAGGTTAGCATTTTCTCAGGCTTAATGTGCTCTTTACTATGTTCCCAGAAGCTCAGTTTTGTAACGGCTACAAATTCACACTGTTTGCATTTGAAAGTTTTTACTTTACCGTGAGAGTTAACAGCGGGGACTCGCAGGCCGGGTTCATCATCGAAATCATCTTCGAATCCTGAACCTTCTCTACCCTCGTCATCATTTTTGTTTTGGCCCATACCATCAAAGCCAGAATCTTGGAAGCGATCGAATGTTTTTCTTTCATGGTCTCTGTCAGGCGAAGAAGGGGTTCTTGGTGATTTCGGTGGAGTAGCATCTGCTCTCGATATTGGTGTTGATACATGGACAGGGTGAGGTAAAGTCCTTGGAGAATACGAAGCCTCGTAGCTTGGAGACGCTCCGCGTTCATCAGCAACACGATTCTCAAAACCAGGTGGGGTGAGTAAACTGTAAGGCAGTCCATTACGATAAGCATCCAAATGCATACCAAGATTAGCTTTCGCTTTGAGTGTCATGGTGTCGTAGAATGATGCAGGCTCTCCGCCGCTTCCGACACTTCTTGGTGAGTGTCCGTTGGAATCTTTGCTTGAAGATGAAGGTGAAGCACTGTGAAAACCTTCTGAGTAGAAGCCGCTAGTTTGTTCCTTCGCGAAGCTTCCGTCTTCCATTGGCTCCGATTTCTATAACAAAATAATGTTTTAGAGAACTAAATAATTTTTATATTTCCTTACCAGTTGTTTATGTAGTTACTTATCTTATGAGTAATTAAATAATGCGGGTCACTTGACAACTAATGAGATCTTAATTAAGCATCTAAAAACTGCCGCATTTATTTGATTTCAACGACATCGGCCTTTCTTTGAAGTGACTAATTACTTGTTATTAATTGACAAATAGCCATAAAATTATCGTTTAAAACAATGTAGAACATTTGTTGATCGTTTTTGAAGAACCTTTACTAATGATAATGTTTATTTTAAAAGAATTTCGTGGTTTCCTTTGTAATGAAATAAAATTTTGTGTTGCCCCATCCATTTTAAGCAACCGCGTTAAATATATTTTATACCTATTATAAAAAAAATTGTATCAAGAAATATTGTAGCTAAGAATAGGAACATCGTACTTACAATGATAGGAGGCTGTTGTAAAATATTGCCCCACGAAGATGTATGCGCATGCGGTGCAGGCGGCATGCCGGCGGGGGATGCACAACTTAGCATACCTGTTAACAAATAAATATAAATAAATAAACTTTGAATCAATAAATCGTTGAGCTCATAGCATTTTTCATACTAAGGTATTACGATAATACCTACTGATGCTAAGACAATATTGGAGTCATCATATTAATACTAGCCTACATCTAGTGGTATAGGTTTAGGGATAGAATTCCTACAATGTTATATGACCTCAATTGTAGTAATAGTACTGGCATTTGAACCGAGTTAATTGGCAAGAAACATTCTCACTGGGTATTCCATTACCTACAGTAGATATGCATTATTACTAAACATCACAATAAGTATTGTACACAAAAATGTATAAGTATTATAAACAATTAAAAATATTATAAATTCTTGGAAATGTAAATATTGTATAGGCATAATTATTAAAAGTAGGTGAAATTTCGCAACCTTTATATTATGTAATTGTGTTTTGCTTAGATAGCAAAAGGATGTAAAAAATAGAAAATTGCTTGATCACGTTTTCTCACTGCTTACTCATATTTAAATTACATATTTTATTAATTATTTTGTTATAAATTTTTAGATATTTATCCTAAAATACTTAAACCTCTAATAATTCACACTCGTACATATTAAAAATAGTAAATAAACAGTTCCTTACCTTCCCCTTATAATACAGCAAATATAAAGCACACACAAATTGTTTTCATCAAACAGTAACTTCACTATAAAACACTACGATAGACAATTCTTTTTAAGACAAGTCAACACGGGAGTGTCAGGAATACGTGCGATCTAAGCCACTTCTCACAATGAACTGAAAAAAATCTGTCAATTTTTATGCCCCAAACATCGATAAGTATTCTACATAGACGGCGTCGAGTTTTCTAGTGCGAGATGAAGACAGCGATACATCTATCTCGTTCTCACCCCCACAGCCTATTTTTACTAGAACCAATACGAAACGAGCTACTGTGGGTGGGGATCAAGTTATTAAGTTATTGTTTATGCGATATTAATAATAAAAAAATAAGTCAGGGCGCGCCGTTATTGTTATAAATCTAGATGTTTTGTGTTATTGCCTATAAAAGGGAACGCAGGCAAATGAGATTGTTTTCCTATTCAGTTAATACGGTAATGCGAATTTTATGTTTGTTTATTAACTATTATCTCGCTTTCACTTTTATGATTGGGAATTATCGTAAACAATTAGAGCACTTTTATTAGAAAGTGTGTTATAAAAACTATTGTATTTATATCGGAATTGATAGCTTCATAGGTATTTTACGATTTACGCTATATAGTTTATTGTTAGTGTAGATATGTACTCATTCCCCTACGAGCTTTTTAACGTTGATAAAAAACGAGATCTATAAAAAGATTAAAAGGGCAGGGGCTGTGAAGGGGCGTCAAGCTTTTTAAGCGTCGAATGAGCCAATAGCAACGTCGCGTTTAAAAAAGGAATTGAACCTCAAGTAGGTTAAGTTAGTACTGAAAATTGTTATACGAGGTGAAGCTTACTTTTCTATTTCAGATTACGAAATAAAGGCACAGTTATCTAGAACTGTACGCATAGTAGAGTAGTTAGTACATGATTAATATTAATGTATAAAAACCATAAAGTTAAGAAACCCTGGGTTCGCGTAATATGGTAATGGGGTAACTTTCGATTTAAGACAATAGGAATGCAGGCATGTTGAAACAGACGCAAAATTGTGTTAAGGAGTACCTTTTATATGATTGTGTTGTACTTTACAGGCCACTTGAATACTTTTCTGTTATTCTTAAAAGCGCTTTAAATTTTGATAGAAAGCACAAGTCGAACTGAAAAGTACATTATCTAAGTTTTTGAAAACAGTTAAAAGTGTAGGTAATTTTAAATTATTTAATATATGTCTTTTGTGACATACACACAAATAAAAGAAAAATAAACATAACTATTGTAAAATATTGAAATATTTTTAATGGCAGCTCATTTGCTAAAAATATTAATATTAATAAGTTACAAAAATTGTCAAACAATATAGCGCGTCATTAAAAAAACAGTCGATTTGCGTAATTCTTATTTTGTTTTTAAAATTCAAATTACATGTAATAATAGCCGAGTGGCCTTCACAAATCAATCTTTGACTCGATTGTTTTTTGTTTTAGCTATTTTTCAACCGGAACATATAACATTCCTGTATTTGACACAGTTCAACTTTAGTGTTAATAGTGTCAGTAATATTTAACACCCTTACCCATAAAGCCGAAATCATAATAATTTTATTCTTTCAATCTCTTATTCATTCCAATCATATCGGAGCATTGATCGGAAGCGTGACAGTCCCAAGCAAACTTGGAGCTGGACAACTGCAGATGAGGCGAAGAGAGCCAGAAAGACTTGGAGCGAGGTGAAATACGAGGCTGAAGACCGAACGTAGTGGAGACTCACTGTGGGCTCTGATATAGGGGTTATAGGGAATTAACGCATCTCTTATTGTCAACTTGTGTTTACGCTGTAATGAAAAGAGATAGTAAGTTTGGTAAAAACGGCCTTTTTTATATGATTATAATAATAAAAGCCTTAATTGCTGTTAACTTAACATACTAGTACATAAAAATGTGAAATACTAAAAAATTAACACTAAAAATAGAAAATAAATACTAATAATTAATCGGCAAGCCGTTTCATTTCTGTTATACAGCTTGTCCTTGGACATAGGTCTCCTCAAAGGCCTTTACTCTTCTCTGACTAGCATTACGTAGCCAAATAGGGCCAGCTACACTTCGCACATCATCTTCCCTTCTTTTTGGAAGCCATTCCGTCACTTTCTTCTGATAAAAATATAGATACTATTAAAGATTTTGTATGCCAGTTTTCTAACACTATGTGGAACTAACTGCGCACTGAAGTATTTCGGGATCCAATTCGACTTGCATCTTAATAATAATAATAATTTATTTTCTCCCATATTACACTTACAACAAACAACAAGGTTATAGTTGAGAAGGCATTGGGAGACTGGTTTCCAAACTAGGTAAGAACCTGCGATATGGATAACCAGGCTGCCATTCCACAGCAAAGTCATATTGAGCGGTTACAAAAAGTACATATATACATATATGGGTAGGCAAACAAATTTAACATTTTAAATAAAGAAAGAAAAACAAAACAGTCAACTAATTAGTAAAATTATTAGTTAGTAGTACAAATAAAGTTGTATGGGCATATGTGAGGGTGTGTGTATGTGTGTGTATGTGTGAGTGTATGTATATGAGTGTTGTGTATTGTAGGTGAGTGTGTGTGTATGTGTCAGTGTTGTGTATTGTAGGTGACTGTGTGTATATGTGTGATAGTGGGAGAGGGTATGTATCAGGCACACGCCTGAGATCATATGTGAAAATTATTTTAAAATATCTAACATTTTTTCCGTTTGGTCATAGTTAAAAGTAAGTAAAAATTTATGAACTCTTTGCTTTACACATTTTTAAGTTCAAGAAAAGAGCGTACCGATAGCTGGCATAGAGTGACCATGGGCGGTATCACTTAACATTAGGTGAGCCGCCTGCCGGTTTGCCCCTGTTCTACAAAAAAAACACAAATCTCTTTGCTATAAATAATTACCATTTTACTCACCTAATATTTTGGTATTTCAAGATCTGCGAATGTTTCACAAAGCACCGCTGTTAACTAGGTTTCTATTCGTATTAAATTATTTAAAAAATATTCTCTTATGTTAATTTTGGCATGTTATTTTTTATCTATGTCTGGTATTCGTGTATTTACATAAAGAATACATAAACTATATGCTATAACGGATAAAAATACATTCTCAGAATTACTTATTAAACTAGAAATTTCTTTAGTTAGGAGTTGTAAGGAATTCAATTTGTAAATAGGATTTATTCGAAAAATCAGTTAAAATTCAAGTTACTTGCGTGTCAGAACGCTGTCGTCCGATTGGATAGTAAAGTAGTATTATCTCGTGAGAAAACCAGATTTTCGCTCACCATATACTATAGATTAGTGTTAACTTAGAGTTTTCACGTTAGTCTCACCTACGAGGTGGTTCCAATCACGACAATTAAAATTTTCAGCATAGGTACCCAAAATGTTACTCGCTCGTACCGTGAAGGAAAGTATCGTGAGTGGTAATACCTCTCACATGTCTTTTTAATATCATTTATCCTATCGCCTATTAATTATATTATTTATATACCCTATGATTGTTGTAATGCACGAATTTATATAGCTTTTTGTGTCAATTGTTACTACACATTGTCTTTTGTTACACTAACTATTGTATTACTCTTAACTTTTTTAAGCTCAGATTGCCTGGAGGGGGTATTAACAATCAAACCGTTCAGTCTTTAGAGTCATTTGTTTTCTAATAATAGTGTAAATAAATATATGGTTAATGTTGTCGGTAATTTATGGTTACTTTAACGATATGTACCGATTTAAAAGATTTACATATAGATGATTAGCATTCCAATTTCATCACATTAAAAATTATTTAGGTGAAATATACTTTCCAACCTCTACCAAATATACACAAAAATCGTTCAGGCCGTCCCCGAAGAGTGCAACTAAAACACCTTGTGCTGGAATTTGCCCTGAATATGAACTCAATAACTGACCACATTGACAAATTATGCCACCACGCAGTCGCAAGTATAGATTTAGAGCATTAGATTTATATAAAGTAGGTCTTTGACGCCAGGCCGTCGCGATGTTTAAACGACGCATTTTTTATCAAAATTAAATAACGATTTATATGGAATGCTAATCGACACAATCTAGTTATTAATAAAAAAACGATTTGGTTTAAATAGGTTTACGTTTTAAACAATTTGTGGTTGGAAAGAAATTAGAATTATATAAACTTAATATCAGTTTTTCAAACGTTTTAAGAGGACGTGGAAAGAAATATTGTAAAATATACCTTTGAACACACCACATGGTCGAGTGTAAAAGATAGGTTAGTTTTTGAATAACTCATATAAAAATAGATTTATAGGAATGCAATTAAAACGTCCCTACGTCCAGCCCAATCGATGTAAGTCGAAAATTCTCATTTTCCGGTCACCGCTCCGTTGGGCGGGCGGCGCGGCTTGGGCAGAAATATGCGAGCGCCCGGGAGAAGTGCCCTTATCGGCACGAGTAAAAAGTAATGCGTTCAGCCTTTATGGCAGTTGCGAGACACGCTCTTTATTACCAAGGGCTGATTGGCTGGTGGTACACCGGGCGACCTACTGCGGAACTTTAGATAAGGTTTTATCCGACCTACCTGAATTATTAGTCCATAACTACTACATGGTAGGACTGGGACTTTTGTAACAAATCTAATTAACACTGTCACTATACTATAATTATCATACATTTTTAAAAACTGATATATAAACTTAGTAGTATGAAGAAAGACATCTCTTTCTTTTGCAATTGATACACTCTAAAACTACATAACTGATTTTAAAAACTGCTTCACCAATAAAGCTAAATCATCAACGACTAGCGGACCCGGACGTTGCCCTGCATGATATTTCAAGCGATTAGTATATTAAACAAAGTATGATAGTAACGACTGCAGCGCCTGGACTGGGCTGATTTGTGAATCTAAATCACCCAAACGCATACAAAAAAAGTTCAAATCTGTCCAGCCTTACATCCTCTTTGACGATATTACATCCTCTTTGATATTTGCAGCACGCATTCTATCAATTCTATGTCAAACGCCATAATAAAATAAATAAAAAGTTTGAATTGTATGGCGGTTAAGTATTCTAAAATTTTCTAATTTTCCGCGTTCTTTTTTTTTTAGAATAGTATTAGCGAAATCGGTCCAGCCGTTCATGCGTAATGCTGTGACCAAAGGAAATTGGGATTCATTTTTATAGATAGATAGATTATATTAGATATAGATTATCAACTTTGTAAGAATATATCATGTTTATCATTCACAAACAATTTAAAACTCTTCACTGAATTTCAATATACATTCGCTACTTCACAACAAACACGTAGGCGGAACTCATTATCATGTCTAGTCACACGCGAGTATACCTAATACTTAAAAATGGCATGTAATGGAAATGTCTGTACCTGGCAAGCCGCAGGTATATAAAGCTTTAACCAAAGCCTCGAAAGATTAAAAGTCATTAAGGGTTAATCCAACTTTTATCTACCTTGAATCAAAAAAAAAAACGTTTCTGTACAGAAATATTCAATACGTTCCTTGTAACAATTAATTGATTAGCGTTTAGATGGTTTATTCATTGGCGAACTGTATGTATCAGTAGTAAATATTGTCAGATATTGAGCTATCAATTTTGAAGCTCTTGTTTAACCTTACCCCTGTATTAGTAGAGATTTATCCTAATAAATCAAAATTCATACTTGGTCAGACACGATTTTTTTCTTTCAACAAACCCCAAATTATACATAGTATATTTTTACTGATATATTTGTTTCTACTCAAGTACTGTTTGTTTTTACTTTCGTTAGTATATGAAGGGCTTGAACTTAAAGATATAAAAAATTCTGTTGATCGACATGTCGCTTTGGGCTGAGTGTACTAATATCTTTATTCCTATTCCCCTCGCATAAAAAATGATTGTACCTTCAAATCTATCCCGGGTGAGGGCTCTCCCTCTACTAACGTCCTCCCTCATATGAATGAGCCGAACGTACACGAGAATAAAATTACTTCCACCATCCCTAAAACAGCCTCCGTTTTAGTTTATGTTTTCCTAAGACACATAATTTCGGGTTAATATTACATGAAAACATGTATGTATGTGAAAATTATATAATATGCTCGTAATATAACAAGTCCTCCATTCAAAGGCGCGTTTTATAAAGTCGCTTAGAAATGTCGACCGCATATCAGTAAATACAACGATGATTTATTTATTTCCACTTCGTTACCTTAGACATACTCATACAAAAAACAGCTTACATAAGTTATTAGGCAACGGGCGGCCTTGTCGCTTATAAGCGATTTTTTCCAGGCAACTCCAGTATGGTAAAAGAAAAAAGAAATACATACTGAGGGTAAAGTAATCATTTCTTAACCTTATCCTATCCTAATCAATCGTGACTTGTACAATGTACAATTCTTGTTTCCTTTTACATCACTATTCGCTGTTCATGTATTTGTATGATTAGCTTTTAAGTTTTTAGTCTGTTATTAATATTTTTTTTTGTATTACTTTAGATTAAGGTACTTTATATATATGTATTTTTTTTATATAACATTTGGTTCTGCACTTCTCGCATCATGTTTCTTTTTTTTTTAGTTTTTCTCTTTAACTAGGGTGGCCTGGAAGAGATCGCTTATTAGCGATAAGGCCGCCCGTTGCATCCCTTATAATTTGTATGTATTGTGTTTCTTTTTTTTTAGCAACGAAGTGTAAATAAATAAAATAAATAAATAAAGTACAAGAAGTACATTAACAAAGAATCATAAATATACTATTATCGTCGGTTTTCGCATTTAATCCAAATAGGTTGAATTAAGAGAATTAATAACGTGTTAATATTTTACCTACATTATTTTAAGTAGAAACACTATAAATTGCCGTCTTTAATTCCTGGCAATACTTATAATAATCACCTGTTCAAATAAAAAACGTAATTATTTTGCTTGGACAACGCGTCTAAAAATATTTAATGGCATGTAAAGAAACCTTTTGAAAAAAATTAATTTATGAATACGATAAATTTTCATCACTTGACTAAATATTTTTGTACAAGTATTTAATCTTTATATTATTTGAATGTTCTGGTGTATGTAAATAATGGAAACTTTTCGCTTTTTTGATTATATAAAAAAATATTGCCAAGGTTTTCTATCTTTAGCCGAACAATGGACATAATGTGTGACGTCATATTGAGTATGTTAAGTAATACGTTGGATTATTAAACACACAAAACTTGCAGTATTATCATACAAACGATGTGTTAGTGTGTCAGCCTTCATCTGCTTCATTATTATTTTTTAATATTGCCGTAATCATTCAGTCATAGGTTTGGTTTCGGAGACACTACTTATGTTA
Source organism: Pieris melete (assembly GCA_963693345.1). NCBI lineage: Eukaryota > Metazoa > Arthropoda > Insecta > Lepidoptera > Pieridae > Pieris > Pieris melete. Next base: position 3,669,734 of record CAVNZK010000032.1, on the reverse strand, counting down.
GTTACTTTTAGAAAAAGCAATGACCTTTTTAGGTTTGTGCCTCAGATTTCTGTATCTGTTTCATGATAATTTGTCAATCTCATAGGGAAGCAGCTATAAGTGATCAACCTCCTGTGACGGACTCACGCCGTCGTCTTTTTGGGTCTAAGACATGTCGGTTTCCTCACGATGTTTTCCTTCACCGTTCGAGCAAACGTTAAATGCGCACATAGAAAGAAAGTCCATTGGTGCACAGCCGGGGATCGAACCTACGACCTCAGGGATGAGAGTCGCACACTGCTCACTTTATGTCCTATACTAACGAATACTTTTGTTAGCAATTTGCACCACATAATGTATACGTTGTAATATCACTGTTTTTGGTTCTTGATTTCCGCATGTTGTAGGGACGGCACCGTTTTAATATTTTTATGTACGTCAATTCGTGTGTTGTATCGTGTGTTTGTCCTAATGATGGGTTTCAAATAAAAAAGACTTACAAATAATCTTTAGTTAGGTATTCAACTAGGCAGTGAAAGTACAAGAAAGCTCCACTTATGATTCCAAAGATATCCTATTATTATAATTCGTTACAAATTCACAAACAAGAGCCATGTCGTGGCCACGTGTCGTTTTCAAGCTACCGGAAACAAAAAATACATAGCAAAAAGTGAGAGTCTAAAAGCGAATTCAGTTTAAATAAAATAATTTATGACCTACAATGAGGGTGATTGTTCTGCGCAATTCCCTGATTTGCAAGGTTTTGCGTGAAGTTTTTTTGATGCTACTGTATTCTCTTTATTTTTTACGGTCAAAACGGTAGAACTTTTGCAATGATTATGATTAAGCATAATAAATAGCTCTTCGTTGCATATAATGTAAAAGCAAATCTGAAGTTTTGTTTATGTAATAATTTATACAGGTTTTGTTATCAAAAATACGTTACACGCACGCTTTCTATTTTCGGTTTGCTTAAAAAAATATGGCTGCAAGTTGAGCATGCAAAAAGTATTGCCAAGTAGGCACGAGACGCAGCTGTTGATCGTTTCCTCTTCCGAGAAAAAAAGTAAAAACCGACCAAAAAGTATCTTATGTCAAGCTGTCACCAAAGAACTCTGCTCTTTCGAGTATCAATGCGTTGTTGGGTTTAAATAATAATTATACTAAAGACTATAACCTACTAATGTTATATAGTCTATAGATATATATACCTATTGTGTAATTTAAAATGAGGGAAACCAAACAAAATGTATGAAAGCAACAATTTAAGTGAATAGCATTTTTTTAGGAATTCAAGAAAAATCGGAGAAATTACATTAGAACTTATAAAGAAATGGTTTTCTATCAGGTCAAGGCCAGGCATGTTTTTTTTACCGTCCATAAAAAAACCCCTGAATACATAGTAATTATTTTAGCCACACGCAAAAGTAAAACTAGCGAGCTACTTATGCATAAAACCTTTTTGTTCTATTCTTAAGTTTTTTTACTGTCAAATACGGTAGCCGATTGACAATTTGCACATTCTCGGAAGGTTCACAAACAAAACGGTTGAAAAGGAATTAATTTTTTATTACCTTTTATTTCAATGAGACGAAATGGAAAGTTCTTAAGATAAGATTGGCTTGTACAAAACTTTTTAGTTACTTTTAAGTAACCAGGATTTGCACAGTCTTAAAAAATAACCTATTTGATTCTACTAAATAAAAGTCATCTATCATTGCCATTTTTTTAATCCCATTCAGGTGAATCAGGTTTATAAAAAGCGTAACGTGCACCGACCATTTTTTCGTTATAAAACGTGATATCGCGATTGGGGTCTTTTTACCCCGCGTTTATGGGGTGGCTTTTTGTTGAGATACTGATCTCTCTCACGTTTTTTAATCGGTTTTTACTAATACGCCGCGTTAATTCCACTTGATTGAGGTATGTTTACACTTGTTCTTTTTCGGGGGTTGTTTTTTGTTACTTTTACGTTGAATATCGGCTTATGACGTGAACCTGTGTTAAGATTAGGAACCGTTTTATGAATTAATGGATTTTTATCGTTTTATATAGACTTACGTTCTAGAATTATTGGATTTTTATCGTTTTATATAATAATTTACACTATATTAAAACAGTGTTGGCCTAGTGGCTTCAGCGTGCGACTCGCGACCTGAGGTCGTTAGGTTCGATCCCCGGTGGACCAATGGACTTTTTTTCTATTTTACATTTAACATTCCCTCGAACGATGAAGGAAAACATCGAGAGGAAACTTGCCTGAGAACCAAAAAGTCGACGGCGTTTGTCAGGCACAGGATGCTGACCACTTGCCTATTAGATTGACAAATGTTCATAAAACAGATACGGAAATATGAGCCTTGGAGGTCCCACTCCAGGAAAAGGAAACGTGTGAAGTCCACAAAAGCGATGTCGTGACGACATCAGGAATGTCGGGAAATATGGATGAAGGAAGCAAGAATAGACTCAAATGGAAAGTTCAGCAGGAGGCCTTTATAGTATGGAATTGACTTTATTATTTTAACGATTTTTTTAATAGTTTTCATTTAAATTGAACTATGTACTACTAATTTGATCCAACTCAAGAACTGTTCTATGATTTTAAGCGTTACGTTTAACAATACACTTCGTGTAAAAGCTGCAACTAGTCATTAATTTTTCAAATGTAATTTATAATTTATGTTATCTCAATAAGCATTGTAATTGTTGCCATTATTATGGGTCAGCCGCCCTAAGACGCTGCAGGCCATTGTTCAACGCATTTCGGGGTCAAAATGGTCGAGGGTCAACGATTTATTACATTTTTGAAAAATTACAGCCGTGATATTGTTGTTCATTATTTTTTGCTTCGGTATATAGAATTATTTAATTGGAGCATTATGTTTGTTGGTATACAATTGTTGTCAGCCATTTTGCGATGTTGTGTTTGTAAACGTAGATTATAGAATATAGGTATTTCTTTATTCATATACGAGCGTTTTATACTTATACATCTTTAAGGACATAGACTCTTCTCGCAAGAGCGAACCTGTTCGCCAAAGATCCACAGAAATCCAACATCACCGATGGTCGCCAAACGCGGACAGCAGACAGCCCAAAAAAGCGACTTCTAAGCCTCAACATAAATCTGAAAATAATTATATGTCCACTGTCTCCTTTATAAACAGTCCATAGTGAAGAAGTTGTTTTAGCGCAGAGGAATCAATCACCTATGAAGTCCTGGAATGCGTAGCTGTGCCTTCCTAACGAACAGAAATCCTTGGAGCAGTGAGGTCGCTCCGTGAAGCCTGCAAAGTGCCCAGGAAACTTCTGAGCTTCTGGAAAGAGCTAGGCTTAATTTGCCAGGACATTACGCACAACGGACCAAATGAAGTAAGTACGGAAATTGAGTCCACACTACATACATATATGGACTTAGGTCAGCTTATATTTGATAGTGATTATTATATTACATATAGCAATTTCTAATTTATATGACCTAGTACATAAACATATGTTATTCAGACGAACCGTTATTTGCTATATCCTTAGTTTTTTTTTGCCTTAACCATTCTACCCTAAATAAACGTTATTCCAGCAATTGTAGATTTTGCAAAAAATGTTCTAATAATGCCCCAACGGTACATAGGTATAAATTTTAAATCCTCAGTGCTCAGAGACGATCACGGCTGTGAATTGAAGCGATCGCAAATTGGTGTTAAGCCTGGGGTCACGCACAATGACCATAGTCACACACATTGACACTACAACAATGGCCGGGGGTCACTTTTATTTGTTGCAGAAACTTAATTTATAATCTTTTCACACACGCCATTAAGGAGATTACTAAAATCTACCCTTTTTCGAACAATTGTATTGTTACGTTTTTGGCGTAAAATCGAATGAAATGAAACCGTATATTTTGGACATTGTGCGTTGACCGTTAGTTTCGATTTTGACACATTTTCAAATGTCGAACTCCTGTGTTCGATATTTGATTTATGCCCGATCATTTAAGAACGCGGGAAGAAGTTTAGGTTATGGGTCAATGGTTTAGAATATGGACGGGATTAAATTGTTCAACGGTCAAATCGCACACTTCGGGCAAAGGTTAACTGGGAAGCTGAGAAACTAATCGTTCATAGAAATCAAGGGTTCTTTTCTTTCTTACTTCCACTTTAAAAAGTACAAGTTATTAACCAGTACATTGAATATTAAGATATGTTTACTGTCTATTTACTTACTTATGAGATATATCTAAGTAAGTTTTCAAAGTTGATTTATTTATTTTATTTATTTATTTACACTTTGTTGCATTACAATATAAAAATTGAACATAATTAAATGTAAACTGGCGGCCTTATCGCTAACTAACCTAATAAAGTTTACAGTTATGAGTTTTTAAGGCCGCGCCAAAGCCAATTCTTAAAAGACCAGCAACGCACTTGCGAGTCCTCTGGCATTGAGAGTATCCATGGGCGGTATCACTTAACATCAGGTGACCCTTCTGCACATTTTTCCCCTGATCCTGAATAAAACAATACAACTAATTATTTCCAAGTTTCGCAATTATTTTAAATAACTTTTCGGGCGTTTTAATTTAATAGTTCATTGCCATAGAAGTGAGAAGTATTAAAATAGAAAGTCGGTAATTTTTTTAATAATACCTCAAATTTCATTCAAGAAAAATACCTGCTATATACAGCTTTTAAGGTAGGTACCTACTATCGTCTGATTAATAAAAATTACATTACATTTACTTATTATATTTTTTATTTTAATCTCTTAGTTACATTTTTTATGTAACTAAGAGATTAAAATTTCCAATATTTTCGAATTTAGGCTTTTCTTATTAGTCGTTAAATAGAATCCAGTGGCGCTATAAGCCTAAACACCTGGCTTCGGATTGCATCCGTTTTTTGATAATTTTCATAGACAAGTAGATGATCAGTCTTGTCTGACATATGTCGTCGATTTTTGGATTTCTCTCCCGCCGGTTGTTGTGTAGTATTTTTCGTTTTAGTACATAGACAGAAGCTCCATTGGCACAGCCGGTGATCAAACTTACGACCACAGTAATAGCACGCTGAAACCACTAGGCTAACACACATATAAGTTAGTACATAAAAAGTTTTGAATGTTCTGCGATATATTGATAAATGAGATATATAGTTTCAAATTTGGATCGGCAATAAAACGCACTCACTGCACAAAGTGACCATTGCTTGACCCCTCGCTCAAAATAATGGCTGGGGGCAGATAAATTAAAAATGGCTCAAAAACTGACGTCAGGATTTATGGGAAGACATTATAGGTTTAATTGTAATGAAAATTCGATACGGCTTTTATATACATATGTATATATTACTAGCTGACGCGATAAACGTTGTTTTGCCATGTATATCATAACTCATAAGAACTAAGAAACATTGTTTTAGTTCAATAAAAATAACCGTCTGCTATAATACAATTACGGGTTGATCGTAGAGGGGTAAAAATTAAGGGTTGTATGTATTTTTTAATGCCACACAATAAAAAAATATAAAACAAAAAAAATTGCCTAAAAATATATCAAAATTATTTTGGGGTGGAAGTACCCTTTGTCACTTAGGGGTTTGAAAGATACATAGATTAGATAAAGATAGGTTGTGACGCGAGAAATTTATATATAAAATTTTCGTGTCACAGTTTTCGTTGGCATACTCCGAAACGGCTTGACCGATTTTATGAAATTTTTTGGGCTTATCCGGTATCTATGAGAATTGGCCAACATCTATTTTTCATCCCCCTAAATGTTAGGGGTAGTCCACCCCTAAATTTTTTTTTTATGATTCTGCATAAAAAAATACACACAACCCCTAATTTTCACCCCTCTATATCAACCCCTATTTTTTATTATAAATTATATACATGGCAATACGACGTTTGCCAGGTCAGCTAGTTAAATTATATATTTCATTTCATAGGTACATTATCCCTTTATAGTTTATATCTTAGATATCCCGTTATAGCTTGGCTACTTCAGTGTAATTTTTCTCTTGGTTTTATTACATGCTTGTAGGTTTAATTACCTTGTATAATTTTTATTTATTCGTTGGCTCTCTGACCCAAACAGTGTCTCGGGCTCCGAAATCAGGTGAGCCTGCTTCACCGCCCGATCCTGGTCCATGTACTTATATTTTTCGTATGTCATTATGCCATATAGCTAGTGAGAGAACAGCGAAGACGAACGTGTGTCAAAAATATTAGTTTCATAAAAAAATAACTTAATATTACGAGGGCTTGACTAACATACTTTAAGTAGGTATTTCATATGTAGTATTTTTAGGTATTAAACTTTTATACTCTTTAATAATTTCTAACATATTTTATGTCGAAATTTTCAGAAGTTATCCGCAAAAACATAATTTATCTAGCCAAGATGAATGACGTTTTTTACTTGTCGGCAATTTTTTAAAGAACACATTTTAAGAGACCGTTTAAATTCAGGGAAGCGGTTTTTTTATTCTTTTGTGCTTTTTAAAGGCGATTAGGAATGTTCTTTCTTTAGTACAGTCGGTAGTAAATGCCATAATTGATCGATGGACAGGTCCGCACCTGCGTGCAATGACAAAAGTAACGCGTATGAAGTTTAATTCTGCTAAAACGTTCCGGGAATGGCTTTGATTTCGTTTTTTATATTGAAATATTTTAACCTACCTGGTCAGTTTCGATCACACTTGCTTATAATGTAAAGAAATCGAGACTTTCGAGTTTTAAAAGGTCCCAAAGCTAGAGAAAGATCGGTATTGCTCTAAATATTGATAAAAGTCATTACAATTAAATGTTTGAACTGTCTATTTTACTACACTAGTATGTGCAGTCTTAATAATTATATTTTTATAAATTGATTTTTTGTTTAGTAGTAGCAGAGACGTAGTTTATACAAATTAAAGGTTAGAGTGAGTGCCGACCGAACGAGAAAGTAGCTGGCTGCTTTTCTCGCTCAAAGATGAATACAGCAAGGAAATACTGATAGCTTTGAGGGTACTCAGCCACAGCGACCATATGTTTTAAATTTATCTTAAGGTTTTATTTATTTCATTTTTTTAAATGTAGAGTTTAAGATCTATTCTAACATATTTTTTTATTATAGTTCTAATTTTTACATCCTTTAAAAAACATGTTATTTTATATTACATTCTTAATTATTGGTAGGTCTCTTTCGCAAGAACGATTAATCCCTCATTAAACAGCTTAAACCTAGACCTTTCTGTGTATATGTGGATATTATTTTATTTGAAAAATTATTTTCTTTCATTTAATGCAATGAATTAACAATCTAAAAGCTAGTATTACTACTAAAAGAGAAAGTAAGAGCGAAAAATCATTTCGATTTGGCGATACCGAGCCGTGATTCGCTGAGCGTCATGAATAAAACATGGCGGTTGACGGGGGATCAACCCTTTCCCTTCGATTCGCAATTTAATAAATTCTCTCCCACACTTTTTTGTAATACGATAGGAGGGTGAACCGATATGTATTGATTTTTAGAATATTACATAAAATACGTTAGCACATTTTATGTCTTCACATAAATGTATATATATAGATTTTGATAATTAACATAACTATAATATTGATGTGCCTTTTATTTTAAAAGATAGCACTCACATTTTTATAGGTAGAGAAAGTTTTAGTAATCCATGGAATTGCTATACTGATTCAAATCTTTTAACGTCTACATTTGCTTTTCAGATCCTGTGATTTTATTAATTGAGTTGAAACGTACCAATTTGTGGTTATTGATATGTTCATTATCATCAGGACATTTCGTTCTGCGTACTAGAAAGTACTTACTAGAAGATTTCCTTGACTGGACTACGGGATTATTTATTGTCGTCAAACAAAATTATTAATATTTTTTCGTAGCGTAGTTAAGGAGCATAACGTAATGGCGCCAAAATCCAGATCATCACGCATGCGCTAAAGCGGACGCAGTCACAGATAAAAATGCAAATATTGGTAGCCCATTTTATCTCTGTGGTCCTGAATTGTGATTTATCCTAATATTATCCATAAAATGTTACCCCTTTTACTAGTTATAATCAGTTTATGATAGTTGCTATGAAATAACAGCCGATTTTGGCGATAAGGGGATCTGAACAATTGGTTTCAATTTTCATCTGTAATTTCGATTAAAGAATAAAGCTTATATAGCTTTATTTTATACTTTATAGAATTTTGCTTTTCTACAGATGTTTTTCAGCTTCTGTGAATTTAAATTTTCAGGTAAAAAAAACTGATGTACGGACTATGAAAATGGTTTAAACGCGCTGGAAACAGGAGCAACACATCTATATCATTAATACATCGCTTTAACAAACTTTCGTAATCGTTGTAATAGTTATGTTTCTTTAAAGGAAGATAATATTTTCTGTTTATACAGCTGTTATTATTTAGGTAACAGCATTGTGTTATAAAAAAGCAGTGGCGCTGCAATCTTTTAGGTCTGGGCCTCAGATTTCTGTATCTGTTACGTGATCATTTCTAATTGGCAAGTCACCTACTTTCTATCTACCTTGTTCCTGATACAACATTAACTTTTTTAGGTCTACATATACGTATGCCGGTTTGCCCACGATGTTTTTTTACCGTTCGAGCGAATGTTAAATGTAAAATATATTGGTGCGTAACCGGTGATCGAACCTAACGACCTCAGGGATGAGAGTCGCACGCTGAAGCCACTAGGCCATCACTTTACGAGCGAGTATTAATTGCACACATAGACAGAAAGTCCATTCACAATCAGAGATCGAACTTACGACCTGAGAGATGGGAGTCGCACGCTGAAGTACTGGTCTATTTTAATATAAATCTTCAATAATTTAATTATATCAAAGGATGAATCGCACTTAACGGTAAGAGAAATATCAATTAATTCTAAGCCATTATCCAATAAATCGCAAGCTTCATAATATTTTTTTCATAGTCCTCAATATATCATATCTTACTATCATTAATAACGAATAACAAATATATTAGGAAAACTTCAATGCGATTACGTAAAGAAACCCTCCGACTCATAATTTTAGATTCCCGGCGAGGTTATTTTTTCTCTCGAAGAAATGAGAGGGAGGCGTTAGAGGGAGAGGTCGATAAAATCCATACTTATAATATTTGCAGCCTCCACTCACCCACACATTGATAACGCGATTTAGCGTTCATCTGAGACTTTCGGACACTACATGGGAGGCTTTTTATAAGGAATAAGCTTAAGTAATTTGTTTCTAAATTCTAAGAAAAAGCAAATCTCAATTTCATGAATTGTCTCTTCATATGGCCTTATCTAACTTTAAATTAAACAATTTAAATCTAAGTAGTATGCAATATTATTCGTACGTCCTCGCATCATATCGTGTGTCAACGCGTTTTGCACTTGAGATACTGGTGTCCAATTACAATTAAACAGAACGAGCAGTCGCTTCGTCTTTTGTTTTACAATCTCATCTTAATAAAGTACGGTATTTTGTACCATGGTACTATTCTATTTTTACATAATGTAACCATGGTAACAGAGACGGTCTAAATTGTTGAAATAACTTTCAATTGTACTTCACATTAGATAAACAGATAAATATGTACGTATTTAAAGTTATAATCACATATTATATATGCTTAATAAAGCCTATTTCCTAAATACGAATATTTTTATATTTTTAAAACAATGTGATACACCCCTTATATACTCACACATAGAACATCCCCAGTCTGATGTTGTGTGGAAAAAATGTATGATGCCATAAAAAATCGGCGTCCATTCGCTAGCCGAATTTTTACCAGTTTTTTCCCCACGAGGGTCGCGCGTTGCTAGGCAACCCCACCCTCTCCCGACTACTCTAAATGCCGGACGATATTTTACGACCAATGAAATTGAGGTTTTATTGTTTTAAAAGACTGTTTTATGAAAGGATTATTCCGTAATGTAATTTATTGTTTATAGTAAGAGCAGTGTAGGCCTAGTGGCTTCAGCGTGCGCCTCTTATTCCTGAGGTCGTAGGTTCGATCCCTGGCTTGGACCAATGGCCTTTATTTCTATGGAATTTAACATTCGCTCGAACGATGAAGGAAAACATCGTGAGGAACCTGGCTTGCCAAAAGTCAACGGCATGTGTCAGGTACAGGCTGATCACCTACTTGTCTATTAGATTGACAATTGAGCATGAAACAGATTCAGACATCTGAGGCCCAGACCTAAAAATATACAAGCACCACTGATTATTTTTACCATATTGCTTACAAAACTCTTTGTTGCAATTACTGTTTAGATGCAATAATTATTGAAATAGGTGTTTGAAGCATAAGTCACAGCGAAAATGTCATATTTTAAATAAAACTTAATACAGTTTGAACTGTATTTAAGTTTGAGTGACGTTCTGAAATATATTACTTATAAGTAAAAATAAAATAAAAATAAAATATGTTTATTATGGAACATAAGATACATGTATCACTTATTCCACGTCATTAAATTTGAAGGCATCCCTACTCATCGGCAAAGAAGACAGAGGGTGTAGGCTGAGAGAAAAAGCCGGCGTAAAAAACTCTCGGTACTCTTTTAAAACAGCAAATCATCAAACAACACTTATTTAAAACAAACAAATTAATTAGAAGTAGCCTGTCTAGCACTAGTCCCAGGCCCTTTTATCAACTAGATAATCGTTGACTTTATACATAGTACCTTTTTACATAGTAGCATTTGAGTACCAAATTAAATATTTTAATGTCATTTGTTTACAATAAATAAACTATGTACGAGGCATTTTAACACATTTGTAATGAAAAACTGTTTTTATTATGATTAGGTAATCTAATAACAGAATATATCAGATTACTGATCAAACCTTACCTTACCTTTATAAGCTCGAATTTGCAATTGCAATTGCTAAAAGGTAGGAGATTCTTATTGAGTCATCAATGCAGTAACCACTAAATATAAATATGTTCACATATTAAAATAAGGTTATTGATTATTTTTGTTATAATTTAAAATAATATCAACAACGACCGAAAATTGTTTAGCTCTAATCTGGTTGTACCGTGTAGGTACCTACAGCTATGTATGTATTATATACGCCCCGCCCCGCCTCTTATAAAAAGCTCTCAATAAAAAGTCCCCTTCTTTTTATCAGAAATAAAATACCGCTGATTGGCTGCCATCTCGCGATAAAAAAGATAAAGAACGAGGCGTCGTGCGCGTGCGCCACTCACAACGCACGCGCGCATGAAGTTATTAAAAACCGACCACTCCAAGATAACCTCCCCTCGCATTCTTTTCGACGTAAAACGTGAATGATTCAAGGGTTCTTCGTGAGGTGGTCGCCCATAAAAATATCGCGACCAAAAAAATCGTATGGGGTGTTTAAAAATAGTTCCCCTCTTGCTTGCTTGATATATCGATGGTGTTACCGAGGATTTTGATAATACACACCGTGTGTTGGTTCAGTGTAGCGGCAAGATTTGTCAATATTGCATTCTGTGGGGGCTATTTTGGTGGCGCGTGTTGCCTGATCCGGTTTCTTAGATATTACCTGATATCTTATTACCGTTTCCGGTACATACGAACCTTTATTGTACTCATTACAATTGTTTCATGATTACACTGAGTTAAAAGCTAAAGTTTTCTATACACCATTTGTTTCAAGCACAGACGATGCTTTGACGAACTAACGGGAATAACAAACACCACGCGAACTATATCACGCACGTGAAGGTATATTGTTATTTTATTTTTAACTATCCAATAAAATCCACACTATAGTAATTAAATAAATTACTTTTCGATGTGGAAAAGTCCTTAAATACGTTCAAACAAACGCCAGTTACTTACACTTTTTATTTAATTATTATAATTGTTCTGTATTACAGTAACGAAGTGTAAATAAATAAATTTTACAGGTTAGATACTTATAATAGGTATTTAAATTAGGTCTTGGTACAAAAGTTACCGCGAGGACCATACACAATTATTAAGAATAGATAACTATTACTTAATACTATGAGAAAAGTATATGATTCCATTACTTCTATTGACATTTTATTTAATTGTTATGTAACGAAAATATACATAAGACAAAAGCGGATCAATTTAATTACCATCAGTCACATACCGTAAGCCCGGTTAAAACCGTCAATTTATTATTATACCCGTATCCAATTTAAAACAACGCCCGCGTGGCGCATGGGGAACATTGTTTTCAAACGGGGAGAGTAAGGGGAATTTGTGGAGTAGAAAAAACAATTTAAAAATAAAATGAAATAATTATAAAAGGGGAGGCGCGGCGCGTGTCATGGCCTCTTATTTATTTCTGAGTTCAGCTGTTCAGTTTAAATTTCGAACGCCTTACGCCCTGTACATATGGCGCGATGAAAAACTCTATAGATAAAAAATATTTTGCACCTGTATGTACTTTTACGTTTGTGTTTAAGTATTTTGCATCGTTGATATGCTTTCATTTATTTTACATGTTGAATATTATATAGAAAGCTGTGTTGGCTAGTGGCTTAACCGTGCGTACTCTTATCCCGGAGTCCAAACCCACGCTTTGGAGTAATAGACTTTTCTATGTGCGCATTTAAACCTAGCTCGTACGGCGAAGCAAAACATCGTGAGCATCTTGCATATTAAAAAGAAGAAATGATCACGAATAGATACAGAAATCTTATGACAAGAGCAAGGATTGTAAAACTGGCTTTTATATGATGTATTGTTAAAACAAAATAAGCTATGTATAAACAAATAACGAAGAAATCTCTTGAATATATGTTACATTGCCGCTAGGTTATATAAGCAAATTTTCCTCTAATTGGTCGTTAATTGTTATGGTAATGCTATTTTTAAGAGCTATTTTTGAGAAACTTATATTTATTAACGACGGAGAGTAAATTATCTACATAATGAATTTAAATGGCAGATGCGGGTGTTTTTATAATTTAATTATCTGTGCGGCTAAACTTGGCTGTTTTCACTAAAGATTTGATTTAGATAACAATTTGCCAAGCAGGGGAAGATTATAGATAAGATTTTTTAAATGTTCATCTATGTAGTAGTGCCAAACTTATTAGTAATAAAGTATATTAAAGGTACATATAATATAATCCTTAATTTGTTAATAGGGTAGAGTAGATTCTCAATCACTATACCTAAACTGTGAATCTAGTCTGAGGAACTGTCAGTTGTCAAGAAATAATGGAGAAAAATGCTTTCACAGATCTTAAAGTAACTATGTATTAGATGAATAGACGTTCTAGGAGATGGCTTTTTGAAGTTATACTTCTTTTGGAGCGATGGAGAAAAATGATGAGAGTGAATTTTTACGATGCGCGCGCACACCGACACCTAAATTCTACATCGTAAAGTAAGTTCTAGGTGGCATGAAAATCGATAATAACTAATAATACTAGAAGATACTAACAAGTTGTATATTCTAGTATTTTTATATTTAAAACACGTGCTTCGTAACAGTACAATTAAACAGTGTGAATAAATAAATATAATTTTGGTGTTTTTATTAAATCAATTTCATAGGTATACGACGGTGATTGTAATTACTAATAATAATTTATTATTTATTAGTATATCTATATATATTGAATATTACTAATAAAACTGATTTGAATAAATTGTTTTGAGTGCATTTATAGATTTGATACGGTCCTAGTACGTTCATGGTATGATACTCGAACATTGTAGTGGGTAGACTTTTTAAAATAACTCGTTAAATTACAGGTGGTCGTAATTAAGTGTCAATCCCGGGAACTTCCTCGGTGGCGCTCAGATAACATCTATTCGCCTCACAGACTTCGCAAATTACTGTTTGCTTTGGCAGATGAAGATTAATTGTCTTTGATTTTAAAGAAACAAAAAGGTTCGTTTGTAATTTGCAATTCTGTAAATTGAATTGTATTAACACCGAAATAATGTTTAAAACTGACACAAATGAAATATATAAAATTCTCGTGTTCAGTGTTCGTTCCCATACTCCTCCGAAACGGCTCGACCGATTCTTATGAAATGTTTTATGCATATTCAGTAATTTTGACAATCGGCTACTATCTATCTTTCAAACCCCTAAGTGATAAGGGGTGTCCACCCAAAAAAAAAATTGTTTTGGTTTTTATGATGCCTACAGCATACAAAAATACATACAACCTCTAATTTACACCCCTCTAATCAAACCCTATATCTTATTATAGTAGATGGTTATTATTATTGAACTAAAAAAATGTTTTTCTAAATAACATACATGCCAAAACAAAGTTTGCCGGGTCAGCTAGTATTTTATGTAGATAAATGTTAAATTGTTAGTAATTCAAAGTAACATTTGCTAGGTCAACGTCAACTACAGTGAAGGAAAGGTTTTTTTTTAAAAAAAAAATGTGGTCAATAGATATACTCAAAGCTAGACAATAGTGAATAGTTGTTAGTATAGAAACAAAAGTTGTTTCGGGTTTGTAGGCATTAGAAAAAGGAGTATGATATGAAAATTTTACCTTTGAAATAATTTCAATATTATTTACACGAAACGTAACGTTCGTGACCCAAAAACACGAGGTTAGCGACAAAAAGCTTCAGCTGTACGCCATTAAGCAAAAATGTCCCCCATTTCGTCCATCTTTTTACAATAGCCCTTAAAATGACCAGAAAAAATGCACTCTTTTACGTACAATGGGCTCATGATGCGAGGGTGGACGATCAATAATCGGTTCTTAAAAAAACAACTGCGTAAAATAATTATAAATTTTCTGGATGGAGATTTATGTTCGGGAGTCATTGTGGTGTTATCTTGGTGTCCGGTTGCAGATGCTAGCGATAAAAAGGTCCTTTGTCCGGCGATTTGTGTCAATCGACCAGTCTTGAGTGGACTTAGCTTAACGATTTTATCAATTTCTATAATAGGAAGGTTATATAATTTTGGTTATTAACGCAATACGATTTAATTGACAAAAAATTAAGGAATTTAAAAAGAAATTAAACTTTTTGTTAAGTTTCAAATGTATGCGCTAATTTGATTTTGATTTAACCAGTCGTCAAATTTTGACAAGGGTCTCCGTTTGACGACTGTTCTTTTTAAATACTCATCTCTAGCATTCAATGCTTTCCTGGTAGTATTTGTATGAAAAGTATTTTTACCTCTACGTAAGATTTTTGATACTTTACGACTAATAGAACAACTAAATAGCAAATCTTTTAGTAAATCAGAATATATTTATCCCACAAGATATACCGAATAAATAACTTAGGTTACAGTGGAACAGCGAGTGGAACTCTTTTTAGTATTAAGTACATTGAATTCTTTACAAACTATTTGTAAATATAGGAGATGGTTGGCACGCTCGCTCTTATCGAACGTATAATTAAAAAAAAAACCAGTGGCACTACAAGCTTTTTAGGTCTGGGCCTCAGATTTTTGTATGTGTTTCCTGATCATTTGTCAATCTAATAGGCAATGCTGTGTCAGGCACAGGCCGTCGACTTTTTGAGTCTAAGACCATTTACTCACAACGTTTTCCTTTACCGTTCTAGCGTATGTTAAATGCGCACATCGAAAGAAACTCCGTTGGTGCACAGCCGGGGATCGAACCGACGATACTCAGGGATCAGAGTTCATAATTATTTAATGAAAAATGTTTATCGATTAAAACTAATATAACAAGCAAAACTTTCCTAAGTTCGTTACTAAAATTGAGTTGAAATCTAAAGTATTTTAGTCACATGCAATGAAGATGAACGACCCGACTAATGAATGACGTTGAAGGTGGTCAAAGAATATTTTAAATCCAGTAGATATGCCTACCTAGTACTATGTGCATACTTTTTTAAAAAAATCTGCCGTGAAAACTCAAAAGCCACTGGTAAATTGATCGATAGACTTATTTATGGCGGTTAGAACAAAGATTACGCAAGTTGTACTGACACAAGATGGACCGCCCACGCAGGAAAGAAGAGCAATGGGCCGACGACATCATAAAGTTTCTGAGGAGAAATGGACGGAGGAAGAACAGATCCAAATGGAGAGTTCAGAAGGAGGCCGTCCTTACCAAAAGGTTTCAGAACACGAAGTAATAAGAATAACAATAACTAACGTAGACTAAGTATATAATGACAATACTAACACCCATTTGATTTTTAATTTTTATAGTATTGAATTAAATTAAAGTGGCTTTATTATTATTATTTAGAAGTAAGACATATACCTAATAGATGCAGGTCGTGTTAGTTTATGCGATTTGTTGACCATCGACAATCAAGCGAATCTGTCATTTGGTTCTCAAAAGTGCATCACGTGACATGTTTATTTAATATCTATTTTAAATAAGAATATTGTTAGCTGTTCCTTTTTAATTTATTGCTAGCAATTAAGAGATTTAAAATAGAATACTAGAATACGATGTAGGTATTATTGCAATAATTAATCAAGTACATAGAAATAAATATAAATATAATTTTATCTTATATTTTAAGATAAATTTTGGCAGATTGATTGATATATTGCGCATTGATAAAGTCTCTAATATATTATTAACTATTTTGTAGATCCTGTTTTAATCTATGATTTCGAACCACTTGCTCAGCGCGCGAAATTTTTTTATCTATATTTTTTCCAAAGATAAAAAACATCGTAACACGAGCTGAACGGTATGCGGATGTCGGCAACGATCCTTCACTATTCCACCATTTACTGCATAAATTGTTTTTGACATTTATGGAGGCACAGTTTTTAGATGGTTAAATAAATAATGAAATTGTTAAGTTAAAGATAGATAAAATGTCAATATTTATTAACTTTAACAGCGCGAGTTTATTATTAATGGCATACAATATATTTCTAAAGTAAGGCTACGTACATATCTATATAATTATAAGGGCAGTTTGATTGAAAAGTGGCATTGCCATGTGTGCCGCAGTCGAGTAGGTATTTAAGAATGTATGGAGAGTATTAGAGTATGGCCTTATCATACTAACTCTAAAGGCTTTTAAAATATATATGAGAAGTGGCTGCCTTCATGGGTTACACATGAAGGCCATATAACTTCCTCCATCATACACACGGTAGACCGAGGCTGCGTTGGTGGGATGGAGCTGTCCAAGACCTCGAAACGAACGAACGAACGAAGTTGGACGTGGAAAGCACCGAATAGAATAGGGGCTGTATAGCCATTGATGATGATGATGATTCAGTCAAAAAAAGTCAAAATCTTTTATTCATATATGTAACGTGTAATGTACATTTATGATATATATATATCATAAATTCAATATACATATATGTATATATGAAATGCTTCTAATTTTACATTTACTGCCAGTTCTGAAATCAAGGGCGTAGAACGGAAGAGAAGAACTGGCAATAAACTCTCCGCCACTCTTTTTAATCGTCGTGACGCGTTTAAATCAATAAAATAACCAATGCAAATCTACAATTATTGATCTGTCCCATGCCCCATTCGGAGCATTTCAGGGCTCACCAAGTTTGCCTAATCGTGTTCATTAGTATGAAGCCACTGAAATATATGATTAGTAACAAAACTTTCTGCGGAATTTGAAAAGGTTGCGCATTTTTGCTTAGGTTTTTTCGGGCGAGTTGCAACTCTGCTCTAGCAGGAAATGATGCTCAAGAATGAGGATATATTCTCGTTAATTTGCTTCATAAATCATCGAAAATGTTGTTTTTGGCATGTCGAGAGTGACGGAGGCGTCGATTGGACCTTTTTGTCGCTACATTTCAAACATTACGGCATCTCCTATTTCAAAGACCTTTCGGTTGATTTTTATTCTTTTAACAAAGTAAAAAGTTGTAAGCATATGCATTAAAGTTAATTTAGTATTATTTTTGCTGTAGTGTCAAGTAAAGACTTACCCATAATTTGTTTTTAAAACATGTAACATGACATCAATCGCGCTACAACCATTTTAGGTCTGGGCCTCAGATTTCTGTATAATTTTCCATGATCATTTGGCAATGTAATAGGCAAGTAGGTGATCAGCCTTTTGTGCCTGATACACGCCGTTGACTTTTGGGTCTAAGGCAAGCCGGTTTCCTCGTGATGTTTTCCTTTACCGTTCGAGCGAAAGTTAAATGCGCACATAGACAGAAAGTCCATTGGTGCATAGCCGGGTGAGAATCGCACGCTGAAGCCACTAGGCCAACAGTGCTCGTTTTTTTAAAACATGTAGACAATAAAATATGGAGCTATTTTATTAATAAAGCCATGATAGATAAATAGATTATGTTTACTTGCTTTATGAAATCATACAAATTCTTAATGCAATAAAAATGCATTGAGAATGTCGAAAATACTTATTTACATCGAGAACGTCGTAAAAGTCGACAACGCACTCGTGAGCCTCCCGGCATCGAGACTATCCATTGTTGACGGTATCATTTAACATCAGGTGAGCCTGTCCGTTTGACCTGTGCCTGTAAAAAAATCACTTAAACGTTAGTAATAATAAAAATTTATTTATTGCAAGAATATGGTATAAAAATGTGTAAGGTGGTACAATCGTAAGTTCGCATATTCTGCCACACACAATGGCGCGCAAATTTGTCTTTAAAGGAATTTTACTTTTACATTATTAGTCATATGAATTGCTCAATTCTTATATTATCTGTATCGTACATATATCATACTTTATTAAATTTATATCAACTACTCTACTCTCACCCAAATAATCATTTATTGAATAGTACATTTTTACCAAAAGTTATACACCAAATTATGATATAATATAGGCGCCAAATTGTGTTGACAGTAGAAATTAGGCGCCTTTTAAGACGTATGAGATTTTATATTATTTGTTTTTAATTT
The DNA here is from genome assembly GCA_963693345.1 of Pieris melete. Classification (NCBI taxonomy): domain Eukaryota; kingdom Metazoa; phylum Arthropoda; class Insecta; order Lepidoptera; family Pieridae; genus Pieris; species Pieris melete. The sequence continues at coordinate 3,650,924 of CAVNZK010000032.1, read as the reverse complement.
CATTCAGCTTATCTATGGTATATAATTATAAAAAGTATATAATACGAACTTAATACATTTATTTAGTAAAGTTAGATGGTTACACTTTGTAAATAAATCTGCCGTTTAGACGTACTATTTGTATGGCAAATATCGTAACATAATATAGAAAGAAAATAGTATTTGTTCGAATGATATGGTATTATGATGGTTTTGGGAATTGGCCAAGTGCTTCCATTGACTTATTTGACCCGAGGGATTGGCCCGGAACTCGTAGTTCCCATATTAAAAATATTAAATTTATGTTTCGCTAAGCGGAAGTTGAGGAAAACGATTACAATAAAAAAAATCATCGTTAATTACATTAACAATTCTAAGAGGGAAGTATAATTAAAGATCGTACAAAACTGGGAAACTAGGAGCGTAAAAAAGACCAAAAATTTACTCATAAAATCACTGTTTTAACTAAAGAACTAATCATTTATAGCCAGGTATCGGATCTCCTATAGAACATATTCGTGAGGTCAACAATTATATTTTTTAATTAAAATGTAATTGGTTTTACTTAAAGACAATTTTCGGAGAAAATTAAAGTAAAAGTAGTTTATCAAAATGGTTCATAAGGTATTTTGATGAATGTGACTCGGATACTCCTAATTGGCTGTGTTGGTCTTCAGGAAATACCACGAGTTCAGGGTTCGCGTCCCGTGGGAGCACGCTCGTTAGTTCACCACCTGGTCCAGCACGTGGATGTTACAGTTAAATCTTCAGTAAAATTAAGCTTTTCTTTAAATTACTAAGTTCCTATTCCTTCCGCTATTATTTTATTAGTTAGCCTTAACGGCGCTTTAAACTCTTTATTGGTGACTCTGATTTCGTCATTTATTCTATAATTTTTCATGTCTTACCCTAAGACAAGTCGTCCTCATATTGATTTCCTTCGCCTATTTTATTTTATTAAAACATTATAATAACGTCTACATGAAAATAATAACAATTTCAATTGCCCTTTTAAATTGCCCAATTCTCTGAATGTCAGTAGCACAGCACTTGAAAGTTTTTGCAACAGGATTTCACACTTTTGAGAGCTACATCGACTATCTAGTTCGCACTTCCAGGGAACATGGCACTTAAAGCTGTGTAAAAACTTTCGGATGTAAACAGAATTCCTGAAATTCATAAAGATTCATTTTTATATACTTATTAAACAATATATAAAATGCAGAAATAATTTCTTAACTCAAAATAAAAATAATCCCAATAATATTCAGCTTGAGGTGGATTTTTATACTGTATCTTATTACTCAATTAATTTACAAAAAACCAGGATGACAAATTCCTCCGCTATGCCCTAACACATACGGGTGAATTATAATTCAATAAACAACATTTGACTAATAATACATTAATGATTTTTACGATATTGATTACAACAAAGTTTTAATACAATTAAGATATAATTCAACGAAGAATTCAGTTTGTAAAGTTTGTTCCATTTTTAAAATGTAAAAGTTTAAAAATGGAACAAACTTGAATGAAAAATGCTATTGGGTGGGACGAAAGGTGTTTTAGACGGGTTGAGAACCTTTCACCGAGTACAATGTAAATAACATCGTGAATAAGTGTTTATTTGCGAACGCATCTGCTCTACATGTGCATGATGAATTACGTATAAAATGACAGTTTCGAAATTTCAAATTTCGAATGAAAAGGGTTTTAGGTGGCGTAGAAATTTGATTTTGGAATGCATTTTCCCACAAAAAGCGAACAGAGAATTGTCGCTTTGTTGTTTGTGATTTTGGATTTTGTTCGGTTATCGTCATTCGGATAGATGTAGATACTTAATGTAATTTTTTAAATAGTTTATGAAAAAAAAAGTGCTTACTCATTTACATAATTGTATATTTTGTGACGTACTTTTTCACATTTATTTACATATTTACCATTTAATTATGCCTTTATTACACCTCTTATCAAAGTAATAGGGTTTAGCGAAATATTATGGAAATGATGTAATTTAATATAGTTATGTAAATATTTACTAGGGCCATTAAGTTTAACGGTACTTAAACCGTAAACAGTGCTTTCTTTACACTAATAAATAAAAAAGGATTAACTATTGTCTTTATGGCGCACCATAAATAATAATTGTCGAAACATCGGTAGTTTGGATTGCTCCAATATTTTTAAAGGTTTTAATTCCAGGTAAAACCTTTTTTCGCTAAATATTTGCTCTATAAAGTTCGGTGAAAGTTTTGTGCTTAACAAATACAATATCTTACTTTTTATTTGTTGCAAAAACTGGACCTTTCTTCGAATCGACGGTTTCGACCACAAAAGGGTTTTTAAATAGACAATTTTTTGCGAAAAGTACAAAATGTGTCGCTCCCCGCGGCGGGGCTTGTATTTATTTGCATTTTGTTCGCTGGTTGATTCAGTTAAAACTATTTTTTTTACAATCCTAACAATTGTCCCAGAATACGAGGATATATTGTATATATTTACCTAAAAACCTCTATTTTACATATATTTTAGTCTGTTTAAATAAAGAAAAATTTTAAAATGCTTGTCATACACATATATTGGTATATATAGAAACAAATACTCGTTTTAATATGGCAGGCATTTACAGACAAACATAAAATTATTGAATGATTGGTGAATAGTCCTTTTGCACATTATATAATTACACCATCTATTGAACTCCATATGCTGCCATTTATTCAAAAATGGTACCAAAGATGTACAACGCTTAATTACGCTTTTTTAAATTGAATTCATTATTTTCGTCTGGTTTCACTTTCTTAATAGATATTGAGACTCAAACATGATTCTCTTATTAATATTTAGAACCTTGTAATAACTATAATAATTCAGACGAAAATAATCCATAAAATGTTTGCGTTACGCATATCTTCCCGCGACGCGCCTTGTGGTGGAGGTTTAGTGGGACTCGCTACTCTGCATACCAACTAACACCCCACGGCGCCACCAGCAATCGCCCGAGAAAGGACAAGTAACAGCGAAGCCTAGTCCACAATCCACCACACGATACACCTAAAGTTATGATCCGCGACCAGTCTAACTTATAACTGGCCCGAAGCCCCAAAAGCTAAGGTCGCGACGTTGTATATATTCAAGCGCACGGATTAACTTCGTGAGCAATCTTCAGGGTTTCAGGTTATGTGATATATAGCCTTAGAATGTAGGTGTCGCTATGAATTGTTAGTACAGGCAGTCCTCGTACTTACGGCATGTTAGGTTCTCGAAATACGAGACGTAAATCGAAACGACGTAAGTCAAGACATATTTTTTCGTATGTTTACATGTAAAACTCAAGGGTTAGGATCCACAAGGACTCGAAATTAAAAACAAAACTGCATTTATATCAAAGGGTACTTTATTAACAAAAGTAAGTTCTTAAAATAATTATATATACACTTATGAAATTGCTAGTTATTTTTGATATTTTTGTGTTATTAATTTTAATAATAGTTATAAAACTTTAATATGTAATGAGAAATTATAAATTAAACATTTGGCTTAAAGAAACTATTCTATCTAACAATTCTAGATTGCTTCGCTTCTTTCTTCTTACAGATTTTGGTAACACTGATAGGCTGCAAAAATTTTGTTATTAACGTTGAAACTTCACTCAAAATTAGGATCATTTATCTTCAAAAATGTTCATGGCATGCTCCTAATTTGCACAAGACAAGTGAATTCTCCAAGCCGGAAATCGAAACAAATGACGTATGCTTGAGGTATAGTGTCAAAACATTGTTCGACGTAACTTGAAACGACGTAAGTCGTGGATGGCCTGTAAGTATTCTTTAAACGTTTTCATTAGTAAATACAAAAAAAATACTTTAAACGTAAAAGCTACAATGACAATGTCTTGGTCAGTAAAAGAATTTAAATGCATTCTTTGAAATTTTGATATAGGTTCATTGTTATAAAGAAAACTTTGTATAACAAAACGTTTTATAAATATTTGACTATAAAATTGCCGCAATAAAATTCTTAATACGCGTTGACACGATAATCGCCTTGCTTGACGTTTGATATTATTTTGATGGACATTCACCTTTACACACCCCATGTGAGGCACGCGATGTTTTGGAGATCATTACAATAACTTCAATTCTATAGAATTTTGTTTGATTTAAAAGTAATCATCGTACGACACACTACTGTAGTTATTACCATTTAGTAGCAATTTTACTTCTCGTGAATGTTATTAATCAAAACATTAATTGGGTCATTAGTTCTATCTGTTCTTCTGTACTGTAAAAGGGTACAAGTCATGTCTAGGTATACATCTAAAACACCAAAATCGAATAAGCACTATGAGAAATACAGCACGAAAAATATTTATAATTTTTAATTCCTGTTTGCGTGTTAACATGGTAATCTCCGAACTCACTGAACTTTTGTCGATTTTAGCAAAGGATAAATAGTTCGCAGAAACATAATATGATAAATCAATGTCAGGCAAAACGTTATAGACCTTTGAAAATATTTAAGAACATACTTCATGAATATCTATTTTACACCAAACGAACGATGTAATTATCGTATTACTGAATTTTACTTCTGTAAGGGTCTGTTTCACAATGTACGGAGAAGTTCTACATAAGTTCCAAATTAGCTATTTATTACTTATGGGTAGGATAGACACTATTGTTGCGTTTCACGATTGTCAGCGCTATTCGTCACATTAAGTCCATCATAAGCTATGAGTCCGATGAATGTCAAATAGCACAATTTATCTTCTAAATAATTTATGTGTTGCATAGCTATTTGGTAGGTACTTTATCCATACATTGTGAAACAGACCCTAAGTATAAAGTACTTCTAACTGTGAATCCCATGCCGACGGAGTTGGCACCAGCTAGTATTATAATATTGTATTATGATTATTTATTTATTTAATAACAAAAGCTTGCCAATGCTCGGCACACTGATACATTAGATAATAAAAATAAATTATAAAAACTAACTAGCAGAATGCTCAATCTGGCCATCCCATATCCCAGATCCTGGATTATGATTCCCGTATGTCAAGAAAGAATTAGATTTTAACGGGATAGTTCGAGCTAAGTTCCTTTCATAACTCATAGACTTCATAGTTTTACAGTCCCCACAACACAATCGTTAGTACTCAGAATTTATAATACATACTAGCTGTATGAGCTATTAAAAGCAAAAATGTAAAGACAAGATAACAAAAACAACAGTTGTACGTTCAACGTTTATTTTAAATAAAGCTTAAAACTAACGAGTATTACTTCATAAATATAAATGCAATTTTAATGTAATTGCCAAATATGCTTCATAGCTATATTGACAAGAACTGAAATGGTTTGCCGTTATATGTTAATTCTTACATTAAACATGTTAAATAGATGATATTATTAAATGAACTGAAATGGTTTTCGGTGTTTAAACACCTATTTAACAGATATAAACACGAAGTCATTGCTTTTTTAAGCACATGCAACAATACATTATGCAAATAACTTCTGTTTGTTTGTTTAATTTTACTTTTAATTGTTTTCATTTTTGTTTATTATGTATAGCTATCACTCCAAGAAAGTATGGGCCCACTGATAATCAGTCTTGCTGGTGACAGCTACTTTAACTGATTTGGGGCCATTTTTTTTTAAGTGTTTTTTCATTTTAATCATATAAATAATTTTTCTTTTCTTATTAAGTAAAGAATAATTTCATGTTTTTAAATGTACAAATTAAGGAGTCGTCTTAAATACATAACAACAGCAAACCATTGTCCCATTTAAACCAAAACCCTAAAGTGTAACTTAAATATAAAGTGTATGCAGTTAAATGCCTATGGCATTACTTAACATAAAGTTTACAGTCTATTTGAGCATCGAAGCAGCAAGTATTACTTATTCCTAACTTATTACTAGTAAGTTAAGTTGAGTTGAAAAATTTGTGACCTGGCATTTCGATATTATTAATCTGTGTAATACGTACATATCAGAAAATTTCTAAAGATCGCACATACACTTTTAGCTTTTGCTAAAAATCTGAAGTATTCGATACATCTTTTCAGAATTTTAGATTATTTTTTGTAGTATTCGACTGAAAGCCATCAATATGCTGGCAAGCCCCAATGTCGCGGCTTCAAGTTATGGCTACGTCGTGAAAGCTATGTTGTTACATATAAAAAATTATATAGGCATTTTTAGGCAAAGTAAATCAATCTTACATATAGCAGCTTTTAGTGGCAAGACTCAGTTTACATTATACTAAAATCAATGGATTTTAAATTGTAAATTATTAGTACATAATGTATAAACCATTGATGTTATAAAAACATGATATGTTTCTTTCATGTGAAATAAAACTACACTAAATAACTAAAAAATCTACTCCTTTCTTTATTAAAACTAAATCAGTCTGTTTTGTCTTCCTCTCAAATTGTGTTTAAGTATGAAACAAGACATGCATTTAGTTGCAATGGTGTAATGAAACTGATTTAGTTTTTATAATAATAAACTTAATCCTTAAATAAGACAGTCGATAAAATACCTTTTTCGTATATAAAATCTAAAATTATCGCTACTTTCCATTTTAAAGGGAAACGCCTAATCATTTAACAAGGGCAAAAACACTATCATGAAATTACTTGGAATTGTCATAATTATACCTTTTGCACACACACAAGAATTTCGATCTATTTTCATCCTTGTTTTTGGGAGGCGTAAAATTTTAAAGGGACCGTATATATTTTCTTGCTAGTTTTAACAGGAAAATATTACGTCAGTAAACCTGAGGTATATTTTATTTATAATTTTAATGATATCATAATCGCTACAGGCGCCATTTTTGCTGTCAAATGGTTAGGCGTATGAGACCTTCACTAGATTCAAAATTAAAGCACTTATGCTAAAATAATTACAATTTTAAACCTGTGTATCGATAAATATCATGGATATAAAAATTAATAATTATATGAATATAAAAAAAAAACAATTTTTCTATATAAATTGTCACAAGAATATTTCAATTTGATACTATAACGTTTTACAAATATAGATCATAGTCAAGTCCATTACCCCCACTTAAATAGTCATATAGGTAAACAGCCATTTCATCCAGGGCATCGAACCTGGGGTCGTTTATTGGCTCGTCCTTGAGCGCACGACCTGATCTGCCGAGGGATCTGAGGAATTTAATTTCTTATGTAAAAATATTATAATTATTATAATTGTCACTTGGAAATTAAAATCCATATTTTTTGTTGAGAAAGTAGTGTAAGAACTAGCAAGAGTATATTTTATATTATACATATTATATAAAATAAATAAAAACATGTTGCTAAGCGCAAAACACGAAGAAGACTAGATCAATTCGACTTTTTTTTATTAACTACTTGAACTCTGAGGAAGGATTTTATGGAGAGAAAAATTGGAATAATTACGTACAAAAACCTAAAAACCAGTTTTTATTCCGGAAAAGTGGACAGTAACTATGGGCATAGCAAAATGTGTCAAATGTTGGTATGTAATAAAAAGGGGATTGGAAGTAAAAAAAATCATATTAAGGCGAAACGAAATTCGCGGGGGCAGCTAAAAAGGAACTTGCTGTTCAATACATTTCTTTCAATAAAAACTACGAATATAAAATATTATTTTTTCAATAACTAGGCGTATTTTGCTTATATTTGCGAAAAATCTTGTGGCCTGTCATTTCTTTTAGTTTCGATTCTCGTGATATAATTATCAAATTAAAAGATTAATGGCTTAATCTTTATAATAAAAAACAGGTTGGAGGCTGGGCGAGTGCGTTGCCGGTCTTTTAGAAATCGGAACGCTCTTAAAGGAATCTTAGTATTATTGGTGCGGAATGACCTCTATGTACATTTTAAACATGATTTTTACGGACTGTGAATTGAAGAATAAAGTGAAACTAAGAAGTTGGTTTTGAAATAACTGTCAGATACCGCATCTCGGCATTAGCTACGGGACTTTTAAAAATGTTACCTTTCGTTTAATATTTTATAAAAACTTACCTAAAATCCCCATCAGTTTCCAAATCGTCTTCACTCGTGAACCGATCGCGAATATCTTTCATGATACAGGCTTCTAGTTTCTTGTGCTGCAATTTTAATTGCGTAACAAATAAAATTATACTGATAATAACTGTTACCTATATTATATACCAGTGACTCTTGACAAATTACATACCTAAATCTTCCTCAATTATCATTCTAGATATTAGGGAAAACCGCAATAAATTCAGTGGAGTAGTTTTTAAGTTGAACCGACATACAGATCATATATATCTCATCGTTAAGGCAGGGTTATGTCTCTCAAATTTCCGGGTTAATATGGGTATAACATTTCAAAATCAGTTGAGTAGATCCAGAGATTACCAACTACAACCTCACAAATTTTATTTTTAATGTAAGTATAGATGTCCCCTCGAAAATTGCATTGATTCATCAAGACTTGCTTTACGGATTTTGATGAAATTTGGAAGTTGCCTACTAATTTGAATCCTAAAGGATCATCTTGATACGTTTAAGTGTTTTTATTTAGAAGCCTGAATTCATTATTCCAACAATCCCATACAGGTCATACTGTTATTCTTTGGAATTGGCTAACTAAGAAAATATTTTTCATGATATTTCCACACTAAGACCGATTTTTTAAAACTGAATCTGAACTAATTTTACCGAAAATTCTTTCACCAATATGTAACATAGGCCTATACCATTATTCAATCAGTAGTTTTAGAGTTCATCCATTACAAATAAAGGCAAATCTTTAATGCGAACATCAAGTTAACTATCGCGTTTCATTTAGCTGACAATAATTAAAATTTTAAAAATTAATCTTATTTTCATTTATTTCCCTTTTAAGACAATACAAATTTGGATCATTCTCATCTTAATTTACTATGTACAAAACAAAGTTATTACAAAACCTGATAAATTATTGGATTATATACCTTATAACATCTGAAGAAGAACATCGGCTTGATTAGCTCTTGGGACAGCGGAGACACGTCGCGCTTCATATCCGGAACACATTGCTGAAAAGGTTGTATGAAATGTATTAATTTATTTTCTTTAAATAATCACGCCTTTTTTCCAAAGTGGGCAGAAGCTAAGGATCTCCACTACGGTCCTGACATACCTCTGTCCTGACATCCACTTTCGTGACACTCACCAAGCACGCCCGTGTTTATGGGTACTTTTAACTTATCCCTTCTCTAGTACCTCCTAGATTTGGTCCAGGTACAACAAGGCCTACTCAACCGGATTCCACCATCCACGGTTGCCTTGTGATCTTGTCATCCGTTCTACACGGCCAAACCACTAAAGCATTTCCTTTCGTCTCCTGTCATTACCTCCTTTACACTGCTCACGTATCACACCTATCACACAATGTTACGCCATACATACTTCTTAACGCTTTCATTTCGATGGCATTTATTCTAGTTTCACTCTTTCCTGACACACTCTACAAGAATACGTAGTTATTCAATATATGTATGATAATTAAATTAATTTGAGATAGCGTTTGTTTTAGAAACTGTATATCCTAAATATATGTGTACTAAAATCAAAGTACGATTTTATTATAAAAAAGTTACTAGTGCTGGTGCAAGCGCTTCCCATTCGTCAGAAGTCATCACTTACTTATTAAGAAAAAAAATATATCACGAAACAGAGAGACGTATTCCGAACTAACTGACATAAGTATCTCAACTTCATCCCAAAGTATGAGCACTGTCAAATATGTCAAAGTTCAAATAGAAACACATATCTCCTGAAAGCAGATTTAGTAAGGGTTGTAGGGCCACAGGTTTCTAATCTCAATTTGCTGAAACTCACCGAAAACTTTTGACAGAACTGGAGGCCATCTTGAATGTCTCCTTTTAGGTCACTTGAAACTGGTAGGTTAGCAATTCTCTGCGTTATCTGTTCATAGTTAGGTTCTAGATTATGATCTATATAACCCAGTTCTTGCATGACGCATGTAATATTTCTGACTTTGCCAGCGTTGGGACCTCGTGTTATGATGTCAAGGCGATCGCGGAGGTCGAGGTCTCGCTGAAATATAGTAATATAATAAATAACCTAAAACTATTATGAATGTTTGGAGCCAGGTTAGCTTCTGGACACAGTCAACCATTAAATTAAATTTAAATGGTTTTTTTTTTATTTTTCGGAAAATGGTTCAGTGATCACCGCAATGTGCCTATCAAGCCGAAAACATTGTTTTGCGGAGAAAGTAGCTCCGGAGTTAAGGCTCCGCCATGTTGGATACCAATTCAGCCACGGTTGCGGTCACGATACGGCTTTATACAATTTTTAAAAAGAGAGAATTTGTTTAAAATTACTTGCATCTTGTTTATTAAATTTAATTAGTATTAAAATTATTGAAGTGAAACTTCTTTATCGGGGTTGGAAAAAAAATTTAGTGTAACATTTTTTCGTTACGCGTCACATTTTTCCGTTACGCGCCATGTTGCTTTTTGAAGTCAAACTCCTTTATTGGCGTTAGAATGAATTTTTTATCGACGTATGGGAGAAATTTGTAGCAAAATAACGATAACAATAATAGTAATAATTCTATTACAATTAATGAAATTCTGTTATAATCTTAGTAGTAATAAGGTAAAATGAAATAATTGTATTTGTATTCATGTCTATGATAATAAAAGCCTTTTGTTAAACTTTATTTAACCAATTTCGTTAAGTTGCATATAGTAGACCTTTTTCGAAAAATAATGAATCAATGTCCCTTACCGACATCCTGTTAGATGGGTAGAGCGGCTGCTGATAAAACTGCTGCATTGGTTGGTAGTAGGGATTGTACTGTCCAGGGTACTGATATGGTGGCATGGGGTACGGGAACTGATAGAACGGTGACGCTGAACTAAACGGTCTGAATTGCGGGTTTGTTGGCATCATGTATGGAGGTATTGGTTGGGACTGGAATGGCTGGAAAATTCCAAATATAACACTATTACTTCTATACGCATACGCCAACTCGAAGGAAGTGCCCATGACAGTATCCTGTCACGGGCACTTTCTTAGTGGGGCACAAATCCAATTTTTTTTAAAGTACTTTTATCATAGTAATACTTTTCAACTTTTGTTTTGTTATGTTATGTTTTGTTATTTTATAATTTGAGGGTAAACAATTAACAATTTTAGTCGTTTATTTTCTATATAGATCGATGTTAAGAAGTATTTTTTTTCATAGCGTTAAAAATAATTGAATCGCTTGTAATCGACTATGTGTAGTTAATACATTTTTATAAGGGAGTTAAATTTATTATTAATGATGTACAAATATGAAACTATGAGTAATTATATTTCACATTCCATCTCGTCGCCTCTTTAGCTCAGTGGTAGAGCACTGGTCTCGTAAACCAGGGGTCGTGAGTTCAATCCTCACAGGAGGCAGGTGATTTTTATTGATGGACGTTGTTTTTATTTTTTTTTACTTACCGGCTGAGATCTTAAGGGTAGAAGTTGGCTAAGTGGAATTTTTTGGACGTGCAATTTCTCATGATTCGGCAATTCATTTTCTTGATTTTGCCCAGCGCCATCTGGTGAGGGCTTGGTGATTGTTTGCGTGTTGGGGTCCATTGCGAACCCTGGCGGCAGTCTACCAAACAAAATGGATGGTATTTGCTGGTTCGGAGTTTCCTCAAAAGATGGCGGTGATGAGCATTTCGCATATGCCTCTTTCATTTCCCGCCTTATTTGTTTTACGACTTCTGCTCCGAAACAACTCTCGTAAATCTAAAGGTAAAAAATATTTTATGAATTAAACTAAATTATCGAAATTATGATAGAAATATTTTAAGAATACATTTAAAGTAAAAGATTTAAAGCGTGTGTAATGATATATTTCATCAGTACGTTTGAAGCTGTAAGTAAATATAAATTCAATTCTTGCTTTATAGCTAGAAAACTATATTCATTGATCATGAACAGAAAAAATAAAGCAAGTGGTTACTAATTTCAGAATTATCCCCAAGAGCAGTCGTGGCCGAGCGGTTAAGGCGTCTGACTAGAAATCAGATTCCCTCTGGGAGCGTAGGTTCGAATCCTACCGACTGCGAACTATTTTGTTTTTTTTACCTTCATCATAGCATATTTCTTGATAAATTTGTCATCATTACTTCCTAATGCGTGAGCGACGAAGCATAATAATATTGTTAACGTTATTCTCCCCATGATGATATCTGAAAGAAAAATACATGTATGTAAATAAAACAGTTTGATTAAAGTTGGTAAAGTATAAAACGTAATAATAAAATGTAAAAGTATATTATAAATACACAAAAACTATTACGAGTTTATTACTTTCATGAGAATAGATTAAATTATATACTTTTCAATCTAGAAATACTAATTAATTCGATTACCAAATTTGAATAGCAATAAATGTTCTAATTGAGATATATAAAAACCCGAATGATAATATTAATTGCTATATCAATTATAACATGATGGTTTTTAATCACTGTTATTAGATTAACTTATAACTAAAAAAAGTCATAAAATGTGGTGGTCACTATAATGACACAGAGTAGAGAGAGGTTACATTATGGGCGGTGGTGTTGCAAGGATGATTATTTTAGGTATTTCGAGATAACATAAAAAATGAGTACAGCATGAAGTACAGACCAGACTCTATACTTCAAGAGCAAACAACGTCTATGGTGAGAGAACGTTGATTTACGTAACGTGTCTAGTTATTTACTTAAACATAAAAAAACAAGTAGAAGATTTTTTTTCATAAGCATTTGTCGCGCTTAAAACAGTTAGTGGTTTTCAAATGTAATATATCATGATTTAGATGAAATCAATTAATATGATCTACAGTTAATACCATAACCAACTAAACTATACTATTGTATATACTTTATGTCAATGAGACATAAAGTATATAGAGCTGTGTTGGCCTAGTGGCTTCAACGTGCGACTCTCATTCCTGAGGTCGTGGGTTCCATCCCCGGCTGTGCACCAATAGACTTCTAACATTCATTTAACAATCGCTCGAACGGTGACGGAAAGCTTCGGGAGGAAACCGGCTTGCCTTAGATGAAAAAATGGATGGCGTGTGTCGAGCACAGGAGGTTGATCACCTACTTGCCTATTAGATTGACAAATGATCATGAAACAGATACAAAAATCTGAGTCCCATACCTAAAAAAGCTTGTAGCGCCACTGATTAATATTAATAAAAACTAATAACATTATTTAAAATGAATGTTTAATGACTATCGAAATGCGTTACTAAAATGTAAACAGTGTACGAACATGAGTTATGAACTCAAATGATCAAGTGTTGAGTTCATTAACATTATTACACATGAGTTAAATTAACCGTTATAGGTACCGATTTAGACAGTGATCAATTAGAACAGGTGGAAGCCGTGTTCGCAATTTGCCTATTTCTAGTCAAACGATACTAAAGAAACATCAAAGAAAGTTCCACGATAATAATTTAAATAATTTACGCCTCTACTGCACTCGGCAAATGAATAAGTTCTCGCAATATTATAAGTCTTAATAATATTATTGTTGTAAAATAATTAATACAAGGTTTCGTAATATAAATTTGTAGGTTAAATTTAAATGAAAACACCATTTATTTTATTATATTTTAAGTTTGTATAGGTCCTAACTTTTTAGAGCTTTATACAAAATACAAATATTTCTTCTTTCTCTTCTTTCACCGTTTGGTGTGTACGATAGTTTCTTTTTGTTATATGACAGCCTCTACCGTCATTTATGCATATTTGGTCTATATTTAACTATATACATATATATAATATCCCTATGGCTTTGAATGACAGGGTAAACTTGTAAAAATACGTAAAACTTGTCGAAGAACCCCCTAGTTCTTAGACAATTATAATTTTGTAATAATTCTTGTATTTTATGATATCATATCAACTTACTTAAGATTATTGCAAATTTAACAAGAGAGAACTGGCAGTCAATCTCAATGAGTTAAAAGGGTATATATCGACATGATCGTTATAATAACGCTTATACAAAAATTAACAAACGTAAATAAAAACCAAGACGACTCTGATACAACTTACACCATTCAATACTAATACTGATAGATGAGTAACAAAAATGAAATATCAGTAAAATGAGACATACATTGTAAAAAATCTAGATGGTGCTGCATAGGTCATTGATCCGATGCGGCCTTGCTCCGGCGCATACACGCAAGCTTGCATAATGACGATCATTTTACTTTTTGTTTTTATCTGGATTGAGAAAGAAAATAATTACTTTACGATAGCGATTCAGGTAGATATAAAACAACTTACTTTGATCATAAATACTGCTTTAGACTTATAACAAACTAAGTATTAAGTTACCACGACGACGAACAATTTTTTTTTAAATTAGCTGGTTACTTCAGCTTTTTTAAAAATAAAGGCGTTATACATTTAATTAGATACATAGATTGATGTACGTAACGTAAGATTTACATAATAATCTGATTTTATTATTTAAACAGAATTATGATGAAAATAAACGAATTTGGATAGATATTTGAAAACGGAAAAACAATTGAACGACGAGTTTCTGTTCCGTTTAGAGTTAAATACATTCAAGAATTTATTCCCAATATTCGTATGATCGTTAGTATTTTTAATCTTAAAATTTTTGTCTCCTTTGAAGAGTAAAACTAAAACCTCTCGTAACTCAATCGATGAAGATGGTCTAATTAGTATTAAATCATCTCCACTTATTAAAAAAAAATTATATAAATATGCTGTGTTTTTATGCAAATGGGCAGCTCCCTACAGCCAACAATTGACTATAAATAGTGTTGTAGCTGTTGGGTTTAGTTACAGTGGGTAAACCTACCCTTCTTCCTATCTCGTTTTTGGCCAGGTAACTTATTGTTTACGAAAAGCCTAATGATAGTTTTTTTTTAATGGCTCTGGCATAATTTGTGCATTAGCTAGCGTCAAGTATAGGATTTTTTATAATTCGTGCTTGTCTTTAGAAATTCGGCCGTGTCCTCCATGTACGGTTTAAGCACTCGCCGGTACCGCACAACCCTCCCAAAGGCCGAGAACAAATTTAAATTAAATTAAAACTTGACCTCGAACCGAGAATCGAACCCGGTACCCCTCACCTAGCTGCCACCTAATGATAGTTTGGGAACATTATATTTTTTAATTAATTTTTTAATTTTAAATTAAATTAATTAACTCTTTTTATAGACAATATAATGCATTTTTTCAAAACCAGTTTTTGCATGTACCGTTTCAGCTTAAGCCCTAAGGGTGTAATAAAGTAACAAAAACTAGCTTCGTCTTTATCCAGCTCTAACCGGTATGACTGTCACTTCGTATAACAGCCTGATAAGTTACTACAGGTGTCTGAGATTTTATCTGTGGACTTGGAAAAATTAAGTCCCTAAGACGATAATCCAGACATCCGGTACTTAGTGAATCGGCTACTGACTGAATATATTCTATGGTACCAACCATAGAGTTAGCTAGCATTCCATTATTATTTATTCCTACATTAGATTTTGTATCTGTATGTTCATACCGTGGGGCTTAGTCAAGATGCCGTCAAAGTCGTGTCTTTTATATATCAACACTTGAATTTTGAATTTCATATTTGGTATATTATATGTATATAAATTAAGGAGGGCATCGGGCGGCTTGATCGCTTACAAGCGATCTGGTCCAAGCAACCCTAGTAAGAAAAAAATAAATACTAAGGGTAAAGTGGATAACTAAATTTATAAAAAAATTACAGATGACGATTTAGACTTACACAATCAACAAAATAAGACACGCTACAACCTTTTTAGGTCTGGGCCTCTGATGTCTGAATCTGTTTCTTAATCCTTTATCAATCTAATAGGCAAGTGATCAGCCTCCTGTGCCTGATACACGCCGCGGCCGTCGACTTTTTGGGTCTAAGGCAAGTCGGTTTCCTCACGATGTTTTCCTACATCGTTACGAATGTTAAATATGCACATAGAAAGGAAGTCCATTGGTGCACAGCCGGGGTTCGAACCTCAGGGATAAATAATAGTCACACGCGAAAGCCACTAAGCCAACACAATTACAAAACCAAAATAAAAAAAAATCTTTTATAAGATTAATTATTTTCTACCGAAAAGTAAATTTTGTGAGTACAAAAACACGTTTGTTATAACCGCTACAAATTTTACATTAAAAAACGTCATTTTATAACCTACACCAACTCAAACTAGGGCAAGTGGTATGCAAATGGACCGGTTGATATATCAATTATTGTCAGTTTTTCATAAAGCATTACTAAACGTATACAAACATAACGGTTTGGCTATTTCAAGTTAAGCGCAATCATCGCAGAAACGGTATGACAAATTATTTTAATGGATTGCATTGTGAGTTGTGACAGTCTTGCTTTAACAACGGTTTAATAAACATAAGTTTATGTAAATTTTAAGCATACTAAGGCAAGGGTATTAAAAATAATACTAATAGTACTTGATTCTTGCTATTTTGTTGTAGGGTTAGTTCCTAAGACGGTAACTTTTTTTATCGAAGTTGAAATCGCAGAAAACGTTTAAGACGTTAGACGAAGAAACTAAAGATGATACAAATTTTAACGAATGCGACCATTATACGTAGAATAAATGTTTCTACAGTTTGTTAAATTTAGTTAAAAAAGAAAAAGAATATCTGAATAAATTGTGTCATACATACGAGTGTGTCTTTATTAAATCAACTGGCTAGGTAGATGCTGCGTTTTTTGAATCTTCTTCGAATCTTTGTTTGAAGTTTTAGTTTGTATCTTATATAAGCTTTGAATATTGATATTACTTTTAGTTATATGGTCAGAATATACGAATTACTATAAATTATGTATATTTTATATAAATTAATTAGTTGCCTGAAAAAGTAGGTAAGCTAGTTAGCGATAAATGTGCGTTCCATTCAAATGTTTTAAATGTTCTATGAATAAGTATCTACTACATTATTTTTAATATTAAAGTTTTGCGCTAATTTTAGCAACACAATTAACACAACCAAAATAACGCGATTGAAACTGAAGTACACAATTATGAAATGAATGAAGATCCTAACGACAAGTTTAGTATTAATGTAATGTAATGATTAACTTAACACTGTAATTCTAATCACGGATTTTGACACGTCAAATCAAGGTTAAAATATTCGGATTCAACGTCAAATCTGTGTTGCTCCCAAGGGTTTGAAACGTGGTATTTCACCAAAGATATCTCGCACCGACTCAGTCTTGGTAACCGCTGTCTTCGCGGTATTCTGGGCATCTACTGACCCCAAAAGATCTCTAAAGAGCAACTTTAGGAGCGCTGCCGAGAAACCCTGATTACCCAGCAGATCAAGCGACGCAAATGGAAATAGTTACGCCATACACTCCGTAGGGATCCCAATCAAATCCCTAAGCAGGCGCTTGATGGCAACCCGCAAGATGGCGGGCACCATCAGTTGCAGATGAGGCAAAGAGAGCTGGCAAGATTTGCGAGGTGAAATACGAGGTTTGAATGCAATGAAGACTCCCTGTGGACGATCTGCCCCTCTTGCGTCAAGTGAGTCTAATAAAAAGCAACCTGTATCGTAACAGGTTTAAAATAGGTGTAAGATTCCGCATCTTAGATACGGCAATTCTAATAATATTAGATTGATTTTGTGAGACTATTAAAGTAACGGCACATCGGATTAATATCAAGTTAATTGAGTGAAGGAGAATGTACTGATAATACTTCCGTATGCCAACAATGGTGATTTTAATTTATTTATGGTCCATTTCATAAGGTATTTGTTCTGCTACTACCGTTGTTCTACCCTCCTATATAAGACACTAATTTGATTGGTCGCGTGATTTATAATTACCGAACTACTAAATACTGATTTTACAGGTGATCTTTGGAGATAGATTTTAAAATTATGTGTCATCTAAGGGTAAGATTTAGAACAATTAGACAGAGGTCAAAGTTCGCGCGCGTTTGTGAATTTCACCGTAAATACTGTCTAAAATAAGGCAAACAGGAACCAAATTCAATATTCAATTCTAGAGATAAACTGTCGAAGTATTTGAACTAGGAATACATTTTAATATTTTAAAAGAGGAGGCTAAGTGAGGTAAACATTATCTAGCCTCGATTAACAGTTCTATGGTGCAAGGGTAATTGGAAAAAAGTCTTCCTGTTCACAGGGCACTTATAAGGCGTATGTCGTGATAAAATGGTATTAAGCAATTGTTATGAGGAACTTACGTAACGAGTGAATTACCACGGTATGTAACGGTGATGGGAGATTTTACGTACAATGTAACCGATAACAATATTAACTGTAAATAAAGATTACTTGTGATATTCGCGAGATATTTTTTAATTGCCGTGAATTATGAGTTGCTTGAACTTCGTTTTTTTGGTAATTATATGCAAACTACAGTTTTGGTCAGATATCTGATAAGATGATTCATGGAATATATTTTCTTCGTTAGTGCTTAGTTAATTAGTTAGTCTTCGTGCTGATCACTAGATGGCGGTTGTTGCATTTAAAAGATCTTTTTTAGTAGGGAGGAATGGATTTATATTTATTTACCCGCAAGTGAAATTAGATTGATTAAGTGTTATAGAATCTCGTACAATATTTAGATAATTTAATAATATGCAAATAAAATAACTAATAACAAGTAAACTGCATTTCTGGAATATTTATAATTAATACTAGCCGACCCGGCAAACGTTTGTATTGCCATGTTTATCATTTATAATAAAAAATAGGGGTTGATCGTAGGGGGGGTGAAAATTAGGGGTTTATGTATTTTTTAATGCTGTATCATAAAAAAATTATCTAATAATTAAAAAAAAAAATTAGGGGTGGACTACCCTTAACATTTAGCAGGATGAAAAAAAAATGTTGTCCGATTCTCAGACATACCCAATATGCACACAAAATTTCATGAGAATCGGTCAAGCCGTTTCGGAGGAGTTTAACTACAAATACCGCGACACGAGAATTTTATATATTAGATAACGAAATTTAATTATGAAATTTAATTATGAAATTTAATATATGATTTAAATTAATTAATTTAAATCATATATGCTTAATCTTTTAAGAGGCGAGTCGTACTCGGTAAAAGACAGACCTAGTCTTAGGAGTAAGAGAAGTCTTACAAGTACTTAAAAAAACTAGATACAAAGACTAGTTCCACGAGTATTTATATGTTCATCTGAGTCACCAAAATAATAAAGAATGCAAACCAAAATTAAGACGTTTGATACGGCTTACAAAAAACTAGGTCAACTTTTTACAATTGCGAATCGAATTTATGTTGATTTTGAAAATAAATAAAAATATAATGGAAATACTCCCGCTGGTTTCGGAAATATCTGATACGCTCTACTAGTTTCTGAAAAAACACTATCTGATTAGGCGAAACTCCTATTTAAAAAAAAGCGGTCCCAGCATTGAAGAATATAGTGGTAGACTCCCTGGGCAAGAGGGCTAAGCGATATTTTGCAAAATATTAAAGTTGTATTTTGAAAATAAATCTTATAATCACTGACTAACATAGACTATATTATAGTAAAAAAGTAATCTATCCTAATAAATTCGACTAAGGGTACTTCAAGAAAAACATTCTTAAAAGGCCGGTAACGGACTTGCGATCCTTCTGGCAGTGTTGGGCGACGGTATCACTTAACATTCCGTTAGCCGCCTTCTATAAATTTCCTCATTATAATATTAGTATAGATATAGGAAAATATCGACAGTTTACAAGTTGTCTAGACAGTTGACAAATGACAGTGTCAAGTATGTGTAACATATACGTATTTAAGTAACCATAGACCTAATAGGTCAAAAAAGCAAATAAACACGTGACTTTTGATTTAAATTCATTTTGGTGATAACAAAATTAATTAAAGGTAGTTAAATGTGTTTTAAAGTCTGTTGTAATCTCCCAATAGGGACAGTATACTGTTTCACTAATATTTTTGGGTAACCACTTTTTACGCCAGAACCCTTTGTGCGTATACAACAGAGCTTTCTGTCATATGTATTAAACAATTTAAAACTACCGAACTATTACAGTGTACAATTTAATCTTGCTATCTGAATCAGTGATTATGTACGAGTCCGCCACTTGTAGGCCTACGTAAATGCTAATGTAGTAATAAGAGGTTAATAACTAAATGCCTAGGTTATTATTTACAATTTTATTTGATTATAATCTGAATTACTATAATAGATGAATCCTCAACATAAAAACGAAGAAGAAATAATGGTATTTTTATAGTGCAACTATAAGTATACTAGGCATATATTTATTACCAAAATACTTTGAAGAATAACTCCCTTTTTGATAAAGTAATTCAGTTTAATTACTTTTTAAATCTGTCCCTTTTTATCATAGTGTAAACATAATTTGAAAGAAAGAGAAGAGTGTATGAAGAAGATAAAAATTTATCAATTCTTCCAAGTATTTTGTCTATGTCCAGCCCTGCGAAGTGGGGAAAGGCTGCCACGTCTTGTATGGACATTTCTAATATCGCATGTATTGTAGGCTTTTTACGCCGCTTTAGACATTCTTTGTGTATTAATATCTAATTAATGGCATAGAAAATGCATGTGCAGCTTTTTAAATATTTCTTAATTAACAATTCAAGGATTATGATTTATATTCTATAAAACAAATAGGCATGAGAAATTGTGTTTGATAAAAATACAACTGATTGAGCAATCAATTAACTCCCGGATCCAGATAGGTATTAACTACACTTAAGTATTGCGCACTACTCAAAATAATATACTAAGCACATATATAATAATTTGCACGTAGTTGGAAACCAGTGTTCTAACATAGTATTGGCTTCCAAGAGCCTGTCATTATGAACTAGTTTGCTCGATGTTTTTTATTAGCCGAGAAAAACATCGCTCGTTGATTCAACCCGTTCTATGCCTTTTTCTTCGTGTTTTTATCTATGTTATTTAATGTAACTATGGGAACATTTCTATTATATCCGCATATTTTAGGCGTACTGAAGATTTAGTACTTAATAATAACAATAAGTGGGAGAATGATGTGAATTATAGCGAGAAATCGTTGTTGATAGAATCGAGTATTCTAAGTGAATTAATGTATAATTTTGTAATATATATTGACATCATTATGGTGGTAATTTAAGCAGTATTTTTTGTAAAGATGTGCTAACTAATATATACGTAGAATTATAGCTAACATGGCTGTTTAAAATGCTACTACTAAATACTAATACTACTTTGAAGACTAATAAAGCTCGCTAGTGAAACTTGTACAATACGTTCAATAAATCTAAAATATGCCTTTTAAAATTATTTAATAATAATAAAACCTCTAAAAGTTAACTGAATGTTCATGAGTTGTTATTAAATGTATTTAAATTTTCAATAATCGAAATTTAGACATTTAAAAAATATAAATAATTCAAAGAATGAAATAAAATTATATCTGGTTTATAAAAATGAATTGAATTTCTTATTTTAAGCTTTTCCAATCTAGATATAGATAAAAGCTATTTAATATTTAACGATAAAAGTTTTCTGGACGAAATTGACAATTTATCTTTATTTTAATAATTTCAAGTAAATAATAATTTCCTAAACTTAAATTAGTAGTTAAAAAAACACGGTACTCACTGTGAAAAGCTCTAACAAAGCACTGCGCGGGCGCAGCTATGCGTGTACGCGCAGAGTGGTGCAATGACTTGGCCGGTCTTGACCTTGCGCGAAGAGTAAAGCCAAACGGACTGCTTACTTGTTTTATACTCCCTCATGTGATAGATACGGGTCTGAAGAGCAGCGAACTTGGATACAAATATTAATTTAAGTTTTCTTCATCGGATAGAAAACCTGTCAAAACATCTGATGAGTCCGGCAAAGTATACATTTTGATGGTGTTAAGTTTCAGTGGTCCAAAAAAGACCACGAAGGTACTCTTTTCTCAAAACCAGGGACGCATTTATCCACTTAACAAAAAAATGGGGGATTTGCGCTGTGGTTGTCACGTATCAGCTTACCAGCAGATTCATCCCCGAATTGTATTTAAAAAAAATTAAATCGGTATTTGCTAAAACGAAAATTCTATAAGATTCGAAATGATGTTCGACGTTTTGATATGACTTGTCGATGATGAAAATGTCTACGACTAGTAATATTGATCGATTAGAATCGCAGATATTTTAATATCAAATCCCAAATAAGATTTTCATTAGACTATACGCCATCGAATAATCACAAATAAACTCTTCTCTTGTCTGTCCATACCGTATTTGATAGACACGTAGACCCTTAATAATAAAATTTCCTGAATTGAGTTTCAAATTTCTTCCGATTCCACCGTATTCACCAGATTTGGCCCCCAATAACTTTTTCCTGTTCTCAGGCCTCAAGAGAATGCTAGCTGGAAATCGCGCTGATGAACAGGTAATTACCTGAGCTGAAGCCTACTTTGAAGCTAAAGACAAATCGTACTATAAAAATGGTATCGTAACATTTTATAAGCGCTATAATCGTTTTATCGCTCTCAATATAGTGGCCCTACCACTATATTGAATAATCAAATCAAATTCTAACAATTTTTTTTATCTATGTTACCCTACTAACTTAAAAATGTTCACATAAACTATAAATAATCAAATGAATCTTCTCATACAAACCATTTCATCATATTTGCTCATTAAACTCGCAGCCTGTGTGTTCGTATAAACTTTTTAAGTAACCTTTATAGTGTTTGCTTAGGTTCTTGATAATAGATGCTTCAGAGTTTTATTAATGAAAAATAAAGGTTTATTTATTTATTAGTAATCTTATAGCTAGCATACGTATTAAAAAAACACTTAGAAACAGTAAACATAGACAGAAATAAAAAATATATAAAATAAAACTGAAATAACATGAAACAAACGACAATTATTACTTATTATTTGAAAGAAAAAACTAAATTGTTACTGCTAAACAGAATCAGTCTTCCCGACTCATCAAATATTTCCTCACATCCTCTTTGGTTGGTTTGTGAAAATAAAATTGACTTATTATTTGAAAGACCACACGTCGTAAAATTGTAGAAACACCATGTTAAAATATATTGCGTACAACGAAAAAGTACGATATAACAAAACAAAAGAAATCCATCTTACATAATATATATTTCTCTATCCATATAAATCCAGAAGTCAAAATCATTTATTCATATTGGTAACCCAATATACACTTATGAACGTCAAAAAAGAAATATGTATATATTAAATACTTCTAATTTTATATTAACTGCCAGTTCTCAAATCAAGGTCGGAACGGAAGAGAAGAACTGGCAATGAACTCTCCGCCACTCTTTTTAATTATATATAACTCATTGGATGGTTTGGACTGGCGGACAGACTAGGATTGGCGGACAGAATCTGGTGGCAAGAGAAAACCCGGTAGACCGAGGCTGCGTTGTTGAGATGGAGTTGTCAAGGACCTCGACACAATAGGGGTTCGAAGTTGGACGCAAGAAGCTAAATAGATTGCGATGGCGACGTATACTTGAGGAGTCTAAAGCCCACTGCTGTATTGCCATTTATGATGATGATGATGATATATATATATACAATATCTATTATGATTATAAGAAAACCTCATACTTTTAAGGTTCCGGTATTGACAATTATAAAGAAGATACACCCATTTCGTATGTACTCAGTAAAAATTAAGGCATTTTTTCTTATAAGGGATTGACGTAAATAGCGCAAAATCCCGCGTATTAAGTATTCTCTCGTCTGACTTAAACATACACGGCAGTAAAATTTGCATATAATAGATTTCGATATTATCGGCAGATATGTGCATACCATCCTGTAATGACGGAGACTGGAATCTTCGCTTTTTGTAAAGGAACGGTTAAGTATACATTTGAAGCCATAAATGGAGTCGTAATATTCGACAACAGTTATTACATAATACCGGGTTTAATGGTCAAGAGGACATATTGGAAGGAACTTTGCCAACTATGAGAACATTCCACTGTAGGCCTTTACGAATCAACAATGAACGTAAGGATTAGTACTGACTACGGGTAAAGCTTTATCCTTCTGTGAAAGCTTAGGAAAAATTGTTGCAGAGTTGTTATAAAAAATAAATCAGTATAATTTCACTGTAACTTAAGTACTCCTCTGTCTCTCTTCGTCACAGCGAAAACATAATTTGGCAGAAAGAGACAAGAACTTCAAAGAGTAAAAATGAGACTAATTTAGGTTTATGTAAGCTTGGTGACTCCTAATTCGATCTATATAAAATGTATGTTTATATATAGGGTGAAAATATATGAAAATCATTTGTGAAGAAAGTATTTTCTTAATTGTTTATCTAATAACAATTACGGCAATCGCCAACTAGATATTTTAAAATAACATCGCCTTAAATAACGATGTTAGTGCAATCCGGTATATAAGCCCCTAACCAATGGGATATAGGGCAGACACGCATCTTCATCTGTTTTATTACAATAAGATCACCGGCCTCCTGCGCATAAAAAACAAATGAATTAGTTTTCTGGGAACCCACCAACCACAGATTATATGACGTCTGTACTAACCCATAAACAACGGAAGTGGTAGGACCATGCATTTCACTTTTGAAACCCAAAAATGAACTAAAAGCGCAATAAATGCAAAAAAGAAAATGTATTATTTATTGGAATGAGCCTAAGGTTTTCCTTAATAAATTATACCGTAGCAGAAGAAAATAAACTACTTTTCCAAGTAAAAAGCTGTAGCTGTACTATGCCGTCTATTCTGGGGCAAAAAAGTGCTATCCGGCTGGAAAAGTACCCGCTCTATAAATATTAATTGCAGCACACAGGGCCATGTTGTACTATCTTTGACTGGCAAAATTCTATGTTACAAATCACTATACATATTTTCCTCTTTTAATATAAAGACATTTATTTATATACTTATCGAAAACTATTATTATTATACATTACATTTTTACTTCGGAAAATGAATAGGAACTCCCTCCTTGCGTCTGCCCCAGAAAAAACATAGCAGATGCTGTTCAAGAAAAGAGCATATTATGTCATACTTTATGCAAGAGTTACGTGCCCTCATCTAAGCCTGTATCTTACCTTCCACCCAGTAATGCGGAACTCTGCTCCATGAATTTATATGTGACGCCTTTGTAAATTAATTATTATTATTATTAAATAAAGGGATTAGCCCTTTTGTCTATCTATATATACCTTTTTCTATATAATTAGTGTTAAGTTATTGTAAAATACGATAAAAACAACGAAAAAAATGTGTGCGTGTACTAGGTGTACACACGTAAAAAGTCAAACTTTTTTTTCGAAAAATGATCTACTATATGCAACTTAACGAATTTGGTTAAATAAAGTTTAACAAAAGGCTTTTATTATCATAGACATGAATACAAATACAATTATTTCCTTTTACCTTATTACTACTAAGATTATTACAGAATTTCATTAATTGTAATAGAATTATTACTATAATTGTTATCGTTATTATATATTTTTGTTATTAATGGCTTTGAATCTCTTCGGATCAACCGTGGTAGGGATAAGAAAAAGCTATTATTTGCTACAAAATTTCTCCCATACGTCGATAAAAAGTTCATTCTAACGCCGATAAAGAAGTTTTACTTCAAAAAGCAACATGGCGCGTAACCGAAAAACGTGACGATTTGCTACAAAGTTTCTCCCATACGTCGATAAAGAACTTTCATTCCAACGCCGATAAAGAAGTTTGACTTCAAAAAGCAACATGGCGCGTAACCGAAAAATGTGACGCGTAACGAAAAAATTTTACACTAAATTTTTTTCCAACTCCGATCAAGAAGTTTTACTTCAATAAAATATTTTTTACTTACCTCAATACAATACAGCGCGGCTTTTGGCAGATTTAAAAATAACCTCATAATTACGAATTTATATAGATATTACCAATCGACATCTACTTTTAATTCAACATATTTCGTCGTATAAAATATCTATCTTATTGTATACAGTAGGTACATCTTTAACTGCCATGTTAATAACATCTTTGACGTCTTCCAGTCCGTTACTAAGTTGTAGAATGAGTTAGAACATTTATATAACACCTATGTAATTACAACTCATCTACGTTTCCGTTAAAGTTCTAGTCACGATTAATTAAGTTCTAAGCTAAATTCCTGAACAAATAAAGTCAACGGTATCGTGTGTCACTTTCGCCGTGTGTGACTAAAGAATTGCTTACGGTCCTTACCTACTAGAGAAGACAATAAAAATATTAATAATATTTTATACTAATAGTAAATACTCGAAACGTTTATTTCAAATCGTAAAATTAAAAAGTTATTTCTCTCGTTGATGCTTTCTTTTTAATATGACGATGTTGGTATAACAGGATAAAGACGAGACGCAAATACGACGAATTACTTTAATAGACTGCAAAAACCACAACAACAGCTGTTTGTATAACTATAATCATCAGTTGTTATATTGGAAAACACACTCACTATTCTGTTGCCTTTTTTAATAAAGTTTTAAACAATGTACCTACGTATAATTATCTGTTCGTTGGTTGGTCTAATGAGATTGAAACTAGCGCCATCTCCTTAAAACGATAAAAATGTATGCATTTAACTATTATTATTATCGGCCACATCAAATAGTTATATAACGATAATTTTTATTTTAAACTAGCTGACCCGGCTAACTTCGTTCCGCCTTAATAATAATATCGTTGTTACTTTAGTTAAACTTATTTTAGGATTTCATTAAGGTGATAACTTTTTTTGAAAATAGAGAAATGTTTTATTGCTTGCCATTGCAAAAGAAGAATGGCAGTTTTACACATTAGGCCTCTTCTCTCTATCGCCAATATTGCGATACTGCATGTTAAAGCACTTTCTGCTTTACAACATTTTTTGATGAGGTACGTAACACATGTTTTCGATCAAGATCAAAGCCTGGTTATGCATCTCCTCATTTACCTCAAGTTCGGAATTTCTTGAAGTGACACGAATTCGTGATTCGTAAAATGATGCGTAGTTTTGTCAACAAATGTCACCACATGTCGTGTGCATTCGTAAAATTAATTTATTAATTGATTGTTATTCGATAACTTATCCGATATTTTATTACTTATTCTGCTATTCGGAGTGGAGAAGAATCCATGAAAAAAGAAATAACTAACATCGGTCCAGCCGATCTCGAGTTATAAGTGTTGTAACAAACACGACTTTCTTTTATATATATAGATGTATTCTAAATGAAGTCTCATGAAATCTTAGAAATTACTACACTTTGATCTTAGTCAAAAGCCGAGAAGCGATAAGAAATTATGATTTGAGATTTCTGAGTGACAATTACTGTCAAAATTGAACGTAACAGCTGGATTTTGAGGTTACGTCTGTTAATTGTCAATATAAATTGATATGTTTTGAATTTGTAATAACTGGAAACAATTAACAAACTGCACACCGAGCGGGGAAATATTTGTTTTCGAATTTCTCGTTAAATTTTTAGTATTCTTGCTAATTCGATCTCACTTATGAGACTTCAAAATGAGTAGCAAACCCAATTCTAAGCGTACAATTTATGTTGGCGGTTTAGCTGAAGAAGTAGATGAGAAGGTTTTACATGCGGCATTCGTCCCATTTGGTGATCTTGTTGATGTTCAAATACCATTAGATTATGAAACTGAGAAACATAGAGGCTTCGCATTTATTGAATTTGAAAATGCTGAAGACGCAGCAGCTTCTATTGATAACATGGTAAGTTGTTTTTTACTTTATAAAACCGGTACTTTGCTTGCTATACTAGTTTTGGTTATATTTCTATGACTACACGCTTTACTTTTTTTTATTACCAGATAGATTATATTATGATAACATGCAATTCTCTAAAGTTTTAAAATCTCTTTATATTAATTTTCCAACATAATAACAAACTGTACTCTGGTCTTATAAAATAATAGAAAAACTTAGTCATCAATTTGTCATTGTCATAAGAGGAAGATATCTAAAATATGAATACTTTTATAGGTAATGTTTAATTTTAAATAATTCCAGAATGACTCAGAGTTATTTGGAAGAACAATAAGAGTCAATGTAGCAGCACCACAAAGGATAAAGGAGGGTTCAACAAGACCTGTGTGGTCAGAAGATACTTGGCTTCAAAAGCATGCTGGAGAGACTCTTGATGTTGATAAGGATGCTCAAGAAAAGGATAATGAAGAAAAGATGGATACGGAGAGCACTGTATGTACTTTTAAAATATTATGTATATATACATTATAAAATAAGTGTATGTTATTACATAAAATAAAACGAGAATTTGGTATAGTCTGTACCTTTATCATTTTCAGCTCTCTATCTAAAATATACTGAAGTGATCATTCATAATGCTTATTGATAAATATTTTAAATTTCAGCCTATACCCGCAAAGCCAACAGAGAAAAAGAATCCACAAGTTTACTTTGATATAAGTGTTGGAAAACAAGAAATAGGCAGAATAATAATGATGCTCCGACCTGACATTGTACCTAAGACAGCAGAAAATTTTAGAGTTCTGTGCACACACGAAAAAGGTTTTGGATATCAGGGTAGCACGATTCACCGGATTATTCCTGACTTTGTATCCTTTTTAACGGTTTAATTTTAAATATTTTAATACATTGCTTGCCCCAGAGAACAATGTCCATTTTTTCAGGAAAAATAAAAGAAGGTAATGGTAATATTAATGTTATAGAAAGTACATTACATATACAAATATTTAATTATATCAAATGAAAGCTATATTTTTTCCTATTCAACAATCATTGTTGTTATTTATTTAGTGTAATTAAATTTTGACGAATCAACCATTTGACGAAATGTGAAAAATGTACTAATTTATTACCATTCTGTAATGGTATTGGTATTTAAACTGTTGCATTAACTTGCATGATTATTTTGTAGAATAACAATCTAAACTGAAACTATTCTTATGGTTGTTCTATCTATTTATTTATTTACTATACTAATATTTTGCACAAAATAATTTCTGTAGAATAAGTCAAAAATGAGAAAACATTAAAACAGTTGTAAAAGTCCTTTACAACTTTGTTCTCGGGGGAATGACATATTATAAGTAAAAAAGTCAAAGGTCTCAGTTTTTTCTAAACAATATTCTTCAATTCAAAATTTGCTCTGACCTAACTTACATTTTAATTAACATTTGAACCTTAGCTTTTTTGTATATTATAATACTTTAAAGTCTGTACTGCTATTATCACTACCCTTTCATTATTACATTCAGTTGCATATTGTAATGGTGTTTATTGCTTTCAGCGTGGTTATATTTTAAAATGCACATATTTTTACATTTATGGACATAAGTAACCAGTATGTATATAGCTCTTGTATAG
This sequence comes from Pieris melete, assembly GCA_963693345.1. NCBI lineage: Eukaryota > Metazoa > Arthropoda > Insecta > Lepidoptera > Pieridae > Pieris > Pieris melete. The sequence continues at coordinate 3,621,479 of CAVNZK010000032.1, read as the reverse complement.
TAGTAGTCTATAGATACATTGTATTAGAATGGTAATCTATTTTAAATTCCCTAACAAAGTATCAGATGTGTCAAGGAGGTGATTTTACAAACAACAATGGTACTGGAGGCAAATCAATATATGGCCGAAAGTTTGAAGATGAGAATTTCATATTGAAACACACAGGTCCTGGAATATTGAGTATGGCAAACTCAGGACCCAATAGTAATGGATCTCAGTTCTTCCTTTGTACAGCCAAGTATGTTCTCATATTTCTTTTTTAAATCAATATAATAAAACCAGGTATTTTTAAATATAGATTTAAACAACTCCACCTATTAAGGGGCTCCTAGACAGGCCATTTTTTCACGAAAATGTATAGCTGCAAGGGTGTGGCTGGTAGCATCAGCCAGCATTTACGGCGAGACTGTGCAATACTCGGCAATATTTTTAGTATGGTCGGGATATATTGTCAAATATTTTTTGTATGTCCGATGAATGTTTAGTTTCCCAGCCAAATATATGGTCGTAACGATCGCATTGCAATCGAAAATACCTGCAATATTTCTCAGCCATATTATTGCTATCTCGCTTTACGGCCTAAGTGCGTCCCTTTTTCATGCTAAAGATCGTAGAATTATAGCTAATCTTGTAACAATAGGTATAGCTTTTTTCATGTTAGTATCTTTTTTTATCATTGGTCCAATCTTGTAAATAATGTGATCAAACTCTTTGACATTCATGTAAAGTTTTTAAATAATTGTTCGAGTCTTAATTTGAGACTTAAAATATCTAATATATCACGCCTATTGAAATAAGCTTGAATCCACACTTTTCTTAGTTATGACTTTGCTTTTAAAACAATATAAGCTGCTGAACGCGTATGAGTTCATCCGCTATTGCAGCCATAGATACTAGCCAAGCCATGTATGTAGACCGTGTAAAGACAAATAATAAGCAATATACTGTTGAAGAAATATTGCCGAGATATCAATTTTTCAGCTGTGCTGCAATAAAATGTTTTCATGTATTTTCGAGCTATAGTCAGCAACGATGTAGCCACATATTTCATTAAAAGTGAAGCCTGTGTAGAGGCCCCTTTAGAATATTAGATCCATATGTTTTATAGGCATGTAAGAAGTGGAATGACCAATAAATAATTTTAATTTAGAAATAGGTCCTGTCTCTAATGGTAAATGTAAAATGGTAAATAGAACACCTTATTTCTTTGAAATTTTTGTATATAAGGATGACTTATTCATAGAAATTAAACCAGTCCTATTGCACCATTTTAACTAAATGACTCATGTGTCTTATTTTATCACAGTGTAAACACAATTTGACAGAGTAAGATGAAAGAGTAGAGTTATCTAAGAGAGCTTTAAAAACCTAGACTGATTTTGTTGTAAGGGGTATAAGATTCTTCAATGATATACACTGAGGATACCTTAGATTCGGCTATGACTTGTAGAGTAAGACTGAGAGGCTTGATAATAATAAACAATTTTTGTTCCAGAACGGAGTGGCTGGATGACAAACATGTTGTATTTGGTCATGTGGTGTCAGGTCTTGACGTGTTAAAGAAAATGGAGCGATATGGAAGCAAAAGTGGGACTGTCAGTGCGAAAGTGATAATTAGTAATTGTGGAGAATTACAGTGATATTATAAATACAGCGCCTTTTATTTCAAATACCATACAAATACATAAAAGCTTATACATTAAGATCGGCAGCCCATTTATTATTATGGATACGAATCTTCGACTACGAAAAATATTGTCTTCGACTCTATAATCAATTGCTATTAGTCATAACGTTTGCATATTGTTATCTAAAACTAAAACAGAGATATTTGTTAATATTGTTTGGCGAAATTAGGTGCTCTGTTAATTACTTTAGATTTACTCTTAGCGCCATCTACATATTTTTCTAAGAACTGTTAACCAACCCCGAGAATTAAATTATTTTTTAGTTAAGCGCCATCTGTTCCTTTAAATAGGAATAGTAAATATATGAGGACAAGTAAAGTTTTCACGCCATCTATACAATTATATTCGAATCGCGAATATTGTTTTATTGGGGTCGACATAATCAAGTCCAATTTAACCCCAAGAAGACACAAGTTTGCACGTTTTCCGCTAAATAGAACCCTGTGTCGCTATTCTTCTTTCTCTTTTTTCTAATTCTTCTTCAAGCCACAGCCAGCATCGGAAAACTTCGCGTTGACATATTGAACGACGTTCATTTCCACGGCATTTGGAGGGAGACTAAATTAGCCTCCAAGAAGCTTCGTGTGCACAGCAAGCGCAGACGGTACTTCACTCCGGGCCGCTTGCAACTGTATAAAGCGCAAATTCAGCCCCATATCGCCACTAAATACTGGGGAGCTCCCGTCCATGGAAGAGTAATAGGTCAAGTGGACCATATTCAACAAAGAGCGGTTCGATTCGTCGACGACCTCTCACTTTCCGAGCGGCATTGATCACTTGGCGTTGCGTACAGATTTTACCATGGAGTGTTCAGAGGAGTGGTTCGAATTAATACTTGCAGCCGAGTTTCATCATCGGTCGTCGAAGTATAATACGAAATTCCACCCGTATCACCTCCACGTCTGTCGTTCCACTACTGCCTGGCGATGCTGTAACTCACTTTTCGAACTCGCACGGCGGTTTTTGCAGCGGCGGTCGCGCTCAAATCAGTTGTGAAGCAGTCATTTTACGATTTGGCATTCTAATAAGGAGGGAGCTTGTAGTTTATTGTTTATCATAACACTTCAAGCTAGGGTCCAATAACCTTTTATGCATTAATTATCTCTTAGGTCTGTTTTCTTCTATTATCATTTCCTGAAAGTCATACAAATAAATAGTGGAATCTAAAATTTAATTCTGCGATCAAAAAACACATTGCAACATTCGGGTATCGGTATATTTTTACAACTACAATTATAAATTTATACTTACTACTTAAATATGTTTTCCGTTTCAAAGAAAATCATACTTACATATCTTGATCAGTCCAAAAATATTGACAATATTCACTTTAGTTTCATATAACTAAGTTTTAACTTTAACATGTAGTGATTAATAGGAAGATATTTTAATTAAAAATACATCAACTGCAGTTACCATGAAATTTCTGAATGTCTTTTGTCTGCAAGTTTTAATGCTGGCTCAGCTCGGAATAATTTCATTTGCGAAAATCCAATGCGACTCACCTGGAAATATGGGTTTAATCACATTAGAGAAACGAATGATTTTCTAAGGGGATTTATATAAATAACTTGGTTTTAATAAAATCAACTAAGCTATTTATAATTAAAGCAAAAAATGGAGTGTAAAGGCTTTATAAAAATAATCACGTCGTTGTTCTTAAATTTAAGCTTAAACAATATACGTCATGGCTATAAAACTATTTAATCACCTTCCTAGAAGGTATAGATCACTGTCGTGTGATGCTTTCAAGGGGAATGTGATTAAATTTTAAAGGCAAGGTGCCTTTATAGCTTGGGCGAGCATTTCGACCATAAATTTGACAACAATTGTAATAACTTAAGTATTCTTATTATTATGACATTATGATAATTAGTATGACATTTGAATGCCTATTAATATGGCTGATTGTGTGGATTTTTATAAATAATCGATCTAAATGAACCACTATCTTTTCAAGTAAACTATTAATATATTTATTTAATATATAAATTCCTTTAAAAAATCGAACCGAGTTCAAAATGCACTAAAAACTTTATATTTATCGATCTGGTGTAATACAAGAAAATTAAATGTATTATAAGATGATTTATTTATTTATATGAAGATATTATCAGGCTATTTTAAGAAGTCTGCCAAAAATCATATAGGTTAATAAATGGTTTAAAAGCGAATTAACACGGCGAGGCGCGGCGGCGCAAAGTTTGGATAATCCAAATTTTGCAAAATGAAACATTTCAGTTCATATATAAGTATAAGTCTGATTACAAAATACTGTCTATGGGACCTTTTAGCAACCTGCAAGTCCAATCCATATCAGTCCAAGGACAGCGGGGCTATGCTGGAACAAACACAAAAAATATACTTCGAATTGATACCTGGTGTTTTGAAGATTTATAATATACCTACAAATTAAGTTTGTTATCTTTGGTTTCTCCCTTCCATTCGTCTTATAACTTAACGTCTGGTTGTATATTTAAATAAAAATGCAATTTACCTTAATCGGCCGTGGGGTTCAAGTGCACACACGCTAATTAAAGATTTAAGTTAGCGCCTGGTAGATTGTACCGATGTGTATCGCAATACAACGTGGAAATGCTGCCAGCATTATAGTTACAGGGGGACCAAACTTCAATTATTATTATTATCACTATGTAGGTTAAGAAATTGTTAATACTGTATATATGTGTGTTGGTTATAAATACTTTGAATTTATTCTTTGGTTGTTACGTAAATAATGTTTTTTTATTGTGTTAAACTTAAAAAGATCAAAATGATTATTATGAATATAATTTGAATTTCGAATGTATTTTCGGTTACACGTTTAATTATTTTTTTTTGATTTACAAATTATAAAACAAAAATAACTTTAGATAGCTTAGAAGATTTGTTGTGTGTTTATATATAAAGGTGTTAACTATTTAAAATATAAATATTTTATAAAATAACCTACCTCTTTCGTGTCTTAGTTACATATATAATTTATTAACATTAACCCCGATCTATTAAAATATATCCACACATTAATCTAGCACTAAATAGCTTTCTATAAATGTTAGGATATATACATTCATAAGTGTAATTTGACGTCTGATATCTCAATCAGTTGTATATTATCGTTTATTAGTCTGTAGTCTTCCCGCCATCATGTTTCCCGCCAGTTTTTCATGAGATAGCGGATGCTGCGGACGTCATCCTATATCCAAAGCGACCTGAAATTCGCGCCAAATGAAATTCTAAATTCAAAACGAGCTTTAAAAAACGAAACAATTTACGAAATATCTGCTAAATGAGGGTTTTTCTTAATTTACTTTTAGGGAAAATATAAAAACTTTTTTGTGAATTTTAAGTGATGTTCTGTTTGTATAATGATTGAATCGGTAAGTTTTGTTTAATTGATTTTAAATCTATTTACGTAATTAGTTAGTGAATTAGCATTCTGCTGTATTTTAAAAATTAAGTCTTTACTTTTATGTATAGGTAAATAATAGGCTTTATGATTGCTTAAACTTTAAAAGTTTTTATAATCTAATATAAATTTAACTACTAATTATACACTATGATAAAAAATAGTGTTTCTTCAATGTGTTTTGGATGATTCCTCATATAATAAAGTTCAAGGTCAAACGCGTCTTTATTCATCCTGAATGGAGGTTTAAGTATGAAAACGGAATGAAAATGAGAATAGTCATGATTTATTACATTTATTACTGTGCATACTTACGAAGACATTATCAATCTTGGTCGTTCGAAATTTAACTAAAAAACACATTTGAAATCCACATTATACGGCCGTTTACAAGATTTTTCCAAATGTATGAACTTCTTTATTTATTCTACTTTACTAGGATTCGAAAATTTAAGTATTCTAACGCTGTATAATGTACCAATTGTAATTGCTACTGCATTTCTAATATGTTCTTATGTTTAATACTATATAATGAAACGATAATAAATCATTGTAAAATTATAATCAATTGTGCCGTTTTTTATATGAATTATAATGGTTGTTTATTTGTATCGAATACATATTATTATTTAAACATAATAATATGTATTCGATAGATATTTTTTATTATTATGTAGATAGGATTAAAAAAACATTTTATATCTTTGGTAGTTCTACAGCTTTATACAAAATTAACACATCACAATTACCCAAAAAACGTAAAAGTAATTTTTAAAAAATCTTCTCATGTCTCAAAAATTCCTGGACCGATATCAAAGAATCTATATTGCATCGCAATTCATGAAAACGTGTTAATTTTTTTTGTTATTTTTTTAAATTAATTATTTTAGATTAAGGTTGGTGATTCTACATTTTTTTATAAGATTTTGTTATGCACTTCTTGCACTTTACCTATCATATTTCTTTTTTAGTTTTTTGCTTTCTTGGGTTGCCTGGAAGAGATCGCTTGTTAGCGATAAGGCTGCCCGTTCCATCCCTTATATTTTTTATGTATAATGTTATTTGTTTCTTTCTATTAATGTAGTAACAAAGTGTAAATAAATAAATCAATAATGTTTGATTGATCACATATTGTTTATTTGGTTGGATATTCCAACTAACCTTAATTAATACCCCGGTTTATGTATCAAGAAATTTGTGGAGAAAAAAAAGAGTGTATCATTACGAAATTCACATATAACTTTATTTCTTTCAAGGTAGTTTTAAAATAGAATTCATTTAGACTTAGACAAATAGACACAAGGCACAAATAAAATACCCTATTTCATCAAAGAATAAACATCTGCGACATGACATACTTCAACTTATATCTTATTAAATAAATTTAAAAGCCTTTTACTACATACGCTAAACATTAATTAAGTTTATTAATGACTCCCAAGTGAATCATGAAGCAAGCTTGCACTTTTGATGCATTAAATAGAATTTTCCTTTCCTTTTTAAACCTTATAATATGATGAATCGTAATCAAGTTATGGATTATTAATTACACAGATAAATAGTTAAAATTTTATATATTTTAATAACGTAAGTAAAGTAACTAAGCATTTGTTATCTTCTACCGCATTAACCTACAAGGCACCTGTGTTTTTTGGGCTTGATTCTCTGCAAAATAATTGTTTTGTGCATTTGGCAGTAACCAATGAACAGGTTTATATGCCTTATCTTTTGATGACGGGACTTCAAGCGACATAAATATTTGCAATATAATTTTTACTTCAACTGAGTCAATTGACTTTATAAAGCTGTGGTATTATCTATGACCAGGCAAGTATCTTCATTCTATAGACTGTTAGACGACCAATTTTTAGCTTCATCAGCTGTATCTATAAATAGGTCCTCTTTAGGGATGTGACATTCTGCATAAAAAAATAGATTTTTTATTAATCGATATTTTCCTAATTTTTGAATTAATTTCAAAATCAACAGCCTAAATATTTTATTTTTCATGGTATTTTAACTAAAAATAAACCATAGAAATTACAAAAACAAATTAACGTATAAGAATAATCAAAATCGAAATTAACTTAATCTCGTTTTGATAGATTTTAGGTGAAATTTGATAAATGCAATGTAGGTATGCCTTTTCATGTACATTGCAGTATTTTTGTTGTCTTTTTAATTGTATGTAATCTTGTGCTGCTGAATAAATTTATTTTTGTTTTAAATTATAGTGTTCCATTCAAACTTGAGTTTTTGTAAAATCAACTGGTTTTATCATACTTTCCATGTTTTACAAAAAAACATCAATGCATCGAGTATATCAATACATCTTCAAAGCATCGGATTCAATGTATCGCATTGTAAACATCGATGTATATCGAATATCCCTAATAGTTCGAGGTCCGGGTTATAAAAGACCAGACATATTGTCGGGAGGTGACAGATGAAAAATCGACTATGATTGATTTTCAATTATAAAAATAATCGATTATTCTAAATATAAAAATCGCGTACAAAAATCAAATTTTACGACTATTAAAAAAATCGATTTTAATCGATTTATTTATTAATCGAATTAATTTGATTATTTTTCACATCCCTAGTTCTCTTACGGCCGACTTAATTCTTTTATTGAAAGTGCATTGGGAGGCATTTTCTTTGAAAAGCTGGAATCTTGTACAGGGGCGTTTATAGCCCCAATATGGAAAATAGGGATTACTAACAATTTGATTCTAATAAATCACTATATATCCTCTATATTGAATCAAATATTAATGTAAATTTGATACATTATTTATATGCTCGTAAATCGAAGTCCGAGATAAAGCAGGCGCAACCGAAATCCTAATACATCATTTATTATGATAAAATTATGTGCGAAGGTCGACTTAGGATAATCCCTTGTACCAAATATTTCCTTAAATAATCTCTTCCGTACAAACCACAGAGTAGAAACGTTAAAGATTTTAGAGCTTTATCATTTATATTATAGTTATTATGAACACTTAGGTACATGGGATTTTTGTCTTTTGATGAATGATAATAATAAAGAATTAAATATATTTAAATCTTACTTTTTTATTGAGGTTAATGTAATGCCTTTAGCAAAATAGATCGAAAAAAACTGTTAAAAAGAGAATATATTTATGATTGTATTTCTATAGGCAATATTTTTATAGCTATAGCTAGAAGATTCATTATTATTATTGTTCGTTTATTTTGTTTTAAGAAATTTGACATTATACCAAAAACAGACGAGCCCTCCTGTTCTAGATTTATAGCTCAAGTCCTGGATTTCTCACATCTTATTTTCGCACACGCTAAAATGGGTAGTCTGCCCAATTAAGTTACGTATTTTAAAATATACCCAACAGAACGATTAGCACTGGTATTCGGTATCAAGCCTCCCCGCAACTATAACCGCTGCCTTCTTCCACCTGTTACAGGAGTTGCAGTAGCTTTGGTGGCGTATCATCATAATTAATATTTAATCGTCTATTAGTGATCGTATAATATTTTTAAATACTTTAAGTGTTGTATTTATGGTTTTATCCTTGTTTTTAATATGTATGTTCTGTTTCTCTATCGTTGTGCCTAGGGGCGGACGAGCACTGGTTTAGAACTTACTGCCCCATCATGGGGCAATAGCTGCGCAACGAAATATTTGTATTTGTGTGTGCATATTTCGTTTGTATATATTTTATTTGTATTTACTAACAATTTGAAATTTCATAATTGTACGCCACTCCACTACACGGTAGGTTAGGGTAGGTTTAATAAGAAATTATAAGGTGTTATTTCCAACACAAATATTGAACTATTAAATATTGACAAAATGTATCATGTTATTTGTATTAATAGTGGGTTTGTTTGGGTGATCTCAAATTACCGTTACATGTAGGGAAAGATTCGAGAGCCAAGCTTAGGACGCATTAAAACTTATCTTAATAATATATATGTATCTAAGTCTTATACATATACTAAGGTAAGGTAAGGTACTAAGAATGAAACTAAGTGAACAATTTTCGCTTTCAAGGAGCGAAAGCGCTCTAGTAAAAGTAATTAAGGCGGGAAACGTCTGGCAGTATTGATTAGTAATTTATATTTTTTTTACAAAATCAGCTATGAAAATTAAATTACAAATTTTACGTACCGTTGGCACCTGTTGGTCGTTTCTTATCTGTCGTATTCTTCATTGCTGAAGGTCTCGTCACTGTACGGTCTGCTTCCCTGCTAGTGATATCTCTCCACTTTCTTCAGCTTCCCTTAGCGCAGCTTTTTACCAATGTGTTCACAATCTGCCCCGTCTTTAGCCTTTCATCTTGCCGACGAGTGTCCATGGGCGGCAGTATCATTTAACATCAGATGAGCCTACTGCCCGTTTGCCCCACTTTCTATAAAAAAGGTGGTACGCGACGGGCATAAGACCAAAGTATGTTAGAACCAGGTACATGTTGGTACAAGGTTTATTTCAAGCACGTTATTAATTTACAACACTCATTGGGTCTTGAATATATTCAGCTCTGTACCTGACACTTCGTTTTTCTGTGTCAAAGATATAGAAAATGCTTGTGCAAATAATAATAAATATTAGAAGAACCAGGATTCAAAATCAGATTAAAGAATTATAAGTCTGTAGTCTGTTAATAACTCTATTCTAAATATTTATCTTATTAGATGAACCGTGAGCGTCTGGCGCTAGAATTTTTAGAAATCGTAGAAATAATTTGAAATAATAGAAGTTTGTATGATATTTTGTCTTTACAAAATTAGAAACGGAATTCGTGTCCGTAAAATGCTTCGTCATATTTATAAATCTGAAATCTTGGGCCTTTTTGCTATTAGCTACGCCTAAATAAAGATATTTGCATGTTATAATCAAAATATTAGTAGTCAACAACCGAGATAAAAACTGTAATTTTCGTGTTAGAATTATGATTAAAATATGAGTCTTTCACCAGATCATAACAACATAAAATTGAATTAATGCCAACAGAACTAATGCTTCCGAGACTAAACTAAGAAATGTGGGAAAATAAAAATCACAGGTGCACTTCAATTTAATATCTAATTTTATAACAATTTGACGTTTACAAATATATGATACTGTGGCTACGTTTTCGCGCTTTTATCGCGACCTTCAGCTATTTAAAATTCTTAAAAGCTCTCTTTGGGTTGGTAAGTCATCTCTATATCGTGTTCTACAGGTAGAATTAATCAAATCGCAATTTGAGTACAACTATTATTTAAAATCACAGCCTGGAAGATTTACGTCTGGTGACACTATTCAAGTCTTTCTTATTTTCTAAAATAATTATTGAACAAAACATATTAATAGTTATTTGCCTAATAGTTGTTCAAAATCATATTGTAGACCTTAATTGTTCTTCTATTGGTGCCTCTCCATAACTGGAGGTAGGCTAACCGTCTCGTGAAGCGAGTCATGTCCTGTGCCAGATACAGCAACTCTTTCGTAGTCGCAATACCCGCCGTTCACTTCCTTACGAAGCCGAGATTTTCCTTCTAACAACACGCCGTTTACTCCGAATTTTACCCATTCATGGCGCACCATGTGGCCCAGGTACGCAACTTTTAGTTGTTGAATGTTCAGCATAAGTTTTTTTTACATTCCAGTTCGATTAAAAACTTTCTCGTTACAGACCTACTAGATCCAGCCTATACGTAGAACATAATTATAATCATATAAATTGCATTTGTCTAATATCGTATCCTAATTAATTTCTATACTATGCTTTACCGTATATTATAGAGTTGGAACCTCAGATTTCTGTATCCGTTTCGTGATTGAGTCTAATATTGCTGTGTATCAAGGTACATTTTACAATACACAATAGTACCATATTGCATCAGCCTTGTTTGACGATCATGCTCTTACATTATTTCAATAATCTATATTTCTTACACCTCTCCTACATAATACCAGTACTTAGGTACTTATAATATCTAGGTAATATAAAATATAAGTAACAGGTGTATAAATTAAATTATAGTTAATTATCTATTTGGTGATTATGCAACATGCCGGTTTCTTCACAATATGAGGAAGTGATAAAGGCGCACAAAGTTAGAAGGTCTTTTTGCACAGCAGGGGAACCTATGACTTCAGGGATGATAATCGTTCGCAGAATCCATTAGTCCAGCAATGCTCAAGCTTCCTTTACCGTAAACGGAGTGTAATATTACTCAAAGAATGATTATCCAATGATTTAGGCTTAAACTTAGTATGGTACATACATCCATCCATGATGTATATAAATTTAAAATTATGCAGACACCCTTAGCCAAACACAGGTCGCATAATATATTCGTCCTTTGGGAATACTTGAACTAAACTTTGAAGAAATGTAGCGTAGACCCAACTTATGCAAACTAAATAAAAACAGAACAAAGTGGAATTAGGTTTATTTGAACGAATTCATCAGTTTTTTGGAACAATGTTTATGTATTTGATTTTACCTAAGCCTAGCTTTATTTATTTTTGCGAATAGAGAACTATGCTTTAGTTTAAGCTATTGATGGCTTGATATAGTTCTTAGAGTAGTGTTAGCGTAGATGCTGTTAAGCCTGGTGTTACCACGGCTGTGTACTAAATGTTCTGAATTATTCATTCTTCATAAGCAAATTTTACATTGAACGCAAACATCGTGAGGAAGGCGAACGTCTTATACACAAAAAAAATTACGAAATGTGTAAAAAATCTAATATATAAAATTCTCGTGTCACAGTTTTCGTGCTTATCCGGTATCTATGAGAATCGGCCAACATCTATTTTTCATCCCCCTAAATGTCAGGGGTAGTCCCCTAATTTTTTTTTTAGACGAAATTTTTATTTTTTATGATACAGCATTAAAAAATACATACAACCCCTAATTTTCACCCCTCTACCATCAACCCCTATTTTTTATTATAAACTAGCTGACCCGGCTAACTTCGTTCCGCCTTAATAATAATATCGTTGTTACTTTATTTAAACTTATTTTAGGATTCCATTAAGGTGATAACTTTTTTTGCAAATAGAGAAATGTTTTATTGCTTGCCATTGCAAAAGAAGAATGGCAGTTTTACACATTAGGCCTCTTCTCTCTATCGCCAATATTGCGATACTGCATGTTAAAGCACTTTCTGCTTTACAACATTTTTTGATGAGGTAACACATGTTTTCGATCAAGATCAAAGCCTGGTTATGCATCTCGTCATTTACCTCAAGTTCGGAATTTCTTGAAGTGACACGAATTCGACGTAAACGTATGCGTAGTTTTGTCAACAAATGTCACCACATGCCGTGTGCATTCGTAAAATTAATTAATTTATTTATTGTTATTCGATAACTTATCCGATATTTTATTACTTATTCTGCTATTCGGAGTGGAGAAAAATCCATCAAAAAAGACATAACTAACATCGGTCCAGCCGATCTCGAGTTATAAGTGTTGTAACAAACACGACTTTCTTTTATATATATAGATGATATACATGGCAAAACGACGTTTGCCCGGTCAGCTAGTAATATATGATATCAAAGCCAAAGGGCTTGGAGTGCGTTGACGTTGTTAACATTATAATACTATATACAAATAATTATAATACATCATTTAAGCTCTGAAACTAATATAAGTCAAAAATAACTCCAACCCAACTCATTCCACGTGTAACTACTTATAAGGTTCTCACCTACCTATTCAAACTTGGTATATTTATTTAGGACTCACAAATACAAGGAATATCCTCGTGATACGAATTTATAGTGATTCTATTGAGGACAACTAACAGATTTTTATCGTATCTTTACTCCACGTATTTATAGAATAATCGGTATTCATAGATACAGAAAATAACTCCCAATTTACATTTCCTAAGAAAATAATAAATGTGTGCCCGTTTCATATATTGCTTTAATAGGTGCAGAAATATCTCATTTAACCTTGGTGCCTGAAAACCACACAGTACTCATTCCATTCCTTAAAACTAAAGATTTAAGAGAAAAAATTAATCAAAAACAAAAAAGTTAGGTAACCCATAACATTAGTTAAGTTACATATACATATTTTATTTATTAATACTTCGTTGCATACACATTAATATGTACAATAATTGACATAATTAAATAACAAGGAGAGCAACTGGCGGCCTTATCGCTTTCGAGCGATCTCTTTCAGGCAACCACTGCGAGAAAAAGTTTTAGTTACTAATTGAAAACGTATGCAATCATCACACTTGAAGCGAATATGAGGCCTTTAGTTTTTCCCACACTTATAAATTGTATTTTAACATTCTCGGTCAGTCTTAAGTTGGTTATATTTAAGAACTCTTCAAAAAGTGAACTTAAATTTTTGTTAATCCAGTGTCGCAACCCCACTACCCCAAACGTTATTACAGTTATAAGCTCATGTTTTAAACAATTAAAGCTACTTGTTACCCAGCTCCAAAAGACTTAACTTGGATTAAGAATACAATATACATATAACATGTATCTTAAATTTCCATACCTACCTTTTAAGGATACCCCTGTAATACTTTCTGTCTCTTTTTCGACCATTTTTCTTTTCAAGCACTATATATGCCTATAGTGAGTTATGTCTGAATTCTCCCTTGTTGTTAAATAACGTCAAAACTGACTTAATTCTATTAACTATTTAATTAAGGTATCTCCCTTACATAAGGGGCTGAGCCGTCACAATCACACAATCAATTAACGTACGAAAAGTAATTAATTTTCTTTGATGCCGTGTATGTATTTAACTTTGATATTTACTGTCATAGCTTGTGATCTCGAGTCTAAAATGTAAATTAATCAGAGTAACAATAATTCAAATTTCAATCTGTTTACGAAACTTAAAGGTAACGTAAGGATTTTTTTTATATTTATGGCTCTGGCACGATTTGTGCATTAGCCAGCGTCAAGTATAGGATTTTTATAATTCGTGCTTGTCTTTTAGAAATTCGACAGTGTCCTCTATGTACAGTTTAAGCACTCGCCCGGTACCGCACAACCCTCCCAAAGGCCAAGAACAAATTTAAATATACAGTCAAACCTGGATAAGCGAGTGTTCAAGGGAGCACAATCTCATTCTCGCTTATGGAGGTTTCTCACTAACCCGAGTTTCTCGCTTATGCAGGTACATGGGTAGCGTTTCTCTCTTATAGAGGTACGCAGCAATAACAAGTCACAGCAAGTACGAATGTAGTAAATATGTAATATGATTTAATTATGTGCATAATGTGCACAACATATTATGCACATATATATTTTATTTTATTTAGAACTAATTTACACTTAAAAAAACCGTCAATTTCGTTTGGGTTTCTGTTTCTGTATTTATAATGTTTATCTCTAACTCATAAATTTTGTCGAATATTGCTTGATCAACAACCGCCGCGCCGCGTATTCAAAGTACTGATGGACCGTCTCCAACGCATTTAAAGTACATAATATAAATAAATAAAGCCAGACTGTCGCTTATAGAGGTAAAGATAAGTAGCAGTCTCACTTACGGAGTTGCATGAGAGAAAAACGACTCTCTCTTACAGAGGTTTCTGTTTCTCGCTAATAGAGGTTTTGGGAGCTTAAAATGACGGGTCCCGGTTATTACTCTCACTTATAGAGTTTTCTCACTTATCCAGTTCTCACTTACCCAGGTTTGACTGTAATTAAAACTTGCCCTCGAACCGGGAATCGAACCTGGTACCCCTCACCTAGCTGCCAAATAAGACCGCTAGGCTATGAGGCCCCCAACGTAAGGATTTTAAAAGGTGGACAAACCAAAAAATAATAAGTTTTATAGTACAGTATAGACCAGTGTTTCCCAACCTTTTTTGTACCATGCCCCACCTTAGCCTAAAATACTTATGCAACATACATAATAATTTATATATTAAAAAAATTAACTGTCCACTTTAGAAATTTTGTTGTTAGAAATGATAGGGTTTAGGAAGAAATCACTAGAAAATTGTTAACGAAACAATAAGTAAATTTTTAAAACTAAATTAAATGAAAAACTGAAATTCAAATTCCTTAATTAATATAGTACAGGTTTTCTTTGTTTTGAAAAGTAATTAAGTGAGATCCTTTGTTTAGATTTTATATTAGGTTCCAATTTGGTTAACTCTAGTCTCAAGTCTCCACGTTGTATTATATCCAGCTGATTTCGATTGCCCCCCTTAACTATCAAATTGCCCCCCTTTGCGTGTGCTCCACGTTGGGAAACACTGGTGTACAGAGTACTGTGTGTATTGTGTTTGTTGAGAGCAGATTAACGCCCGAGGCGTCTTTTTGGGTCTAAGACATGGGATTTCCACACGATGATATCCCTTAACATGAGCAAGTGCTAATGATGCACATAAATCAAAATCCTATCTTATTTAACCCAACGATACTCTTAGAGTTCCACCTAACCTCTTTACAGTGTTCGTGGTTTTACTTATTACCGTGATATAATTAATCTCTATATCTCCCCTAAGGGATAGTTATATAATATTTTTTTAAATCTCAACTTACTTATTATTTAAAATTAGCCAGTATTATTTTTATTCCGTAAGTATATAATAAAAATCAATTTTGCTCTGAATGGAGTACCAGTGCTTAATAAAACTCTCTAGTACTTATATTATAAAGTTTCTCTCAAATAAAAGTTAATTTCCTAAAAACTTAAGATTTGTTCTAACGAAAATTAATTAAGAGACGTTCTCCACGAATTAAATGGAGAATTATACAATTATAACAGTGGAAACAGTTCATTAGCTGCGTAAATAAATTATTCTTTTACGTCTACAGTTTAAAGAACATTTTAAGGATGAATAACGATCAAATCGACTAAAATATCGTTTGCGTTTAAACAGGTAATAACAGTTTTGAGCAACTCCTATACAATTATCGATGGTGTATTGAATATTGTTTTATATTTATAACGAAATAATGACAGTGTTCAACTTATGTATCTCACCTTGTGTCAGACTTGTCCATTATCTCAGAAACATCTTTTAAAGTTGAGAACATGCCAAAGAGAAATGGGAAGAAGCATGGTGAGGGTAACACTGAGGCATCACAAAAGAGCAGAAGAGATAAGATTGACGACCAAAATAGAGGACATATAGATAATAAGGCAATTAAAATGGATTTGGACCGGGCACATGACGAGAGATAGCAGGTTGAAATGGACAAAAATTATTACAGAATGGCAACCACGAGATGGAAAAATGAATTGAGAAAGACAAAGAAAGAGATGAGCAGACGATATAAAGAGAATAGGAGGTACTTGTCAATGTAACGATATATTTCTTAATGAGAAATAAATATTTACCCACATAGCAGATAATCTATGTTATTATAACATATTAGGAATTGCTGGTAGTGCCTCACGCGCGTACGAATTTACTCAGAGAAGCACCATTTACGCGTCTTGCGCACCCTAAACACTATTGCTTGTGAGACGGATATATTTAGTTTCACACTGGCTGACTTTTCAAGAATTGCATCATTTATAATTATATGAAAAGGTTTAGGTTTTAAGTTTTTACTTGTTATGTTCATATGATGTGTTTAGTATAGTTTTTTATTGTATTAGTATAAGGCTATGTTCACATGTAACGCGCGTCAACGCGCGATCAAATTTGAAGAGCGTTCAGATGATGAGTGCTAACGCGCGTTGCGAGAGTACTCGTCAGTCTAGTTCTTTAGAACGTAGAAAATGGACGTGGAAGAGGCTATTATTTTGTGGTTATATTAGAAAGAAAAATATAGAAAAAGAAAACGTACACATTGGGTTCATCCAATTTTGAAAAAAAAATACAAATTATATTATATTTTTATACAAATTTGCTATATTCCAACTTGCTGACCTTTTTTCTACTTCATCGATTAGTAAGTCGATGTCAATATCTTCAATTTCACTCATTTTAAATGCGAGAACAAAATATAATTACGAAAATTAACAAAATTACATACGATCGCGATGAAAGCGCGCGCTCATGTGAACAGCAAACGGACATTACATTAATATCAAAGCGCGCGTCAACGCGCGATCACCTGCGTCTAGAGACTTTTTCTCTGAGCGCCAACGTTAACGTGCGCTCATGTGAACAGTTGTATGAAAATACCACAATATCTAGTCGCGCGATTTGAAAACGCGCGTCAAGTTTTTGCCATCTGAACATAGCCTTAAGTTACTGTAAAAATAGGAAATAAGGAAAATAAATAAATATTACTAGGATTTTTTTTCATATTTAAAATCCACTTAATTACATTATTTAAATATTTTTTGTATGTATACATCTACAAATTTTAACTGAAGTGTAGGTAGAGACAACTCCACTTGCTACGGTCCTGATACCTTTCTCGTTGCATCCACTTTCATTACATTTACCATGCATGCTCGTCGGTTATGGGTACTTTCGATCTGTTCCTTCTATTCTGTTCGTCCGAGATTTGGTCCAGGTATGTATGACAAGTCTTACCCGACCTCACCTTGTCATCAAGGATACCTTGTATATCCTACTCGAAGGCCGCATTTCATCCATTTGATATGCCAAAACCACTACTACTATTTAAATGAGGGTTGGTGAGCTGCCAACTGAGATTGTGCATATTAGAATATCCGTATTTTATACACAATCGTCGCTCAACAGAACTTTGTCGGATTTCGGGATCATTGTACAATTTTCTTGCCATGTTTTCGCTTTGCAGCAAACATTCTACACGCTCTTAAAAATCTATGCATTGCTCTAGCCTACATGTATGAGTGTCTTGCTATAGTACGAGCAGATATGGTCGGATCACATGGGAATTCATCAAGAACATTCTTTTCACTGTGTACTCGTGGCCTTTCAAAGTTCGTTCCGCAGAAACCAGTTCCAGGTATTTGGCGTTCCATGCACGCGAGTTAACATTCGATAATCGTGATGGCGAGCATTTAGAAATCATTCCCGATACAGTGCTGCAATTCGAATGCCGTTACTTCTCTCGATTAAATGGATTAAGAAAGTCAGAACTAGTGGATATCTGAAACATAATCTAATTACAGAACGAAGATTTCTGAATGTCAATTAAAAAGACACGTCAAAAATCATAATATACATTCGATAACGCCAAAATACTAGCCAAAATACAGATTGATAAAATTCCTTCATTTGGAGTCTAGGTACCAAAAAGAGTGGTACCGAATATCTCAAAAACCAATAGCCTTTTACAAAACATAAAATATATTTTTCAGAACCACCACAACGTCCCCTACAATTTTATCTAATTACGTCACATCCTGTTTATAGAAATATTCGTTTAAGAATAAAATTTAAAAGCTTAGCACAAACCAGAGACAAGATAAAATATATAGGTAGCTTTCATAAATCACTGTTAAGCCAAATTCAACATGAACTTTTCATTTATTCAAGCTTAGACCACTGGAAACTTCAATAAAAGCTTCATTTATGGAATCCCAAAGTGAAAAGCTTCGGTAAACAAATATTTCAAGGCATTCAATGTTTTAAAGTACTTGTGTTTTATAAAGAATATATTTTTATTATATGAATGAAATATTTGATCGATATTTTCTAAGTCAAAATAACCCTCTAAATAACAATGAAGTGTATAAGTACTTACGGTAGTTGAATTTATTGAGAATTATTTCTAACATAATGCTTAGTGGTTCTTACAGTCGAAAATTATGAGTTAATGGCACCTTAATTCAAAATAATTAAAAGTAAATAATGTATTTTTATTGTTAATCAAATGTTATTACTAAACTAGACATTTAATAGAAAAAGATATAAAAAATGGTCAGGTCTGAAGTACATTAGGTCCGATTAAAAAATAATTACAAATACACTTAGTAAAAAATTCCCCAAATATTGGGGCTGGCTTTAGTACACATATAGAAAAAAAAATGCTCGCGACAGGTACGAATTTTAAAAAACCAAAATTAATTCGAAAACTTTAATTAAAATATCACTATCTTTTCCTTAAGCTCAAATAGGTTTTGAAAGCTTAATTATTTCTCACGAAATCTCCAACGAAATAGTGGCGTAGCTTATTTGCAAATGTAAAGGATTTTATTAAATTTAAAACCATCAGGTATATTCTATTCACCTGCAATGCAGAAGTTGCGTCACAATCAAAATGAAGCCAGACTTGAAGCACCATAATGAAGTTCTTATAAGCCTGTTATGAAAATTCACAATTTCAATTGTCGTTGCAATGTTTTCAGGGCATTTCAGTTTCAAGGTGAAATTAATTAGGCGAATTGAAAGAGATACGTTATTCACTGAAATACAACTACAACAAAATCTAAGAGCTACCTATTATATGAGTATACATACCTTAAAATTTTTAAAAGGCCGGCAACACTTTCGCGATCCCTCTGGCATTGAAAGTGTGTCCATGGGCGGCAGTATCACTTAACACACTTTACATGAGCCTCCTGCCCGTTTATTGTCACAATACGGCTTGGAAACCTACGATGTGCTAACATCTAGTATATAGAGGAATGGAGATTACAAACTAAAACAACAATAGGAGAATATAGGACAGAGCAAAAGGAACCAAAATCAACTGGACTTTTCCAGGTCTGACCGCGCCTAGTGCTAGAGCGTGAGCGTGCTGATAAAGATACAATTTTATCACACAAACAAGGATATTTTATAAAAATAGACAAAAAAGTGATAGCAACTCCTTTGGGCGAAATCGCGAACCATTTTATTTCTATTCGAGTTTATTGTCTTAATGTAGCTAAGTAGGTGATCGGACTGACTCTTAAAGAAACAGTTATAGTATGGAGCTATAAACTATCTCAACTATGTATCAATTGCCTTGTTAAATCTACCTTTTGTCAGGTATCCAAACGTAAATCCTTTCGTTGTTTGAGTTTATCACGTTTGGACAGACGGATCTAATTTTTTAGTGACGAAGGGAAAGCTTGAAAAATATCGCTTTGGATCGGGAAAAACATGAAGTTTCTACGCAAACATTTCACAGCACATGACAAATCTGATTTTTAAGCTATATTTAAGTTCTCATAATCATTTATACCGTTTTTTTATGGCTCTGGCACGATTTGTGCAATAGCCAGCGTCAAGTATAGGATTTTTTATAATTCATGCTTGTCTTTAGAAATTCGACCGTGTCCTCCATGTACGGTTTAGGCACTCACCCGGTACCGCACAACCCTCCCAAAGGCCGAGAACAAATTTAAATTAATTTAAAACTTGCCCTCGAACCGGGAATCGAACCCGGTACCCCTCACCTAGCTGCCACTTAATATGACCGCTAGGCTAGGAGGCCCCCATTTATACCGTTAATTTTGACAGTTGACGACATCACAGATTATTAAAGCCCAGAGTAGCTATTAGTACACACCGCAAATTTGCATCTGTTTTGCATTCCTGATTATTAGTGTAAAATCTTAGGTTGCTAACGTTAATTAATTCCAATTCAATTAAGCTTTTGAAAATTCAACTATATAGACCCTATATATTACGAATGTATTGAAGTTTTTGCTTTTTAACTAAATTTCACACATTTTTATTTAGATATGAAAGAAGCAAATTTCCTTTTCAAAACCGCACAAGAGAATTCCGAATAGGAAAAAATACCACGTAGTAAACTCACCTCGTGACTTAATTAGAAAAAAACTAATTATAAGAAAACTAGGTCTTCATTTTCTGAAATGCTTTTCTTTTTACTGAATTGTACATATGAAAGTTCTTTTACACCAAAGAAACGTACTCTTACCTGCAGTTAATTAATTCAATGTTTAATTGTACGCTTTAGTTAATAACGTTTTACTATGAAAGTATACATATTGTTACATACTTGATTAAAATACATTATTAAAAACGATATTTCATAGCAGACTAGGATTATATAAAATGTAATAAAACCGAACATTTTGGACCGATAAAGAAATCGTTTATTAATTATATTAATTCGACGCAAGTATTTTAAGATTATTTTTCTTGTGTTACGAAGGTCGTTCTAGTCCTGTTATTTCCATAAACAATTTTTTTTTTTTTTATGTAGTAGGAGGCAAACGGGCAGGAGGCTCACCTGATGTTAAGTGATACCGCCGCCCATGGACACTCACAATGCCAGAAGGCTCGCAAGTGCGTTGCCGGCCTTTCAGGAATTGGTACGCTCTTTTCTTGAAGGACCCTAAGTCGAATTGGTTCGGAAATACTTCTGTGGGCAGCTGGTTCCACATAGTGGTGGTGCGCGGCAAAAACTGCCTTAGAAAACGCTCTGTTGTGGAACGACGGACGTCGAGGTGATACGGATGGTATTTTGTATTTATTTTATTCAACAATACCTCAGTATGGTTGAGTCCATAATTATTCGTTCATAAATGGAGCGATCGACTTGACCTTATAAAAAC